>CAJQZP010000851.1:1800000-2335000 GCA_907164705.1 Parnassius apollo
AAGAAGTTTATTACTACAATATTCGATATTAACTGATTACAATTGTCTATTTATACTTAAATTATATGCAACAAAACTATTTACTAAGCTTATTTACTGCATACGCTTGACCCAAATGGGATTGCTGATGATGTGCGAACGAATGAGACTTGGCAGGGGTGCTCAGCCTTAACTCGCGCGGGTGCGCACACTCACTTTCTCACTCACTCATTCACGCACACGCATTCGATCACACACACGCGCGTGCACACACACACCTTTGGCGTGAATATTATTATTTTTTATTTAAATTTTATAGTTAATTAATATGTAAAGATCATGCAAATAGTATGTAAGTGCTATGGAAGAGTGCAGTGTCCTAACACAAGTTTTTATACTTAAAAGAAGACCTCATTCCCGGTTATAATTTATGTATGATACTAAATAAACTATTTTTATTTATTATTGTTATTAAACCAATAATAGAAAAATTTACTACTTTTTGTAATACTTCATTACAAAATCTAAACAAAAAATAAAAACCTGTTCGGCAGGCAAACCCGAATGGGTTAACTAACTTATCGATAGCTAAAGTTGTGGTGTACATCACTACATTTCAGCACTTTCGGTTGCTTAATATTTAAAATCGTATTGGGATTGCGCTGAATATTTAAATCATTTGACAAAATCCACTACACATCTTAATGTATTGATTATTATTCATCACAAACCTATTTAATAATATTAATAATAAAGCCTCTTTATTCCTTAATAGAAAATAATTACAATAACAACAATTACATATACGCATAGAAAACAAAATAAAATATATATTTCAATTAAGGACCCCTCTTTGGGTAAAGGCCTCCTCCTCTTTTCCCACTCTTTTCGCTTCTGTGCTATTGTTAACCAATTTTTTCTTGCTGTCTTCAATCTCATCGACCCATCTTTCTTTCGGTCTTCCTTGTTTACGTTTGCCTGTTGGTCCTGTTCACATGGTTGCTCGTTTAGTCCATTTGGTATCTGTAGATCGTGCTACATGACCTGCCCACTTCCACTTCAGTTTTTGAGAGTAATGTAATGCGTCTATCACTCTCGTTTTCTTGCGAATGTCCTTGTTTTTGTATTTATATTTTAGTTAGGTAGATACTTCTTTCCATTGCACGTTGACATGTTTGTATTTTATTCCTTGTTTGTCTCTTGAAGATCCATGTTTGGCAGACAGGGAAGTATGCAGCAATCCATGACTTTCTTTTTTAAATTTAGCGACAGTACTGCTTTGAGTATCTCTTTATGTTTCCAAAACTTATTCCAGGTTATTGCAATTCCCCTATCGATCTCGTCTTGATTTCTAGAAATTTTACAAGATGTTTGTTTGTTTTTTCATAGGTAGTTACAGTGGTCTACATATTCAAGCTCTATGTCATCTACTTTTATTGGGTGTTTTGTGCTATTTGTGCATACCTTCGTTTTTTCGGTGTTTTCATAAAAAGACTCTATGTTGTCGTTTTCTCCAAAGTATAGTTCTTTTGACTTTTGTTCAAGGTGTTCTGGTATTTATTTTGGGCAACTTTTTCTTTTAAAATAGAGTTCGTAGAGCTGAAATATTTTCTCGTTTTTTTCTGTTTTCCAAGACTTATAGTACCTCGTACCAGCCTATGATCTGTTGAAAATATATTATTATTTATTACTTCAATGTTTGTAAATTGTTTTAAATTGTTACTTAAAATGAAATCGATTTTGTTTTTTGTCTTTTTATTGGGGGGAAATCCATGTCCACTGGGATGTTGATTTTTTTTTAAAGAAAGTGTTTATTATTTGAAGTTTGTCCTCTAGAGCGTATTGAAGAAATAAGTCACCCCTGTGATTTCTTTTTCCATAACAGAAAGATCCCATAACCTTTACATTCTTCCTGTTCCATTCTTACAGTTCTTTACATTCCCGTTGCCCAATTTTGCAGTTGAAGTCGCCCATTAAAATAAGGTTGCTTGCAGCAATAGATTGCGCTTTTCGTATTGTGAACTCATGCATCTCTTGGCCTGTTGCGTCTAATGTAGGTGCGTATGCTTGAATAATGGACAGTTCTTTTTCCTGAAACTTTAATTTGAGTACACACACTTTTTCCGAAAGCCCTGTGTAGTTTTCTATATTACATTTATACTTCTTTTTTACCAGGAATCCCACGCCATAGAGTCCTCTGGATATCACCGTGTAGCAAAACATATGGTCTTCATCTTCTACTATGTGGTTCCCAATTCTTCGTATCTCTGATAGTTCTATTATATCGTATTTTATATTAGCTAGGGATGTTTTAAGAAGTGCTAGTCTTTCTGGTGACTTTAGAGATCGTATATTGTATGTACAGTTGTAAAGTTTTTGCGATGGAGGGTTACAGTCGTTCTCTCCCGCGGGGACTAGCCGTATTGGGAGAGGAAGAGGGGTAGGTGATTGTTATTCTGTACTGTTTATTCGGTTAGAGTTTTCTGATTCTGTAGATTTTTGTGTCAAGTATTGTTTCATATTAATTTTATTTTTCTTTGTCGGTTGTTTATTAATTGGTGTGTCGATTTCCTCTACCTATATATATATATATATAGTTACCTCTGGAGATTCTGATAGAATTCGTTTGTTTGATTTTGTAATACGGTTTATTATCTCAGCGTTCTTATTTCCTTTTAATATTATTATTTTATCGTATTTCAGGGAGGCTCTTTTTCCCTGTTCTTGAGCTCCTTTAAGCTTTACTTGTAGTTCTTTTTAGGAGTTTTTTTTTAATAATTCTATCTTTTTACCCATCGAGGTGAAGGTTACAATCACCAGTCTAACTTTTTCGCTCGGTTTCAGTTCGGCAAACCGATTTAGTTGATATGAAATAAATTTTCATTAATATAATATATATTTTGTGTAGTAAATTATATTTATTTTGAAATCGCTTATTTTTCACTTCATGAACTATGCTGGCCTCACTTGGTATTTTACGAAAATATTAAAAAAATACGAGTTTCAATGATAATATTATGTTAAAAGTATTCACAGATGAAAAGTTACGTTGTCCTTTTGTAGATTTTTTTTGATTTACTTTACTTTACAGAAGTTACACTCTTTTGATGTTTACTGCTTGCCGCCGTTTAATAGCCTACATAATTATTATTAATAAGATAAATTGCGCACGCAAGGTAAATAAACCTTTATCGCTGCGCACGAGTGTCCGTATTACTTTGCATCTTTTCCCCTTCCTACATCATGGCTGTTTTTCCGTGGTTACTTAGGGCTGTCAAGAAAGAGTAAAAACAACTCAATATTCAAGAACAATTTTTATACAATATAGGTATCAATAAGAATCACTAGCCTCTCCAATTTCACGCTAATCTTCAAAGGTGATTTGATTCCACATTTAATTAAGTGGAATATAGGAACAGGCAAGAATATACGCACAGAAAAATAATATAATTATGTTGCGCCATATTAAAAACACATGTAAGTAGATTATTTAGCATATAATATGTATTAATATGTGCTCGTTTATCCACTATTTATGCAAACTTCTATTTACGGATCTCCTTCACCAAGGCATAGAATAAATATTATGTAGCTGTTAAGCGACGAGGCCACCTAATTATACAATTTATAAATTAAGGTTGGTGTGTTATTGTAATATTATGTTGTGTGCAATAAAGAGTATAAATAAATACATTAATTAACTAATACGTTGCGAAATGGTAAGTAAAATAGGTAAGATATCTATTCTGACTGATCGAATAAACATATTTTTGCTAATATGCGAATTCTGTGCCTAACGCATGCAACTTGCAAGGTCACTCGTAGCGAATCCTGATTTAATAAATCGTTCGGAAGAAATAAGTAGGTAGTGTAAGTAACAAATAAACCCGAAATACGATTCCTAAATTAAATGTGATTGTATTCTATATTATTATAATCTTGTAAACAAAGTCTTAATTTCAGTATTTTGTGTTATTATAACTTAACATATTTTAATTACAAAAGACATGTAAGTTACCTAATTAGAGAGTGAAGTAAATTTCAAGTAAGTTTTGAAATAAAATACTTAGGTACTCCTGTATTTAAATTATTACTTAATTATTTTTTGCTATAAGTATTTATTTAACAAAAACTGAAATAAATATACCTTTCATTATCCTTAGGTAACATAAAAACTGATATATCTGAATCCTTTTGTTTGCTCATAGCTAGTAGTAGGTTCGAAGTTTTGTATTATAATTTATCAAAGATACAGGTAAATATACACATATTATATTATTTTTAAATCACATTAAAAATCATAACTATTTTATCCTACAATTAAATATACTAAACACTAAACAAAAATTACAACTAGTGCTTATAAAAAACTATTTACGTAAACGGCGTTAAAATTTATCAATCGCTGACAACGTGCTAACCCCCACAGAGTACATTATATATATCTGGAACCTGCTAACCCCGACTGCATATTACACCGTGGGTGACTCAAAGAGCAAGAGTGTCAGAGATCTGACAGAGGGATATGCCTTGCGATGCCGTCTCCTTTGGTTTAAGGTCGGTCATATACATACGGAATTCCGTTTCGATATTCTGTTCCGTTTCGATTCAGGATTCTGTACCTACATGACAAACAAACGTTTTTTCCCGTTCGGAAAAACAAGGCTCAGTTGAGAGATGCTAGATATTGAGAACAGATATTCGCCAGCGAATATGGACGACGATATTGCGATTTTATTGTTGTTGTATCTAGCTAAGAAGCAAACATATTGCATTCCCTTAACACCTTAAGATTACAAAATAGCCTTTATTATGTAAAAACAGCTAAATTACGAGCCTATCCAATTTTTTTAAATACTGTTACGAGCTTGAGGTTCGTTACAATAAAAACTGCCGATTGAATTACCAAAATTTACACTTTCATTACCGAACACCAATTAAACTTAAAACACTAATAATTAATCACACTGATTCACTTTATTTCGCTCCGAAGCTTCGCTTGTCTCGCCAAATACTGCCCCGATCGCGGCATGCAGCGGGTTTAATTACACTTTTACATTCGGTGTACATCCAGAATATTCCCGTAGATACGGGCGCCGACCGACCAGACGCAGAAAGTTCGAGTGTGGGGCTTCTAGAACGCTTAATTCTTCTGTTCGATACTAGATGGCGCTGTTGGTCGAAAGTCAAGATTGACATTTTCTAGGAAGCCCTCCTCGCTCTTTTCCCCGACACTAGATGGCGCTAGTACCAGGTACCTGACGTCAACTTAGGCGCGCAACAATACTATCGTATGTGTATAAACTCTTTACACAAATTATTTCATTTCTTAGATCATTTCAGAGCTGGAGGAAACAGTAAGAGAGGTGGAAGAACTATGTTGAGTGTAAAGTCTATGGTGCTTAAGTCTTATCATGGAAACATCGAATCTACGACTTTTTCTGCCTCCAGGGCGGCGCCATTTAAAAATTAAGTGTAATGTTTGACAGATTTCATAGTGGGGAAGTTAAATTATTCGAAAAATGTAAAGAGAAATATTTGTTTTTGTACTATTAGTTATATTTTACATGGATTATATTATAAATAAATAAAACAAACCATTGAGGCATTGTTTTGTGTAATAATATAGTGCTCTAGAAACTGATAAGTAAACTTGTTTAAAACTATCTTCTCAATTAAATGGCATTGTGTGACAAACTAACAAAAAAAGAAAACTGATAAAGAACTTCTGTAGTTCTTTTGAACTGAGCTGCTTCTACGTAAGACACTCATTAAGTTTTAAGATATGTAAAAAGTACTCTAGATACTATTAATATTTTACATCTTTTCAAACTATTCTTCATCATGCTCTATACAAAATTCCATTCGCCTAAACCAACTCTGAAAATACTTTTGCCAGTCTTGATCTGACAGGTCGAAAAATGCTTCTTCGTATGCAGCAACGGCTTCTTCGGCGCTTGAAAAAAACTTGCATTTTACTTTTTCTTTGACTCTTGGGAACAAAAAGAAATCATCAGGAGCTAAGTAAGGTCTGTAGGGTGGGTGACTTAGAGTTTCAACACCAGAAAACTCAATAAATGCCTTTGTTCTAAGGGAGGTATTTGAAGAGGCGTTATCATGATGCAGTATGATTCCCCGAAGCCCCATCTTTGGTAGTCTCTCCCGCACAGCTTGAAAAGCTTTGGGTAATGCAACTGTCGTATACCACTCAAGAGTTGACCGACCTACAATTTTCCAGCATTAACGTCGATAAATGCCCGCTCCACGAAAAAAAACTAGCCACCATTTTGTTGCCGACCTTGCGAGGTCTTTGCAGTTTTATCGGTAACTGTCCTTCTGAGTAGACCCATACCGATGATTGTCTTTTATTTTCCGGATCATATTGATAGATCCTCGTCGACTACTAGTAGTACTACTAGATGTCTCGTCACTAGTAACGATTTCTGAAACACGCCTAGATGCCCTGTTTTCGGAACGTAGACGTATTCCATCGACAACAAAGTTCCTCACTCTAAGATGTTGATATAGGATGGTATAAATGCTCCTCGAACTAATGCCTATAATCTTTTCGATGTCCGTACAAGTGATTTGTGGGTCTTCAAGCACTAACATTTCAGTAGTCCATACATTTTCTGCCGTTACTGCTGTTTGCGAGGCCCCGGTTCTTTGATCATCTTTAAGGTTAATTTTACCCCTTTTTATTTCAGTAAACCACCTAAAAATTGTTGCGCGTGATGGAGCTAAGTCCCCTAATGCTGATTGTAACCATTGTAAACTTAATTGTTCGGTTAAACCAAATTTAAAATCATAATCGATCATAGCGCGTAAATGTTCACAGTTAAGATCTATCGTTTTAAATGAAAAGCGCGGGAAACGTTGCAGGAAAATTAATAGAACTTTGTTTCGTTTTTTAATATTTATCAATTGGCTTATAGAGTTCTACTTTTAAATAAATTTGCTTTTTAGAAACATATACCACGGGTGCGTTTCATTTTTAAATTTCGAGCATCTCAAAACTTATTCAGTGACCTACGTATCTGGCACAACCATTCGCTTCGGTTCCCCACACCTTGTACGGAATTTACGAATGTGTGTTGTGGTTCATACAAATTTCACAGAAGACTTGCTTTCTGAATGGACGCACAGGCGGTCATACGGAATCTTGAATCGAATAAAATTCCGTACGGAAAAATACCGTGCGTGTGTGTAATCGGAATCCCGAAATGGAATTCTGAAACGGAATCCCGAAACGGAATCTCGAAATGGAATTCCTTATTTATATGGCGGACCCTATATTCAAAGATGGGAAAACATTCTGAACGTATTTGAACTCTCTTAAGCTACGACTATATTGATTAACAATATCGTCAGAGACCGTCAGAACACAACTTATAGATGTCAACACTAGTCAACATGTCAGAACCCGTCACGATCGTAGACAGAGAAACCTATAGACTAATGATTAGCGTGGCCTCGATTGAGAAAGGACGATAACGTATTTTTAGGTTATACAATAATCTTTACGACTTTTAAACATATTTAGATAGAATTTTTAATTGTTCTAAGAACTGAACTGAACAAAATTCACCAATCCTAAGCTCACAAAACACTTTTTTTCTCACTTAAACCAACTTGTTAACTCCTTAGATCGCTACGAACTGTCAATGTTGTTTAGCAAAGTGTAGTTTGCTAAACAAAAAAAACTGGCACGGAGAAAGGGACAAACAATCACACCGCTCTGTCTCATTTCTATGCAAGACGTATGCATAAATCTATCTATTTCGTGGGGCGAATGCGAAAGAAGGCGTCAATTTGTCTATAGGTTTCTCTGTCTACGGTCACGACAGACACAACACGTCAGACAAATGTAAACCCGCCCTTATAATATATAGGACCACCAGAAAGTAGTATATTCCTTTGATAGGATATAGGAGTAATGGTGTTTTGTGGGACTGGACAGTTACTAATATACTCTTTGCTTGGTAGTCCGTGGTGTGAAATTTTGTACAAACATAAAGGAGTTTTGGCGGGAACTTGGCCGTAAACGGATTTTCGCTTCTGCTTTGTCGTTTGAATAATGGTTTGAAGTGGATTTTGATTTGTGAAAGTTATGCATTTTTGTGAATTAAGTGTTCGCGCGAGTGAACTATTAGAGAAAACGACGAAACAAGTGCTTTAATGTCGATATAAACGTCAAGTTATTTTGATCGCTTGGGCGCCTTATGAACTTGAGACATCATCAACTGTCCGCTGGGTTGAGTTATCGTCAAAATCTCCCAAGGGCTTCGCAATGTGACGCATCAGCATATTGTGAAGAAAAACATATAAAAATGAAGATTCCATAGATTATTGTTTATATGGAAGATTCCGAAAGAAATGATAGGCTCAGAAGAGCTAGAACCCAGAGCCGTAAAACGAGCTAATAAAAAAATACAAACAAACTGGTATTATGAGTATTTATATTAGTAGCTTGCTATATATTTATTTATCTAGATTTATATGTAAAGTATTTTTTTATTTTGATTTCGTACATAGTGATTTATTTATTGATGAAGTTGCGCTTTTTTGCTAATTGCGTTTTGGACATAGAAAAGCTGTTTGTATTAGATGGCGTTTCCTCAACCTAATGCTCAAAGAGGTTATATGGAAATTAAATTTATTTGACAAAAATTAATCATAATAATTATTTTACCGTAAGAATTTGTGATTGTGATTTATTTGCAAATAATTATTATAGATTGTTTTGTTGTAGAGTTGACCAATCGAAAAATATTAGAGGAGCTTCAATTGAAGAAACAAATGTTATTAAAACAGGGTGTCGTTGCTCCATTGACAGCTACTACTATTCCTCTTACTCAACCGAGCCCTGTTAATCAATTGCCTATGTGCTCTATTCCACCAGTTTCTGCTACAGCTGTAAGTGTTTTGTATTTAAAGTAAAGTAAAGTATAATGATTGATGATGCTTTATTTCTCAGAACTAAATCGATTAACTAGAATACTAGACTAACGACTCAAGTTGCAGTAAGATACTGCAACTTGAGATCATGTAATCCTTACTGTACTTTGCGATAAATGGTTTTAAATGCATTCTAAATGTGACATAAGGAATTCTAACAGAAAATGTAGTTCCTTAGCAGTAATTGTGTCTCATCGCTTGTAAAACTCATTTTGAATAATATTTAAGACTATGGTAGTAAGTTAGACTGTTTTACAGAAAATTTATGTGGACAAAAGATCCATTTGAAAGCTTAAATACCTCATATTATACTAGAACAGTTCCACTTTCATAGATTTCAACACTGGGTTACGACACTTGAGTAGCATTTATATATTTTATGAAGTCTAATGACAGGTTATTTATTTTTGTAGCTAGTAGGCGGAAAAATTTGGTAAAAGTATTGACAGTGATAGGGCTCCTTTTTTTTTGCATCTGGGTAAAACTATCTGATCTATTTCTGTTACCAAGTAATAGTAAATTCATTGCAAATCATTTCATTTTAGTCCTCACAAGTAGCAATATAACCAAAACTATCTATGTTTGAAGCAGGTTATAGATATTAATGAGTTGCACTAACCACTTATCCACATGTATATGATACTATACTAACTATTGAACTATACTATTGTTATAAATTTAGCCTTCTAGTTATAAAAGTTTCGACTTGAAGTTGATTATAGATAGGCCCATTACCAATCCTATCGAAGGCTCCAGCGTTTACCAACAGGAACCACTTTTAATAAAAATAAATGCTTTAGACAGATATACAAATGGACTAGCCATCCGCTCTGACTTCATATGGGTGATTTCTTGATCTCAACGATACTGCCACCTATTGGGTCTAATTGTAAATCTAAACCATTCTTGAATCAACTTAATCACACACATACAAATTTTCGTCAAAGTCAGTTCAGCCATTTAAGAGAATTTCAGTCAAACACATGGACATAAGAATTATATTATAGGGGAATTGGCACCGTTCGTACGGTTTTCACTTCTTATACTATTTTTTTACACTTAGAACAAACCTGAAATGTATATATCATAGTGTGATATATTAAGTACATTATATATTAAAATATATGTGTATGTTTAATGATTTCTGTGTTTTTGTATGAATTGAATTTGTATGAATCTGCCCCCAGTACACGGGGTATCTTCGTATGGAAGTAGGGGTACATTCATACAGCATTTAAAAACAATAATATATTTAAATTAACATTGTTTATTCATCAAAACATGATGTATACCTTATAATAAAAACTAATCACATCTTGTAAAGTACAAATGTTAAATTGTACTTTACAAGATGTAAAATTTTTAATTGATGTTTAATGTTAAATTTTTATAAACTTCTTTGCCTATATATTATTTAAACAGTCAAAAAGTAAAGGTTGACTAAGAATAATCAAGTCTTTTCTTTTCTCATTTATAATAATTCATACTTCGGTATCCTTAATGATAATTTTAGTCGACAAATAAACCGTACTATCAAAAATATAATAATCCACTATTATATGAACTAAGACTTTACTTATTAATTACTATATTCAGTCAAAAATTACAAATCACCCTTTGAATATCACTTTGATGTAAACAATAATTATAACATAATTAAATAATGAGATCAACTTCTTGGTGACAATATTATGTACCTATTCCAATTTTACTGCATGTCTTAATTTGTTAAGTTAACAGCAAAAGTAAAAATTCTAGAAGTACGAGCTCTACAAATTGAAGGTGATTTTGGATCAGGTAAAATCATTTCTACATCAGTTATGTACACTGTGTGCTCATCTTGCCATTTGAAAAAACTAACAACCATGATGATCCTGGTTTTTTTCTTAAATAAGATACATTTAACTCTATTTCAGAATAGTGGCTATTAACTTTTCCAATGTAATATACTATAGTTTTCTTCTTTGCAAATTTGACTAAATTAAACTGTTGTCCTTAATGTTCTCTGTTACAATATCAATAGCCATTTGTTCACCGATCTCTAAATCGTCATCTTCTTCAATCATGGATGTCAAACTTCCCATAAGCTCATATCAGATTCCTCAGAAGCTGAATCTTCATCTATTAAATTTTTTCTTGTCTTTTTAGTCCTCCTTTTCAGTCATTCGTACACGTGGGAGCATACATACGTGTACGAATGACTGAAAAGGAGGACTAGAAAGACAAGAAAAAATTTTGTAGATGAAGATTCAGCTTCTGAGGAATCTGATATGAGCTTACGGAAAGTTTGACATATGACTGTACGAATGTACCCCTTAGTACTTTATAACCAAAAATTAATCACATGACTAGAAAAGTGTAATTAGAGGATAATAAGTTTTATTTATGTATCAAATCATGTAAATATATTACAGAAAATCATTTTACAACAAGTACAACACAACTTCAAAGTGAAATAAAAAAAATACTTACCAAGCTGGTAAACAAACATGGCTGACATAAGGCGGAAAACACATGATAAAACATCACACACTACATGTAAATTTTTTTTCTTGACAAGTGTACAAATGTTCCCAGCCATACGAAGGGTGCCCATCGACCCCTATATAAGGATATAAAGATAATAAAGCATGATCATAAGCAAATATACAATTATTTAGTTTGTAATAACATGACTAATATAATACAAATTGCAGGGATTCCCCCAATTACCTGAAGCAAATATTGTAAACACAAGCCATAGAGCAGCTCTACAACACGCAAACGCTACTTCTTGTGGTTTCTTTGTATCACAAGACTCTTCATTTGGTAACCAGATTTTACCTGTGCTACCTAGATTTGATACCAAGTAAACTGTCTACTACATATTGATGCATTGAAATGTCAGCTTTAATGAAATTGAAAACATTAGAGGGATATTTACAAGATTTATCAGGTTTTACGAAACCCAAGATACAATATGAACAGTATGAGACTCCAGCACACATAGCTGCTGTTGCACTTTACACAATGCAGGTTAGTGTAATATGTGTTTTATATTTTTTTTATATCTTTTCAAATACTAATTATTTTATATGATTAAACGTCGAATGTAATAGAGGCGTCTTATAAGTTTGTAGTGTGTATCTGATCAGACAGCTTCTGAACTGATGAACTGATTCTGATTAAGTTATTTACATTTGAAAGGTGTCTTAATCTCTTAATCGAGTGTTCTTAGCTCATATATTTCAAGAAAATCTCATCAGCTCTTTTTCTCTGGAGTTTCCAAAGTTTTTAACTTAAGTCATATAACTTTATTGTTTCTTTAAGCTAAAAAAATGATTAATATATTTTACTAGACACAATTTGAAGCATTAGAAAATCGGTTAGTATTGGATGCTGGATGTGGCCCTGGGGTATTGGGTATAGGTGCTGCATTTTTGGGAGCAGGATTTGTCACAGCAGTTGATATTGATGAAGATGCTTTAGAAATAATAACGGAAAATGCAGAAGACGCTGAAATAAGTAATATAGATATAATAAAAAGTGATTTCCTCAATTGTAACACATTCAGGTAAAACAATATGTTAATGAATTAAAATAACTTGTGAATGGCGTTTATGGTGTACATATTATTTTTATTTTAATATTTTAGATGGGAGAACTATTTTGACACAGTTTTAATGAATCCTCCATTTGGCACAAAAAATAATATGGGTATTGATATGAAATTTTTACGAATGGGTCTTAACCTCAGCTGTGATAGTGTTTACTCGCTACATAAATCTTCTACAAGGTATTGTATATATTATAACATTATTTAAAAACCTTAATGTAATTCTATAATATCATCTGGACCAAATTTGTGTTGTGTGTACACTTGTCTCGTATCCTGGCCAGTAATCTAATACGGCCGTAGATAGATCAGATGCGGGGCTAGTACATGTTTCTGAGGCACAGGGGTGAAACACTGTCGACTTCCTAACTTGGGGCTGCAATTGAGAAATTCTTGACAGAAAAACCTGATAACTGGATGTAATATGAACCGGTATTAGAATCTGGGATCACATGATAAGCAGTCGCGTAATACAACTACTGGAGAAACAAGCCACGAAACAAAATAAGAACTTTATATAAGGTTGGGGAAAAAGTTTCTTCGTATTTCATAAACAAATTTAAGACATTTTCATAGTACCATTAATGTAGAGATCTGGATGGGATGGGATTTTTATCCAAAAAAAGCGACAAGTAATTTCGACAGTCCTCTCTTGATGTTGACCTAACACTACCCAAAGAATTCTGAAGAAACCGCAACAGGTGAAAATCTGTAGTGCAAAGTCAGGTATATGGTGGAAGAAGAAGAAAAAATACTACACCTTTTCTGTTGATCAGTTCCGGCCGTTTATTCTCTATTTCTTGCTTGAGTCTCATTAGTTGTTATCAGTAGAGATCCGAATCGATGGTTTTGCCTGGCGGTGAAAGCTCATAACCAACAATGCCCTTCCAATCCGACCACACGCACAGTATCATCTTATTGCTTGTTAATCCGGGTTTCGCTACAGTCTGTGGAGCTTGACTTCCCTTTGACTATGATCTTTTTCGCACGTTCTTGTCACAGGTGATCCACTTTTCATCACCAGTGGTCAATATTTTCAAAAATGGTTCAGTTTTATTATGTTTCAATAGAGAATAGCAATTACATATACAAATACATTGTTCCAAGACTTATAAATAACCTACCCCCAGAATTCCGCGACAAATTAAATATAAAAAACATTAAAAAAAACGTAAATTGTACTTTTTGGATAACTTATAATGGTCCTACTTAAAACAGCGTTTATGCGTTTGCTCAGGTCCTATTAGGCTGTAAATGCTTTCTCTTTTTCTTTTCTTACAGACATAATTAATTATACTTTAAGATAATGTCGACTTAGGTCGCGTCAGCACAAACCTTAGTAGTTTTTTGTATGCGACTTTTTAGCATAGTTTTTTCTTGTAATGCTTTGTGATATGGTAAATAAAAAAAAAATTGAGTAGGTAGACAATTCATTCAGTTTCTTTCAGTGAGCTTGTATGGTACCCAAATATCGAGCTTTTTTGTATAGCTAGACTATTTTTTTTTAAGTTTAGTTTAAGCAGGACTGTTTTCCACAACTCCACGTCTAAGCGCGTATTTTGCGTGTAGGCAGGGATAATGTGATTATTCAAGCAATGAAATCTCCCTGAAGAAGTTGAACAGTCCTTTGATGTTGCAAGCAACTTCGGTGAGCGATCCCGGCGTGCCGAGATGTTTAGCCTTGTATGTAGTGACCTCCGGACATATCGCCAAAACGTGGGTCGCCGTTTCTTCCTACCCCATACATGCCCTGCACAGGGGACTATCTGTAACACCTACGGTAAATAAATGTTTGTTAAAGAAGCCATGTCCTGTGATAGCACTTGTTACTATCCTGATCTGTGGCTTATTCTGTCTCATTAGAACCTTGGCTAAACAACTGTTTATTTCAGGCAGGGCCTCCCTAGCTTGTTTACAGTCTACTAGATTTTTCCAAAGCTGAGCGTGTAGATAAGTGAAGTTTCTATGTACCAGTGAATGAATGTTACTAAAGTGGATTTGTATTATTAGTTCCGGCCCTATAGTGGCCAGAGCCGATCATCTTCTGACCAGTTCGTCTGCTGCATCGTTGCTTTTGGATCCAGACTATTTCAAATGGGGCAACTTTTTTGTAGTTAATCCTCAATTCCTCGGCTATATCTAACTACTAATATGCCGATCTTGCTCCACTTTTTCAAAAATGGCATAGGCTTTATCCATATGAGTGCGACTAGAGCGAGCTGCATCTTTGACATCAAATTTCCTGGACGAAATACGCTTAAACTACAAGTTTTTTTTGCGGCTGAGTAGCATTTTTCCCTTTTTTGCAATAAAACTTCAGAATTTATCGATTTTTTTTTGTTAGATTCACAGAAAAACAATTGGAAAATGACGGTAAAGTGTTTTTTTACTTTTAATTTTTCTTTTCCTTAATGTCCCATATGTATTGATATTAAAACCAGCCAGATACAAACAGTAGAACCAAAGAGATTTTTTTTTAATTTAACAAACCAAAAACGAAGAAACTTTTTCCACAACTTATCACAAGTATAATCATCAAACTTTACCCAGAATACTGCTGAACTTGAGCATCACCCATAGTGGAGATGATTTGATATCATTTTGTTTTACTTTGTCTATGGACTGACAATCACTGGTCTAGGTATTTAAAATCTGTAATATACAAAATGGTTTAACACAAAATCAAGGTTTGGTTGGTTCGATCAAGATTCTTCTAAGCTTATTGTTTAGTTACACCAGTACTGAAAAATAAAAATCACATCTATCAATAACTTAGTTGCTCCTCAACAGTAACAGTAAGTTATTGGTAGATTTGATTTATCAAATCAAATTATAATGGCAGTAGCCAGGCATCATACATTATTTTTATTTCGGTGACAATTTTCTGGTAGCTAGAAGTGGCATAGTGTATTTAATTCTATAAAAAAAAGAATATTTGGACGGTTTAAGTATACAAGATACCCCAGCGCGAAGTGAATGTCCGACATTTGTTCATTATTTGGACAAAACTATCAACAATTATCATTTAAGTACAGGTCTTATCCGTTTTTTTATTAGGTTTTTTATTTTGGTTGTTTTTACAATTTTTTTTCATTCTGTTTTTTTCTTTACCATATGCAAAATGAAACAAGATACTTTAAAAAAGTAATTACCTAAAAATTTTCAGAAAAAAATACCCGTTTCTTTCTTATTATAAATAGTATTTAATTTCTGTGTAGTTTAAAATTAGTTTATTCTCTTTTTACCTGTGGTGGTACTGTTATCGCACTACAATGATGCATATGTACAACAACTTAATCCTTTATCACGTCGAGGACACCAAGTTACCAAGACACCAAGTTAGGTGTTTAGCCCAAATAGCGTGCTACGCATCCTTGGTTGACTATGTTGACCGACGAGAGATAACTCATTTTCTTCGTATTAGTAAAGTAAAAAGTTGAGTTGCATTCTATGTACGTTTTGCTGCTGCGCACAGGACTCATAAAAATTTCTGTGCGGCTATGGACTAATTTATCCGCTGCGCTTCTCTAGTGTGTGATTGGTATACTTTGCATGTCTTCGAAATATTCCTCAGACGGCAGGTTACAAAATGTTTTTGTTCAACACTGAGCATTTTGTAAATCAACGCTTAAAATTGCAAATTAATAATTCATTAGCACTTATGGGAATCTAGTCCGGGTTGCTATGATATTGTGCAATTTTCTGTGAGCGCATAACTCCTAAGCTCCCATGGCCCATATTGCTTGCTACTGCTAAGTTAAATGTAACTACTTGAATTAGTACAGTTTTATTGAAATAGGTATTTCAAACAACCAACAAACAAATTCATGTCTATTAACCTGAACATTTTCTAACGCGTCTAGTGATGTAAAATATCTTACAAAATTGCATATTTGATTTTTGCGTACCACATAAATGAATTTTCATATCAAGCCAGGAAAAAAAGTAATGTTACTTTGTTTATCATTCTCAATAGAATTTTGGAGACGGAACGTGTTTTACAATGGCTCAAAAAAAAGACCCAGAAGATATGCCAAAATATATTAAAAACGTGTTTTCCATGTTCCATTTCAGACTACGAAGAACTTGTTCATTCGTGATGTGTTTTATGAATGTTCAAAATAACCAGTTTCTTTTTTATAACTTATTTATTTTTGATTAGATACGATTTTAATGGTTTTATACTATGGTGTGGAAAGAAAAATAAGTATAGACTTTATCTAACAGCTGTTATAACCTTAAAATTTTATTTACTTAATAGCATTTTTCCCTGGCCTCTAAATGAAAAGATGATGAGGTTATTATTATGTTATTATAAACAATAATTGTTTTTATACAACAGTAGTTGTAGGTAGACGCGACCTGTTAAAGGAATCAAGTGATAGGGCAATCAATGTATGGAAAGTGGGCATGATTCTTTGACCCAGCGGCAAGTCGTCTTGTACAGAGATCGCCAATCCCCTGCTAAGCAATTTTTTTATACTTGCGTGTTTTGTAAAGTTGTGGAAGAAATACATACATTAATTGAATTCAATTAAAATTTGAGAGCCGTGGTAGCTCAGATGGTTAGTACTCGCGTAAATCGTGTAAATTAACAGTACGCGAAGAACCCTGGGTTCGATCTCGTCGGCACCAATGAAATTGTTAATTGCAATTTTAAGTGCTAATTTACCATGTGCTCGGCGGTGAAGGAAAACATCGTGAGGAAACTTGCATGTCTGAGAAATAAGGAAAAAAATATATATCGAAGACATGTGAAGTCGCCAACACGCGTTGGGGCAGCGCGCCGGACACTTCCTTGCCCTAAAACCCTCTCAGACATGCGGGGAGACCTGTGCCTAGTAGTGGGGCGTATATAGGCTGTAACTTTAACTTTATTTAAAATTTTAACCGTATAGTATATTTAATTATAAATATATAATTTGCACAGATTACACATCCAAAAGATGATAAAAGAGTGGGGTGTGAAGGGCAGCGTGATCGCAGAGCTGCGATACAATTTAGCAGCAACATACAAGTTTCACAAGCAGCAGTCGAAAGACATCGCCGTGGACTTGTGGAGGCTGACACATCCTCATACTTGACATATAGATAATTTAACTTTAGTTTTATTTACAAATAATATACACTATTACTCGATTTCGAAATACAGAAAAAATTAATGAAATAAAAATACGAAGATAATTTTGAGTTTTTTATTAAATTCTAGAATTACAATCAGTCTTCAGCATTGGGTATAAACAAATTAATTCTTAATACACTTTCTTACTAGATAAAAATATTATATTGTGTACAACCGAAACAGCGATATATTGAGCGTACAGCTTTGTCAGCTGGGAGAGTCAGATGATAGTACGAAATGCGTATAATTTAAGGGTCTTATCTTTAACTGCGTAGAGAATTATCACATTATATATAATTTGATACAATAATATACAAATAAATATTATTGTATCAATGGTAGTCAGCAAATCGTACTTTAAGCCATCGCACCTAATTTGAATATTAAAATATTATGAAATATGCATTTTAAGAAGTATACACCTACATAAACTATTAATAATGGTTACAGTAATTTTTAATTTTAGTATTGTACATAGGTTTCGTTTAAATAAAAATGTAGCTGGTAGGCATTGAAGTAATATGTACTACGTACTATATAGAAGAGACTGAAGCTTTGTCGTTTGTCATCTGTATGAGCCTACGAGCACAAACTTGTCTGTGCCATAAAAAGGTACTCTGTGGCCCGCACTGCTGCACAGATATTGTTCGTGGTGGCTGTTCTAGTTCGCAGTACATAATATTTGAATGCTGGCAGGGCCGCTCTACTGGTCGCCGAACTTGATGTTCTGCGCGAGTTTGATAGCGCCGGAGTAGTTGATGGTGACGGTAGCGCGGCGCATGTAGGCCTTCCAGGAGTCGGAGCCGCACTCGCGGCCGCCGCCCGTAGCCTTCTCGCCGCCAAATGCGCCGCCCACCTCCGCGCCGTTCGTCGGAATGTTCACGTTCACGATGCCGCAATCCGACCCGTGCGGACCGATCCACTGTCGCGTCGGTAAACATACGCTTAAATAGTAGTTTTTGGTAGTGGGCGATATAAATCGCATATATATATATATACAATATCTATATATCGGGCGACAAAATAGCAATGTATTAGATACCGCTGTAATACAGCATCTCTATACAGAACATCTAACATTGTGCTCGAAGAAATAATAATAACGTAAAATATATAAGTATCATACACTGATTCGAAATTTGAACGAACTATAACTACGTCAAAGGATACGAGATATTATTTATATTTGAGTGAAACAGTTATAGGTAACTACTCCGTCTCTTCGTAGTTTCGGAGTATGATAGATATTAACCACATATACTTATGATAGTAAATCTTAAATCTTAACAAACCAAATCCATTAAAAATGGCGTAACATCGTGTAGTACTGAATACCGACTTCCTTACAGGGTAATATAGAATCACGTAGATGCCAACCGATATATAGATATTATAATATATAGATTCAATATCAAATGTTTAAATTAAATGCATAGATAAGATTTATTACAGGGTAAAATTGGTATTACCAATACCTGTATATTGTACGCATTGGCGTATGTCGAGAGGACCGGGTGGACCGTTTACGTGATGCCCACCGCAAGATGTTGGAATCCATTCATACTTTCCAGCCCCATTAACTACTCCCATGTCATCCAGTAGGTGTCATAAAAGGTTAGAGACGGAAACTGAAACTAGAAATGAGCAGCAGCGTCTTTCTAATAACTATTTTTTTTTAAATATTACCTCCACACTAGGATTTTATCCTGTATCGTGGGGGCAGTTTACAAACATTAATTTCACAAGGACAAACATCCAGACCCGGAACACCTACATGTAGGCCATAAAAATACTTGTTCCGTGCGGGATTCGAACCCGCGGCCCTTAGCGCTGTAACTCATTGCTAACCGCCACGCCGCGCCGCGCCGCCGCCACGGAGTCGTTGCTCAATCACAAAAGCTGCGGTTGCCAACCTGCTTGCCAACGTGATAACTATGGCAACTATCCATCTAATAAGGCAATCTATCTCTCTTAACCAAATACTAAGATAAGAACTTAAATAATTTCACACGAAAAAATTTACAGCCGATTAATCGACATTTTAAATTTCTCTTGGTTAATTATTTGCGTATATTAGACTTTCGGCTTAATCGGCCATCTATTTTCAAGGGCCAGGCTTACCCCGAAAAATAACTAGATAGGTCAATATTTGTAAGCGATAAAGCCCTGCTGAAGCTGTATTATGAATGCGGCATGAATAGGTCGGCTCGACCCTAAAATGAGTATATTAAAATCGCAAATAATAAAATATCTAAATATGTTATCATCATCATCCTTAACATCCAAAATCTCATCATTAGTCAGCACTAACTTTGTAACAGCCCTTACTTGGCGCTCTTACAATTTTTCTTACGTTCTTACGTTTATATTTGCAAAAAGGTCGAACATTTTTACCAAATACAATGTGAAGTGTGGAATAAATAATTTCGACAATAAAGCCGATGTTACATACCTTGAACACATCTCCCAGGTTCTCAGTAAATAAGCTAGACGAGAGTCCCTGATCGACCTCATTGTTGTACTTTATGCCAGTCTCCAGGTCGGGGATTTCAATACAGTATACAATTGGGGCGAAGCACTCGTTCTTCACCAGAGGGGAGTCGTGGGGGAGGCCGGTAATTATTGTCGGCTCTACGAAAAACCCTTCGCGTTCAATCACCTATAAACATTACAATAAATCAATTCAAGACTAAAAGTTCGTAAACCGGCTAATTTTGTGACAACTGTGGTAGAGCCATGCTGCAGTTATATTAGTAGTATAGTTGTAGCACGAATGCGTCGGCTCGACCGAGGAAGGACCACGCTCTCACAGAATACCAGCGTAAAATAGTAGCTTAATGCTGCTGTGTTTCGTATGGTGAGTGTAGAGAACCTGAGACCCTTTTATTGGAAACGAGGCATTCCACCTAAGTCCTCACGGGTGACAACGCATTTGCATTTTGATTTGTAATCGAGGATAGATGTAGATCTCTATGGGCCGCAGCAACCACTTACCATCAGGTGAACTGTGTGCTCGTTTGTCACACTATCCTATAAAAAAAAACTTACAGCTGCAATTTTATAGCCGTCAAGTTGCTATATATAACGCGCCACGTAGTGCAATGTTGCTTTACGTTTATGAATTTTTCTTTTGATGACTGCTTGGTAATACACTTGAAATAACATTATTGAAATATATGGACTCTGCAAGACATTGCGTGATAACATTGCAGGGTTAATATCGCTGAAAATATTCCCGGTAAGATTTCCAGCAAGATGCAGTTTTTAAAGCGTTTACGAGCCCTTTCAGGTTAAAAAGGTTATTCAAAAAAAGTTCAGAACAACAAGAAAAGACAGCTTTAAAATTTCCTACCTATTAACGACTGTTGAGAGATATGACAATCTGAGTAGTTACATTGTACCAGTTCTGGCGCACTGAGTCAGAAGTGGTACAAGTACGACGTTCGTCGACTCAGGATCCTAAAAAAAAAAAGTTTTGGCATGCTCTGATCACGAATCTGCGGTCCATTATTGCGTAGGATGCCCAGTTCCGGTGATGTGCAGATCAATTAACTCATCTAATTGATATCCGGTGAAGGCCTCCACCATCATTAGCGCTCCATTGTTCTTATCTACTTATCTATTGTTCATTGAATACCGTCATTATCTATTCTTCCTCAGCGTGGTGCTATTGTATTATACTCCTTTGTTCCTCATATATAGCAAATACATTAAGCAATATTCGCCACAAACTGAAGTCCACTCATTCTGAATCCTATCAACATTCCAGTTCCATCTTTTACAATTCCTTTTTAAAAACTCTAGATGATATCGTACATGTGCTCGTCCATATAAATCAAAATATTGACCGACGTCATTCGTATCGATATATAAAGCTACCCAATGTGACCCTGGTTTATCATCTGTACCCAAATGCATATTACCTAGTCAGGTCATAAATTCTATCACATGTTTAATATAAAATAATTGAAACAAGTTTATTCATTATGTAACCATTTATATATCAAAATGAACTTAACAAAACATAGATTCTTATGACACTATAGTTTATTCAAAATGACCTCCGTGATTTTGAATACAGGCCTTCAATCTGCGCGGCCAGTCGTCTATCGCAGCACGAACGAGGTCCATGTCAATATCGGCGGCTGCCTTAATCAAGGATGTCTTGAGTGACTCCAAATTGGTATGAGGCTTTGAGCACGCCTTTTCCTCCAAGTGTTGCCATATCTTGTAATCTAACGGATTCAAATCTGGACTGGAGGAGGGCCGGTCTTCGTGCCGGATGAAGTCGATTTCACGCGCCGCCAGCCAGTCTTGTGTGCTCTTCGCTCTATGAGCTGACGCCGAATCTTGTTGGAATACCCAGTGCCTGTTATTGAACATGGTATGAGAAATAGGTTACACAAGGTTCGTCAGGACTGTATTTTGATAAACAACTGCATTTGTTTTTACACCTTTCTCACAAAAATGTACCTCTGTTAAGCCCCAATAAGAAACTCCCAACCATACCATGAGCGAGGATGCAAAATGACCTCGTTGGACACACGGAATACGGTTGCTCGCTTCTTCACTACTGTGTGCGTACACCTTATCATTTTGTTTGTTGTAGCTCTCTTCTACGGTAAAAAAATTTTCATTGATTCGACTGACGATTGACACACTTCGTCACAAGAACAATGTAAAATTTTGTGATTATTTTTTGCAAATATATGATTATTACACACATAACGTTTGTTTAAATTTATTACATTTACCAAATCATTGTATTTTGGACATTTGTATTCTTCAATATTAAAAATTCTATCATCCGTCGTCAACATTTTAAAATTTGTTTTTCTGTTGAACCATCTTTGTATACGAGTACTATAACTAATGTTTTTGGGAATCAAACAAAATTTATGATTAATTTAAAATTTTATTTTCAAGCAATAACCACTTGTAAAAAACCCACACTTCGTCACAAGAACAATGTAAAATTTTGTGATTATTTTTTGCAAATATATGATTATTACACACATAACGTTTGTTTAAATTTATGACATTTACCAAATCATTGTATTTTGGACATTTGTATTCTTCAATATTGAAAATTCTATCATTCGTTGTGAACATTTTTAAAAATTGTTTTTTCTGTTGAACCACCTTTGTATGCGATCACTTCGTCTTTGCACAAATTTCTAATATATCAATTTAATATGGGAATGATTTTCTCTTGTTTGTAGGCACATTTTAATTCTTCGGTCACATCAAAATATGGAATGCCGTGCACGTGTGTTTCACAATAACGAACAGTTTTTTTGTCTTTTGGCGACAAATAATTGAAATGATAACTTGGCCGAAACAAATAATGATCGATAAACGCATCATTTTTATTAGATAGTTTTACGTCTAGAATAGCCATTTCTCTACATTGAACACACACACACAATATTTAAATATAATTTGTTAACACTAAATCATACACACGTAAGAAAATAACAGAAAGAAAAGTAAGTGTGTCAATAGAATAAACACTTAAAATTGCAATTAACAATTTAATTGGTGTCGGCGGGGATCGAACCCGCGTTACGTACTGTAAAATTTACAGCTTACGCTAACCATCTGAGCTACCACGGCTTAATCATATACACACACAAAATATTTAAATATAATTTGTTAACACTAAATCATACACACGTAAGAAAATAACAGAAAGAAAAGTAAGTGTGTCAATAGAATAAACACTTAAAATTGCAATTAACAATTTAATTGGTGCCGGCGGGGATCGAACTCGGGTACTGTGAAATTTACAGCTTGCGCTAACCATCTGAGCTACCACGGCTTAATCATATACACACATACACACAATATTTAAATATAATTTGTTAACACTAAATCATACACACGTAAGAAAATAACAGAAAGGAAAGTAAGTTTGTCAATAGATTAAACACTTACATCTATGGCTTTTGATGCGTTGAAGTAACACAAATGTAGTATTGATAGATCCACTGCCGTCAAACGACCATACACTAACTCCATGACTGCAGTTGCTTGGTCTTATATAGTACCAGTAAGTAATAATTCTAATCTAAAGAATTTCTACAGTGGAATTGATAATAACTTTATGCGTCAACAAGCTTATCTCACATTTTGTTGCTTATCTCAACATTACGTCGTGTCGCGTCTTGTTCAGTGTATTGATGACTCAAATACGTTTTGTATAACACAAAATAATGCAATTTAATATTTAGAAATCACTATAATTGATCATTCCTATGTTAGTCATTGAGTAGATTGTACTGTAATAATCTACTAATAGCAGTAATATGGATACACTAGATGTACAACATCTGAAAAAGATTCACCCCAGTCTAGAAAATAATGTTTATGCTGCTAATAGACTGCCCATGTACACCCACGTACCAACGTATATACCTAGTCAGGTCATAAGTATTGTCACACAGTAAAAACTTTTCTTTTAGAATGCTGGCCACAAAAAAAGTTTATTGAATTCGAATTGTTCATGAAAATAAAACTGTATACTTTTTAGAATTTTACTCATTTTTAAATATGGAGTGGACGCTTAAAGAAGACCATGTTGCAGTTATTGCGTTGCATCGTTGCGGTTACGCGCCAATTCAAATTTTTGACATACTGAAAAATTTGAATATAACCAAAAGATTCGTTTATCGTACCATCAAACGATACAATGAAGACTCTAGTGTAGATGACAGGTCAAGAAGTGGTGACCCTCGGTCTGTTAGGACTCCAGCAGTGATAAAAGCTGTGAAGACGCGAATTTAAAGAAATCCCAAACGTAAGCAGAAACTGTTGGCCCTTCAGATGGGGTTAAGCAGAACCACGGTGAAATGGGTGTTAAATGAAGACTAAGGGCTTCGGGCATATCGAAGAAAAAACAGGACATCGTTTGAATGCTCGTCTAATGGACCTGAGACTGAAGAGATGCCGCGCTTTGTTGAAGCGGTACGCGGGAAAAAATAATCGGGAAATTCTTTTTTCGGATGAAAATGTTTTTACCGTAGAAGAGAGCTACAACAAACAAAATGATAAGGTGTACGCACACAGTAGTGAAGAAGCGAGCAACCGTATTCCGCGTGTCCAACGAGGTCATTTTCCATCCTCGCTCATGGTATGGTTGGGAGTTTCTTATTGGGGCTTAACAGAGGTACATTTTTGTGAGAAAGGTGTAAAAACAAATGCAGTTGTTTATCAAAATACAGTCCTGACGAACCTTGTGTAACCTGTTTCTCGTACCATGTTCAATAACAGGCACTGGGTATTCCAACAAGATTCGGCGTCAGCTCATAGAGCGAAGAGCACATAAGACTGGCTGGCGGCGCGTGAAATCGACTTCATCCGGCACGAAGACCGGCCCTCCTCCAGTCCAGATTTGAATCCGTTAGATTACAAGATATGGCAACACTTGGAGGAAAAGGCGTGCTCAAAGCCTCATACCAATTTGGAGTCACTCAAGACATCCTTGATTAAGGCAGCCGCCGATATTGACATGGACCTCGTTCGTGCTGCGATAGACGACTGGCCGCGCAGATTGAAGGCCTGTATTCAAAATCACGGAGGCCATTTTGAATAAACTATAGTGTCATAAGAATCTATGTTTTGTTAAGTTCATTTTGATATATAAATGGTTACATAATGAATAAACTTGTTTCAATTATTTTATATTAAACATGTGATAGAATTTATGACCTGACTAGGTAATATGCAATTTGGGTACAGATGATAAACCAGGGTCACATTGGGTAGCTTTATATATCGATACGAATGACGTCGGTCAATATTTTGATTTATATGGACGAGCACCTGTACGATATCATCTAGAGTTTTAAAAAAGGAATTGTAAAAGATGGAACTGGAATGTTGATAGGATTCAGAATGAGTGGACTTCAGTTTGTGGCGAATATTGCTTAATGTATTTGCTATATAAGTTTCAGGGATGTTCAATGCATAGTTTTACGAGTATATTTACAGGAAACACATTGTACAACGATATTTTAGTGGATGAGATGTTTCGCTCCTATTTTATAGATAATAAGTAATAAGATTTTGTATTTTGTAAATAAAAATTTTAACAAAATTAGGTAATGTATGTTATTGACGAGTCAGATTAGTGTAGATAGGAACAAAGGAGTATAATACAATAGCACCACGCTGAGGAAGAATAGATAATGACGGTATTCAATGAACAATAGATAAGTAGATAAGAACAATGGAGCGCTAATGACGGTGGAGGCCTTCACCGGATATCAATTAGATAAGAGTTAATTGATCTGCACATCTCCGAAACCGTGTATCCTACGCAATAATGGACCGCAGATTCGTGATCAGAGCATGCCAAAACTTTTTTTTTTTAGGATCCTGAGTCGACGAACGTCGTACTTGTACCACTTCTGACTCAGTGCGCCAGAACTGGTACAACGTAACTACTCAGATTGTCATATCTCTCAACAGTCGTTAATAGGTAGCTATATGAAATTTTAAAGCTGTCTTTTCTTGTTGTTCTGAACTTTTTTTGAATAACCTTTTTAACCTGAAAGGGCTCGTAACGCTTTAAAAACTGCATCTTGCTGGAAATCTTACCGGGAATATTTTCAGCGATATTAACCCTGCAATGTTATCACGCAATCTCTTGCAGAGTCCATATATTTCAATAATGTTATTTCAACTGTATTGCCAAGCAGTCATCAAAAGAAAAATTCATAAACGTAAAGCAACATTGCACTACGTGGCGCGTTATATATAGCAACTTGACGGCTATAAAATTGCAGCTGTAAGTTTTTTTTATAGGATAGTGTGACAAACGAGCACACAGTTCACCTGATGGTAAGTGATTGCTGCGGCCCATAGAGATCTACATCTATCCTCGATTACAAATCATGCGAAAACCTTTTTTTTTTTTAGGATCGTGAGTCGACGAACGTCGTACTTGTACCACTTCTGACTCAGTGCGCCAGAACTGGTACAACGTAACTACTAATCTGTTTCATCGAATTTCATCACACTTCAATCTATTTGCAATCATGTGGACAATTTAATATTGTTTTAATTATGTATTCGATTACGGCAAATCCAGCCAACAATGGAAGAGGTTTATGTCCATGAGCCATGACTGGACTGGATACGGGTGAATAGGAGATTATCCAGCAAGAGAGAATGCCAATGTCAAGCAGCAATTTTGAATCCAACTTTGGTTCCTTTCTGTTGAATGAATTCTGTTCCCAACATATGCTCGTTAATGATTCTGACTTCTGATACGAGTATTTTATGGAAATATTGCGACACAAAAACAAAAACTCACCTTTCCTCCAAATTCGATCTTTCCTCCTTGCTTGACAGCTTCTGCGACAGTCCTTTTGTAAGCTTCTACGGCTGCTGGTGTATGTAATGGCCCTATTAACGTCTCTGGTAGTAACGGGTCTCCTATCTTGCTGATGACTCCAGCAAACGATTTCTTTAGCCTAGACACCACTTCATTGTATAACTAAAAGCAAAAAAAAATAGTTGGTGATACCCGTTTTCGGTATTATTTTAAAACTTAAACAAAAGTTACATCAAACTATATTACATTGCATCAAATCTTGAATACTTGTAGTAGAAAAATGAATAAGTATAATATATAAAAATTAATGTGAAATACGAGTTTTACATGTCTTGAAATATATTGCCGGTATTTTAACGGTGTATTCCTTAACACCGTCTTTCACTTGAATAACAAGCAATATATCACCGAGGATATCAACCCATGGATTTGGGGTTGTTCGCGTGTTATGGAATTTAAGTCACCTGCTCTATATACCTTTTTGTGAATAAGCAGTCGTCTAGTAGTGGTGCAACGCTGGCCTGCAGTGCCAGCGCAAGCAAACAGCGCTGCAGACAGAAGAAGGTCCAGATTGGCATCAGAATTCACCACGATCGCATTGTTTCCGCCCAATTCTAAGAGATGGCGCCCGAATCGCTTTTGAACTTCCACACCTACCTGTAAGAGTAGCGTTTGCGTAGGCGTTAAAAACACGATTGGGATTGTATAAATACAGGATGTCCCAGGAAGAATGGATAATCCTGGAGCGCCCAAAAGTACAGGCATCAGGCGCTCAAACAAAATACAAAAAAATATAACCAAGTGGTGCTAAAAATATGAAGATTTAAAAAAAAAATTTATTGACCTTACTGTATTTTCATGTACATCACTGCTACAAATTAATGAAATTCGTTGTGTTTTTGGTGTTCTCTTATTCCGGATAGACGATTCTATTAGAAATACAGTAAAGAGTATGAGTCTATTGTACTTTTTGCAAAAAACTAGGATGAAATTTAAAAAAAAAATATTTTGACAAAGTTTGAGAGCCATTCTTGAAAAAAATTATCTTTTCTTTAACGGTGAAAATGACAAGGGTGTCTTGAGTGAAAAGAGTCCTTTTTATTGTAGTAAAGATCGTATAATATCGGTATTTACTACCTGAGTGTGGCCCACGCTACCCATCATTTGTTAATTACGATTTACGAGACGGATAAGTAGAGTGTGAGTGAGCGAGAGAAGAGTATAATGTTAATACATTGTACCTTTTTGCATGACTGGGCACATAATAAAGGCAAGTAACAAGTATCTACTATTTAGTGTGTCTCTCCACTTATTGGGTATCGCGTGTGTGCTTTCCTTTTGGAGTTCTCTGTGATTTTAAAATCAGTGTTATAACGACGACTCATGGCTATTTCATTGGACTCTTGTTTTGTAATTTGGACTTTGTTTGGTAATTTTACGACGGCTTGGTTTGTATCTAAACTGATATGGTGTATCAAGATGCCACGTATTTAATATACGGCACAAGAATACGCAAACATGCACTTCATTTATGGTGAATGGAGAAGCAACGCAAGTGCTGCTGCAGCCCTTTATAGGGAAAGATACCCTACAGCGCGTCGCCCAGATTACCGCGTATTCATCAGAGTCCACAGCTGTCATTCGGAAGTTAGAATACCTGGCAGCGGCATTGGTGGTATGAGCACTGGAAGGCTAGCTAATATCAATACACAAGATATTGTGCTTAATGAAATTGAGCAAGACCCGTCCACCTCTACCAGAGTAATAGGACGACGTACTGGAATCTCGAAGATGACCGTGCACCGTGTACAGAAAAAAAAATTCATGCCTACCATATTAGACACGTTGAAGTTCTACAAACGAGTGATTACAACGCACGATTGTTTTTTTTCTCGACAAATGCTTGCATAAATATAAAATGATCCGCAATTCTTCGACAAAATTCTGTGGAGCGATGAATCCACTCTTAAAAAAGACGAATACTTTAAAATACATAATCTGCACAGTTGGCAACTCTTAAATCCACATGTAATGCGAGAAGAAAGATCACAATACCTGTTCAAAATAAGAATCATGTCCAGACTTGACCTGAAAATTTTCTAACGGGTCTAGTGATGTAAAATATCTTATAAAATTGTATATTTTTTTCCTATTACGTATCGCATAATTGAATTTTCATATAAAGCTCAATAGACTTTTGGAGATGGAACCTTTTACAATGGCTCAAAGGCCCAGAAGCCATGCCAAAATATATAAAACGTGTTATACACGTTCCGTTTCAGACTACGAAAAACTTTTTCATTCGTCTGTGGTTTATGAATGTTCAAAATAATCAATTTCTTTTTTTATAACTTATTAATTTATGATTAGATATGATTTTTAATTGTTTTATACTATGATGTGGAAAGAAAAATAAGTGTACAGACCTTATCTGACAGCTGTTATAACCTGAAAATTTTATTTACTTAATAGCATTTTTCCCTGGCCTCTAAATGAAAAGATGATAAGTTATTATGTTATTATAAACAATAATTGTTTTTATACAACAGTAGTTGTAGGTAGACGCAACCTGAACGAATCAAGTGACAGGTCATTCAATGTATAGAAAGTGGGTATGATTCTTTTTGGACTGGTATATTAAACGGAAAGTTTTTTTTTCCTTTTGAAAAACGTTATTTGTTCATTTGAACTGCCCGGAAACTTATCTGGACAAAGTTATTTGAATTTTCTACAAAATGATCTGCCAAATTTAAGGAAAGAGGTGCCTGAGGAGGTGAAACAATCCAACTGGCTACAAAACGATGGTTGTCTTGCACATTATGCTGCAAACTTCCCTGTGTATTTAAATGCCACGTATCCAAATGAATGGATTGGTCGTTTAGCGCCCAGCGATCCCCGGACTTAAATACACTAGATTTTTTTTTACTGGTGCCGTCTAAAAGAACAGGTGTACTTCAAGCCTATTTCAAGTTTAGACCAAATGCGCAGTCATGTGCAGGAGGTCGTTTCAAAAATAAATGAACAGCGCTACTCACGACTTCTTAGAAGTAAGACGGAATGCCTTGTTTCCACAAAAAACGGTCTCCGGTTCTCTACACTCACCATTCGAATCACATCAGCATTAAGCTGCTATTAATAAAGCTAAGCTGCTATACAGGTATTCTGTGAGAGCGTGGTCCGTCCCCGGCCGAGCCGATCTGTTCGTGCTACAACCATCGTATGCTGCAGCTGCAGCATGGCTCTACCACGTTGAGCTCTTGTACCCACAATTTTTTTAAATTTAAGGTGAACCCCAAGCTACCAGTGCTCCCTCTACATTTTATTCAGGTGATACTGATATTGAATGATGTTATTAAATTCAACCTTTTTTTGGATAAAAAGAAAACAATGAACATCGCCCACATTATTAATGGGTAGGGTAAGGGTAATCTAGCTATTTTAAGCTAGCTAGTTAATTTACACCTGGGGCATACAAGATGGTATACCGTATAAACTGCGTATATTCGTCTTCTACGCCGGATTGATTTACGTCGTCACACATAGCTTATTTAAGGTAAGAAATGCTTAGTGATTCACATAAAATGTATTTAAAGTCTCATATATTAAAGAGCAATATTGCGACTAACCTGTTGTCCAACCGCAGTGCTGCCCGTAAATGAGACTAATTTCATACGCGGATCTTGTACCAGCTGTTGACCTATCTCCTTGCCACCCACGCACAGAGCCGCCACTGCGCCGGGGATGTCGTTCTTCTTCAAAACACTCTCCACTATCTTTGTGACTGCAACTGCCACAAGTGGTGTCGTATCTGATGGTTTCCAAACACTAGTGTCTCCGCACACCTAATGATTAAGTTTAATATACAACGTAATACATTGTATAGTTATAGGTAATAATAAAATAAAAATATTGCTAGTGTGGCAGGGGTAGCATTCGATCCCCGCCGGAACCAATGAAATTATTAATTGCAGTTTTAAGTGCTGATTTACCACGTGCTCGGTGGTGAAGGAAACCATCGTGAGGAAACCTGCATGTCTGAGAAATAAGAAGAAAAAATATTTCGAAGACGTGTGAAGTTCGCCAACACGCATTGGGGCAGCGTGGCGGACAATTTCTTGCCATAAAAACCTCTCAGAAGGAGGCCTGTGTCTAGGAGTGGGACGTATACAGGCTGAAACTTTAAGTTTTCACTTTATTGTTAGTGTGTATTGAGTAATTGAATTATTGATACATATGTTATGATTATGATATCCACTGTATGGATAATGAATTTGTTATCATTTTTAATCAGAAGATTATTTTCAAGGACATACTTACTGCTTTCAAACTTTGATATTTTGAAAACTGAGTTTTAAATATAAGGCGATTCTTAGGTTACATTAGTTGACATACAAAAATGCAAAAGTCTACACCGACATAGTAAAAAAAGACACCGAAATTACTAAAAATCCCTTGTGTGACAGCGGAACTAAAAAAATAAGCAATTCCGTCTTCTTGATCATTATCAGCCAGTAAAAGTCCACAGATGGTCATGGGCCCGACTTCTTCAAGGGAGGCTTGGCAGGCGGAGTGACGTTCACAATACCAGACGTCTTGCATCTCTGACGCTGGTGCTCGTCGCCAGTCTGGGTATTTGGACATGGTATGTACCACCATCATCTATTTGAGACCGACCTTCATGTCTTTTTTCGTAATCTTATGACACCCTCCGGGTGAAGAAGAGAAATGAATTGATTATGTAATTATTACGCCGCGAAAAGTATATTAAATCTTGAACTGCTTAGTTTGAAAAGACAAATTTTTATACCAAACAGTTTAAGAAATAAAATAGTTTTAAATACGTAAAGTAAATTGGGTGATGGTTTTATTTTCATCGCTACCACACAGCAAAAGTATATTTCATACGTATCACAAAGAATGTGTAACAGGCGATCATTGTATCAGTGTCTCCGAGCGTAGACCTTTTCATAGCTACGAGTCTTATGCTCCATACGACCAGCATCAAAAGATCAAACCAATTATAGCATTATATAAGGCACGTATAGGAATTTCGTCTCAGAAATGAGAGGAGACCAGTGCCCATTAGTGGGATATATATAGGCTGTAAATTTACTTTTACTTAGATACACGCACAGCACGCTTAACTCATCACTTACCATAGCAATAGCGCTGTTCCATCCGAAAACGGCCACTGGGAAGTTAAACGCCGTGATGATGCCAATCGGACCAAGGGGATTCCACTTCTCTATAAGTATATGGCCAGGCCTTTCTGATGGGAAAACGGTGCCTGGCAACGATCGTGATAATCCAAGCGCTAAATCACATACGTGAATGTATTCCACCACTTCGCCAATTGCCTCAGGAAGAATTTTTCCTATTTAAAATAAAGAAATAGTCAATCACTAATTGCATCATGAGTTCATGAGATAACCTACATCGACATATAAGCCTATTTCGAACATATTGAAATGTATTATGATATGTATATATAATCGATTTTTCTTTATTTGTCTCGTATACATTCCTTTACCATTCATCCCATAAACTTTGTGAATAAAAAATTATTTTTTTTTTGTTGGTATTTGCAATACATCCGTGCATAGCTAGTATGTTATAGAATATAAAATAATATGTTCGATAAAATGAAAGAAACATAATTTTGGATGGGAATATTTTAACGGCTAGGTGGCACAGTGGGCAAGCATTGAGTTCCAAAGCTGTGGGCCGCTGGTTCGAATCCAGCACGGAATAGAACATGGTATAACAAGTATTTTTGCATCTTCTGCATAAATGTTCATATGGCTTAAAAATAGTGTCTGGATGTTTGTTTGTTGAAACAGAAACAGAAACTTTTTTATTCAATGTAGATTATAACAATACTTATTGAAAGTCACTTTTTTAATTTACCACTGGTTCGTAAAAAAACCTCTGTCCTGGGAAGAACCAGCAAGAAACCCAGCGGGACTATTTTTTTTCCAATAATAGCTTATAATCATGTTTACAATTAAATTTACACAAGACAAATTAGAAATAGCTTGGTAGCGATCACCCTTCCCAGGGGTTATTATCATCCACAAATTCCTTAATATTATAATAACCCTTTTTATACAAACTTAGTTTAATAACATTTTTGAACTTTGTGTATGACAAATTTTGTATATTTTCTGGAATTTTGTTGTAAAAGCATATACATCGCCCCAAGAATGAATTACTGACTCGGTGGAGTCGAGTAACTGGTACTACTAGCTTGTGTCTGCTCCTAGTATTTACAGAATGAATATCACTTATTTTCGCAAAACTACTTTTATTTTTGTGAGAGAGTTAATATATTGATTTCCTTAAATTTTTGTCTCAGTGACTCTTTTGGTTTTAAATTATATATTGCTCTAATGGCCCTCTTCTGCAAAATAAATATAATTTCAGTGTCAGTCGCGTGTCCCCATAGCAAAACACCATACGACATAATGCTATGGAAATAACTAAAGTAAACTATTCTAGCTGTTTCAACACTGGTAAGAGTTCTAATAAACTAAACTACTAACTAACTAACAGTTCTATAAACTTTTTACAGCATATGCTGCAGAACTAAGTCTGCTAGCTAGTTTTCATATATGGGGGAGCCATTGAAGCTTTGCGTCCAGTGTGATTCCAAGAAAAATGGTGGTATCAACAAGACTCAGTTCCTCCCCATTTAAAATTACATTAGTATTGACATGTTTATCATTAGGAGTGACGAATTTCATACATTTAGTTTTAGTTCTATTCAAATGCAAATTATTAACATTAAACCAATTGACTAACTTAGCTATAGCATTATTTACTTCGTCGTAATTTAATAACTGTCGTTTTAATTTGAAAATAATGAAGTATCATCAGCAAATAATACTATATCATGGTTATCCCCTACTATGTAAGGTAAGTCATTAATATATACAAGAAACAGAAAGGGGCCGAGAATTGAGCCCTGAGGCACAGCCATTTGTACAATCGACCCGGAAGATCTCATACTATTGATAACAACTTTTTGCGTTCTGTCACTTAAATATGAAATAATTAATTTAAGAGAATCACTTCTTACGCCGTAGTGTTGAAGTTTCCTGATTAATATTTCATGGTGAACACAATCGAAGGCTTTGGATAGGTCACAGAACACACCCAAAGCATCCTGTGAATTCTCCCATGCATTAAATATATATTTAATCAGCTCAACACCAGCATCAGTTGTCGATCGACCCCTTGTGAAACCAAATTGATTTTTGTGAAGTAAATTATTTACATTAAAAAAAATTTAACATTTGATCAAGAATAATTTTTTCAAACATTTTACTAAGTGTTGGCAGTACAGAAATAGGTCTAAAATTAGCGGGGTCCAATGTACTACCAGATTTAAATAAAGGTATTACTTTACTATACTTCATTAAATCAGGAAACACACCAGATTCGATACTAGTATTAAAAATAATAGATAGTTGAGGTGCGATTATATCTATTATAGACGCAATAACTTTAACGGAAATCCCCCACAGATCGGCGGTTCTCTTAATATCAATAGTCTTAAAATATTTTACAATATCTTTTGATGACACTTTATGAAATGTAAAATTCTTTGTACACACATTTACATTTTGTTTAAGTAATGATTCGGCGACGGCAGGAGAAGAATTCAGTGACTTAGTGGTTAAGATCGGAATATCAGTAAAATATTTCTCAAAAACCATTGCAACATCGTGATCTGATTTAGTTAATTTATTGTTAAAACTTAACTGGTAGTTTGAATTGCGAGAGTTGACCTTACCAGTTTCACTATTAATTATTAGAAGCAGTCTTTATGTTGTTGCTCAAGTACAATGACTTGGCTAAGGAGCACACTTTTTTAAATATTTTGTATAAAAATACATATTCCCTAAATTCGACGCTCGGATTATATGACCTTTCATTGTAAAGTTCATATAACCTTTGTCTACCCTTATGGACTCCTACTGTCGCCCATTCATTAAATGCCTTGCAATTGTTCAAGGAGAATATTTTAGAAAGTATTATTAAATTCATTGCAAATGAGCTTAAATAATGTTCCATACAAAAAGTTTGGATTATTTTGGTATGAAAGTAATGGAAGTTTTTTTTACTATGTTACTTCTAAACTTCTCCAAGCGATGTGCATTTACTGAAACAAACACTACTTTTTTATCTACTTGCTTTTTGTGAACATAAGGTAATGAAACTAATTGTCCACAGTGATCAGAGCTCAATTTTTGAATGATACATTTATTGAACGGCTTAACATTTGTAAAAATGTTATCTATACATGTTGCACTAGATTCAGCAATACGTGTTGGCTCCAAAAATAAATTAAAAAGACCATAAGATTTAAACAATGAGCTAAATTTAATATTGGTGGAGGAAGCTTTTAGGAGATAGATATTAAAGTCTCCACATATTACAACAGTTTTATTCTGTTTATTAAGCTTAGCGAAAACTTCCTCCATAATTTTTTCAAAGGTATCATATAAAGAACATGGGGGTCTGTAAACGCTCACAACAATGAGGTGCTCAAACTCAACACATGCCATTTCTACAGTTCGCTCAACAGAGAGGCTCACAATATCTTTACGTTCTTTACATGATAATAATTTACTAGCTAAAATTAAGGAGCCACCTCTTAAAATCGTTTCTCTATTGAAAGAACTGACCACCTGGTGATTACTGAAGTTAAATATTAAATTATGAGCTTTTAACCAATGTTCAGTAATACATAAAATGAATATTATTATGAATATTGTTGCTATTTAAGAACAATTCAATTTCTAGCTCTTTGCCTATCATGCCTTGTATATTCTGATGCACCAGGTGTAAACAATTTTTATTATCATTTTGCGGAGTTATACAACTGCAACTATTAAGGATTTGTAAGCTACATTCTAAATTATTTAAATTATTATAACTGCTAGAGGTTACCTCTATTGTCTCATTTTCTAATTTAAATTACTTGGAACGGATTCCAAATTGCATGTCAAATCATAATGTTGCTCAATAGGAGCAGATGTCTGGGTAGCCAAGTCCTCGACTGAGTTAATATATAAATAATAAGATAGCACATTTGCTGTCTTAAATTATATTTGGATAGGTAATACCGATCTGTAGTCAAAAAGTTCTTCATTAAATAATTTAATAAAATATCTATTAAATTAATTCTATTGGTATAATTGGTATAATTGTTACAATTATTGTTACATGATAAATTATTCATTAATAAATTTAAATCATGCCTTATTTTATTCTCCTGTGGCCAACCCTGTATATAAGGCAATGTAAACAAGATAATTTTATGTACATTTAAAGTATTGAGGTAATCAATATATTTTAATAGGTAATTGATTTTTGTTTACATTGCCTCTTCTCCCAACAAGAATTATTAATGTGCTATTAGGACAAAACTTACTAGTTAAAACTTTATTCATTATATGACTAAAGGATGCTCCAGGCATACAATAATTACTAATCAATTGTCCTTTTAAATGGTTATTTAACATCATGCCCAAATTTTTACCTATGTCATCACAATACATAATAACTTTATGTTTTTTTTTTAAATATTTAAACTACTTTTTAAGTTTTTATTCTTTGTTATGGCACCGTCATAGAGTGTTGGTGAAAATAAGGAGTCATTGCTATTTACACATATTATCCCCGATGAACATGGTATGGAGCGTTGATTCTCACTCTGATGTTTTATTAAGGAGTCAAAGCGCTCCTCATTGTATTTACATGACTTTACCAGATCATTCATGGCCAATATGTGTTCTTTTATCTCAACCTTAGCCGGTGCATATTTATTTGAGATAATTTGTAAGGAGTTTTTAAGCGACAAAGCTTCTGAATTGAGACACTTTTGAATATAATTTAAGTTTATTAATTAATTCATGCTTTTCCTTACATATATTTATTTAAGTTTTTGTGTTAATTTTTGTTTTAATTAACTTTTGTACTTTCCTAACATATTTATAATTTTTTATATATTTCTTTAATTTTCTTCTACTGCATGTAATCCTTTCTGCTGTTCTTGATGTAACAAAATCATCACCAGTCAAATCGATTGTTGTGGAGGGTTGCAATGTTTTTAAAGATGTACATTCTATGAGCTCATTGAACAGACTTTGAGTTTGGGACACTTTCAATTCATCTAAGTATTGTTTTAATTGCACAATCTGCTCATTAGCCTCACTTAATTGCAACTGCAATGCAGCAATTAATCTGAGGGATTCTTCATATTCTTATATATTGTTTATATATTGTTCTAATGTAATTTAAGTATGTAAAATATCTCCAAACAGGAATTAATAAAATATTGTATTAAGTATAGTAAAGGTAAGGGTAACTAAAAACACAATTGGAAAGAGACCCTTGTGCCTAGAGCTCCTAGAGCTGCAAAAATAGATTTGCTGACAATAAAAGTGCTGAGAATATTCGATTTATTTGTATATCTTAATCACCTTAATTTAGGTATATTACCTACCAAATCTTGTAATAATGAGTTAAGTACCTAATATGTTATTGAGGAGGTCGAAACTTGACTTAACTGATTAGGATAGGATATCACTAGATTACGATATTCAATATCGTAACTCTGTTGGTGGTATTAATAACTAGAACATGCCTGCTTGAACAATTATAAGAAGCCAAGTAGGTTATCAGAATCTGTTCAAAAATACTTCATTATTTTTATATTTTTTGTACATATATTGTGTTAAGTATACCTAATGTATTGCATTGCATGTATAAATTAAGTTTTATATTTATAACATAAATATTTTATGTAGCATACATTATATAAGTACTTATATGTAAAAACCACAGATTGTACATTGAATTTAAATAATAAACTATAAGGTACGTGAGAGCAATTTGGTCACCTTAAGCTTTGCTGCCGTATAAAACCAAAACTAGGAGATGGACAGAGACAAAAACACAAAGTCCAATACTATAACTAATAAATTAAGAAAAAAATAACAAACAAGCTTTGGCTTCGAAAAAACTAACTACACTACATACACCTTACTAAAATCGACAAAAATATTTACTATAATGCCAACTGTTAAAATGGTGTCGATAACGCAGCGCCCTTTTGACCCATTTATTACTTGATGGACCGATGAAGAGCTATCGTATCACAAAGTCATCTATTCAAACAAAGCTGTAGTTTTTGAGTTCTAAGAAATTGACCATATTAACCGTTTTTCTAATCGTTTTTCTATAGCTTCGTTTGGCCGTAAAAGCGGTTTTTAACGATAGGAATGCAATCAATGATGGCGGTGATATTTACCCAGTCACTACACAATATTTTTAGATCAAAAAATTTGTAAATACTTAAAATAACTCATTACCTCCTATTCATTCTCCTCTGTCCATCCTGCTTTGACTAGAGGATTAATTTTCTATTTTAATTCAGTGTCAGAGATATAAAGAGTAGTAGAAGTAAGATTGAATCTTGTATAAACAAATACAAAGGTACTTCGTGGAATTATCAAATAATCAAATTAACGCCTGTGGTGTACCTACCATCACCAATCTCTACAAATTATACTTAGGTATATTTGTACTGTTTACTGCGTCTTATACGCACTGCACTGCGTATAAGCATACCTACTGATTATTGTTACTTTAATTATTTAGGTACATAAATATGCCCCTTCTCACACCTTCTCATTCCTTTGCGACGTGTTTAAAATAATATAGGTCATAAAAATGCGAACTTAAATCTATCTAATTATAATGTATGAATGATATGTAGATGAAGTTAAGGTTTGGTAGTTTTAAAACGTAAAAGTGGATGTTAATTGAACCTACCCATTTCTAAGGAAACTAATTTTCCTAACGGCTGTAGTTTCTCTCTTAAAGCATCGCCGATCTGTCGGACGATTTCTCCTCTAGCTGGTGCCGGTAGCTCTGCCCAATAATGCCAAGCATCTTGCGAGGCGGCCGCGCAAGCTTCATAATCAGAGGAGCTAGCTGTCTGCACCTCCGCTATCACTTTACCATTGGCTGGACTAAACGACTGGATCACCTAATCACCAATAGTACAGTTATATAAATATTCTCAAACAAATAGTTTTTATAACCATGTATAAAGCTTGATGTGAGTATTCATTTTGTATAGATGACATTGGCGTTTGGTGTTTTTACTTTTTAGGGGGAAAATAAAGACGTCATGTAATTTAGTGCTTTTAAATTGTATCTACCGTTATAGTTCCAGCCTATGAAAGTCCACTACTTAATATAGGCCTCTATCTTTCTTTAGGGCTTCATGCAAATATAGTTCATAGTTGAATTCAATTCATTTATGTACCTACATAAGTGAATTGAATTGAACTATACATTACGGTTGCCAATCCGCTTTTGAAGCGTTGCAACTATGGCAATTATCTCCCCTAGATTGCCGTATATATATGGGGGAGACCTATGTTCAGCAGTTGATTTTAATAGGCTGTAACAGTGTAACGGTGATGGCTTCCTATCTAAAGTATAAGTAAAGTAAGTAACAATTTTCTTTCTCATCACCAGTCCCTAATAGCTAACTACTGGACATACATACCTTTTCCGTTTTAGAAGGGTTTTGCCAAAAAGATATCGTTTTACTAAAATAATACTATAAGGCGTTAAAAATGTTGGAATTGATGTACCTACACACTCAAATAATTATACTTATATGTGACTGTTGGATACTACTAAGTTTATTAATCATAATAATACAATAATAATAATTAAATATGCCGATGCAGGCGAAAATATTTGCTAAGCTCTTATCTTACTATCTACCAAGGGTTCTAAACTCTTATCGTTCTGTCATAGAACGAATAAAAATTAAAAGGCGATGGGAGGCCGCCGCTTAAAAAATACATAATAAAGCTAGAGTTTAATACACAAAAAGTTACAACGTAAAGCCTGGTTTACATTTTGAGAAGTGACAAGTACGAGTGGCAAGTGCAACTGACGAATTGCAAGTGCTTAGTGCGTGTGAACAACCAATGACAAGTCATAAGTGGGAATAAAATACACACTTGTCACTTCTAACTTGCTACTTCTCGCTTGTCGCTCACACTTGCTACTTCTCAAAATGGGCCTAGGCCTGGTTTACATTATGAGAAGTGACAAGTGAGAGAGGCAAGTGAGAAGTGACAAGTGCGTGTTTTATTCCCTCTTTTCTCTTGTCACTGCCTGTGCACATGCACTAAGCACTTGGCATTTGTAAGTTGCACTTGCCACTCGCACTTGTCACTTCTCAAAATGTAAACCGGGCCTTAGACTTATACTTTAATAAGTTGTCACAACAAATCGATCATCATCATTATTACAGTCCATCAAAAGTTCACAGGTGTATGTTCACCTCCTTGTAGATTTTCTCATATAATAAAATTGCTTATAGTTACCACGCTTGGCAGGCGGGTTGGCAATCGCGGTTTATTTTTATTTTCTAGGTGTTATTACTAAACTTTTTCAGTTCGCGGCGTGACAAGTGCGTGACTTACAGATTCAGCGTTTTGTCTCGGCGCCCAATCTAGTCGAAATATGGTACTTACAACGACACTAGCTAGATATCCACAAAAAATCAATCAAAATTATGAAGCTGAGTTTTTATATCAATATTGACACACACGAATACATTTATTATTTAAGAAGAATAGGTAATAAAATACATAAGCAACTTAGTCAACTTGACGTGTGAGCTTGGTGATCTCCACACATTTTTAAAAGCGTGGCATAAAGCTTGACAGTGCTACTCCCATTTCTTGCTCTACATTGATCATTGAGCGATATTTGCTAAGTTAAGTTTCCGGGCAATGGTAAACAGGTACGCCTAACGGCGCCACTCTGTACTCTCTACGCTTTGGTAACCCCTGGCGTAATGGATATTTTTAGATACACCACTACAAGGTAGTACAGTAAGTACAGTATATATAAATTACATAATACCATTTGTATAGGTATTTTAAATTGCTATTAAACTGTAATTATTTCTTATATTTCCACGAACACTGCACATTTAAATAAAACTAGTTTTTACGGATTTTATCGCGTAAATATCCTCCTATAGGTTTAAATTAGCACGCCTACTAATGTTTATTCTTTTGTATTACATCTATCACATTTTTATAAATCGTTACCTTCACGCTTTATGAAATGAAATCCAACATAAATGGAGCTTACCTGCCCATGTGCTTCCCATTTCCCATTAAACACACCGACGTTCTTATTCTCCAAGCCTAAATCCTTCAAGAAAGAATACTTAGGGTCTTCAATCAGATATGCCGACATGTTGCGGGACAATTGCACTTTTAAGCGCAAAGTGAACACGGTGCGACACAGCACTCGACTCATCTGTCTTGAACTCAATAAACGTATGAGTTGTTATCTTGTTATTCCACTACAACCTAATAAACAGATATATTTATCGGTTATCACTTTAACAACTAAGTTGGTTATAATATAATTACGTACCTATATGTCATCACTCCAGTACTGATAAAGTGGTTGCTGGGTCACTAAATATCTTAAACATTAAGTACCTAAATATTTAATGAAATTTAATTTTGTTGTAACAGAAAATGTAATGAAACCATTTCACATAGGTAATAAGTTTCTACAATAACAAACGAGAGCAAAGTTACGGTATTCTAGCTAGTATTATAATTTCGTATGCAATATATATATGTAGGTACTTGTTAACTTGAAGATATAGAATCATATCAAGGAATACAAACTCCCCGCAGACTTTAAAAACAAACACTCTTAAATATAGAATCATATCAAGGAATACAAACTCCCCGCGCGACTTTTAAAAAGTGCTATAAATATTTTAAAAAGTGTTATAAAATATAACAGAAATAGAGTCTCAATCCCCATTCAAGAAGATAAGTTGATGTTGCGACCTTTTTTGAGGTATTTAAGGCACATTTAGGTCCGGTATGCGGTTTAAATTTACAGCATACTACGTTACCCACTATTCCTAGGGGCACAGGCCTCCTCTCATTTCTGTAAAGGTTTTAGGGCTTAGAAAAGTCCGTCGCGCTGCCGAAAGCGTGTTAGTTCACTTCACATGTCTTCGAAATATTTTTTGAAGACATGCAAGTTTTCTCACGATGCTTTCCTTCACCATAGATTATATACGTAGTCAATCAGCAATTATATTGTAATTAACAACTTTATTAGTGCTGGCGGGGCTCGAACACGGGTTGTTCGCGTACTGTGATACTTACAACTAGCGCTTAGTCCCTGAGCTATCACATCTTGCGGTCTTTCGGTATATTATTAAAGTGTATGAAACACTTGTAGGTAGTGTTGCCAGGCGTCCGGATAAAGCCTGACACAGTCAGGCTTTATAGTTACGTGTCCGGCCAAATTAGAAGACATCCGGCCCGTCCGGCTTTTGTTAGGCTTTTTATATTAGACCAATTTTTTTACATTTTTCATGTATGTACTTACATACATAATACTGAAATTAATATTGTAATGAATATTGAATAATAAATAACACTGATTTATTCAATTTTATTGTTATTTCGTTATAATTTAAGAAGATTTTATGGTAAATGATAAAAAGCACTGCTTTATTTTAAAAAAATTGTCATTTTATACTAAGACTAAAAAATTAAGGGTGTCCGGCCTTTTTACCTAAATGTCCGGCTGAGCTCGGTGGTTTGTTCGTCTTTTCGGTTTTAAGACCTGGCAACTCTACTTGTAGGCTCTTTCCGTATCTTGATCGTAGCAGTAATATAAAATATTAAAATAAAGTTCCATTTGAAAACTACATCGGATCTCCGGTAATCCGGCTCCTGGCTAATCAGTCACCCTTTGTAATCCGACATGTCTTTAACTTGTGAACGCGAATATGTGGACAAACAGGTTACAATTGGTGCGCGCCACCACGAATCTAGCTTGACGTGTATTGTCTCAGTTCAAATGTAACAAGGTACTCTTTTTCAAGAACCTAGAGCTACCAAGAGGCTGTGGCAGTACTCTATAGCCCGAGAAATTCGATAATCCGACACCGCCTTGCAAAACGTTTATCGGATTACCGCGGGTCGGCTGTAGCTGTACCCCGCGACTTCGTCCGCGTGGAATTTATTACGATTGATTTATCTAAAATAAAAGTAGCCTAAGTAATAACACCTCCTTATAACATTAGCTATCTGCCTGTGAAAGACCCGTCAAAATCGGTCCATCCATTTTGGAGATAAGCCGGAACAAACAGACAGACAGACAAAAACTTTACAAATGGTTTTCTTGTTATGTATATATTTCAGTATATATTTCGTATATACTTTTATATACATTTAGTAAAATGCTGTTATTTTGACATTATAAACAGACAATTCAATTTTATTTATTTGTATAGATTTAGCTGGTTTTAAATTTGTTATGGTCGCCACACACGGTCAGTTAAAATGATCAGTAGAACTGACGTACATTCAAAAACTGACCGAAAGTGTGAATTGATATTTTTAACTGATTGATATTTTTAACTGACGGTAACCCACGGATTATTTCGAGCGCATTGTCAGTTAAACTGCTCAGTTGCACTGACGTACATTCAGAAACTGAACACTCGATCAGTTTTGGTTGTACGTCAGTTTTACTTACTTTACTTATACTGTAGATAGGAAGTCAATATACCTACCATTACTGTAACACCGTTTCAGCCTATTAAAGTCCACTGCTGAAAATAGGCCTCCCCCATAGATACGAGTATTAGGCAATCTAGGAGAAATATTTGCCATAGCTGCCACGCTTCGCAAGCGGATTGGCAACCGGAATGTATAGTTAAATACATAAGTCAATTCAATTGAACTATAAACTATATTTGAATGAACTGACGTACATTCAAAAACTGATCGTGAATGTAAAATCTTAAGTTGACATTTTTAACTGACGGCACTCCGCGCAGTTTTTCGGGCTTCAGTTCGTTTTAATTACTAGTAAGTACTTACTTTCTTAGTATGTAGTTACTTACATTATTTCTATGCTGTTTAGATTTTTTATTATTTTATATATTAGAGAATTTCGTTTAACGGAGGATGGAGACTAAGAGACTGGGGGCGACTAAATCTAGTCCGGTTTAATCTCCAGAAGACATAAGTTTGCGCATTTACCCCTAAAAAACCCCCTTCGTCGTATCTCCTCAGTTTCAAGGCACTCCCCTTGTTGCCTCAGCCAATATCGGAATCCTCGGCGTCGACATATCGAGTGACGTGCAGTTTCGTGTTACAGTACGTGGCACTTGGAAGATAAGGCCAAAGTGGCCTCTTAAAGGCTTGCCGTGCTCAGTAGAGCGGGACAGTATTTCATGCCGGCTCACCGCCTGCAACTCTACAAGGCGAAGGTTCGGCCGCCCATGGAATACTGTTCCCACCATCACCACTGCACATCGCGAAAAAACTCGCGATACCATCCATGGGTGATGATGATGTTACTTTAATTATGATTGACTCAGAAGGTGGCTAAAGGATCTTAGTGATGCTACGTAGAACCATCGTGTTACAACTCATTTTATAAAAAGTTCATGAAGAATAGATGACTGTGATGATATCACCTAGCTGATGGTGAACTACAAAGGTGTGTTTAAGATCTCAGTGACGTAACTCCATAGAACTATTGTGTTTGGACTCATTTGAAAGGTAAGAACTCATAAAGACCTAGATGAATGTGATGATTTCCCCTTCCTTTAGATGGAATCCGAAGGTAGGTATAGGATCTCAGTGACGGCACTACATTGAACCACTGTGTTTAAACTCATTTGACCTAATTTGAAAGGGCTCATAAAGATCTAGGTAACTGTGATAATCTCTCATTCCTAATGGCGGACTCACTCAATAGCTGGGTAAAGGATCTCAGTTAAGCCACTACTTAGAACATCGTTTTTAGATGATGGTGGACTCCGAATGTGGGTATGGGATTTTAGGGACGGTACTACGCTAAACCATCGTGTTTGAACTAATTTAAAAGAGGTTATAAAGCTCCTAAAGACCTAGGCAACTGTTATGATCACACCTTTGTGATGGTGCAATCCGAAGGTGGGTATAAATTAAAATTTCTTTATTTGCCATAAATAGGGTAAGTATTATGTTTTTAAAATAAAAGTAGGTTGCTTAAAGACCTATTTAGCCATAAGATACAGCATGCAAACTTTTCAAAATTACCAAGTATAGGTGAGAGTAGATTCTAAAATGTCAACTTATTCAATGTAATAAATAAAATTCATAATGTCATAAATAATTTACAATGTCAATGTCATAATTTCAATTTACATGTTCGGGCTGAACCACTGACCTCTATATATACAAGTACGCTGGACTGGCTATATACCGTGACATGATGAAGCGATTTGATTTCCGCCATTTTGGCGCTGACAGAAGTGCACGTCCACGGAACTAATAATAGGGATGAGACAGTGTACCAAATTATATCGATAAAAAATCTATACCCTACTTATACCTAAATAAATATAATGGACTCTATGGATAGATGGACTCTAGTAACTCCGTAACGTCCATTTTATTTATGTATCATATTAATATAATGCCATTATCATTCATCATCATTAAAACCGTTCACAAGTCTACTGCTGAATGTAGGCCTCCCCCAAGGAATGCCACAAAGCACGGCCCTGAGCTACCTGCATCCATCAACTTCCTGCATGTCTTACCAGGTTTTGAATCCATCTAGTGGGGGGAACATCCTACACTTCACCTGCCGGTACGAGGCTACAACTCGAGAACCTTTTTTCCCCATCTGTATTCTTCGAGCTATATGGCCGGTCAATTGCCACTTCAGCTTACTAATCCATTGGGCGATGTCGGTCACTCTGGTTCTGCTGCAGATATCCTCATTCCTAAGTTTGAACCCCTGAGCATAGCCCTTTTCATAGCCCGTTGAGTGACTTCGAGCTTCCTCATATGGCCAGCAGTGAAATACCTCGTCTCAGATCCATAAGTCATCACTGGCAACACGCACTGGTTGAACAATCTAGTTTTGAGATATTCCCCTGACGAGAAGATGTGTTGTAATCTCCCGAACGCTGCCCATCCGAGTTGAATCCGTTGATTGACCTGTGGTCGAAGTTGAACTTACCTAGTCGGACTATTTGTTCCAAGTAAAAATACTCGTCAATAACTTCAGCTAAGTGCTCCCAAAAACCACTGGCATAGGTTTGACATGGACATTACACATGACTTTTGTTTTGCCCATGTTCATCTTAAGACCTATCCGTTGGGAGACACTACTGAGGTCATGGAACATAGTGCGTAGGTCCTCCAGCGATTCTGCCATAAGGACTATATAGTCGGCAAATCGAAGGTGAGTGACGTAACGCCATTGACGTTAGTACCGTATCCTTTCCAGTCCAGTAGCTTGAAAACGTCTTCCAATGCAGCGGTAAAGTATTTCGGGGATATTACGTCACCCTGTCTTACTCATCTCTACAGTTGGATTAGTTTTGTACTCTGGTTCTGTATTTGGATAGCCATCGAAGCCCTTAGACCAAAAACATAATTTCTAAAATAATTTATTGTCAACCGTTCATTTAGTTCTAGTATTATGAAAAACAAATCAGCTGCTATAATAACGCCTATTCTAATTATCTACAGGTCTTTCTATAGACAGTAAAATATTTTCTACTATATAAAAATTTATTTTTGTTCGTACTTTCTACGATGCCATACGGTTCATAAGATTGCATTAAAACTTACTTATTGGTTGCACTTGTGCGAAGGTTATACGCATGGTACAATAAACTTACACTAGATGGCGTGCGTATTATACTGACTATTTATTTGAAAGTTATAGAAAGTTATATATCATTCTTTTTCAATGATTGTATTATCATTCCTAATTATACAACATAACTGTTCCACATTTTTAACGATATTTCCACAATTATTTCTTCTGCGGCAGCAATGCGCCGGGTACGAGCTAGCAAGATAATATAAAACATATAAACTTTGGATTACATAGTTATCAGTTATTTACAATTACAACGTCATTTTTGAAATTAAAATTACAATATTAAAAAATAATAAAAAATAACTGAAATTATCATACAGTCCTACTTTCCGTGGTATCGTCCCAAGAATGCTGGCTACGTGTCCTCTCTGAATGGCTATACTTAGCCTTCAAGCGAGGAAACAACAAACTAAACAACTTCTTATTACCAACAGCGATGATCAGTCGCAGATACAGTTTTTTAGGAACTACACCACACGTGCACCCTACGGACCAATAGTCTCTACAGCAAATTGCACAAATATGTATTCATCTTCTAGATACTTTGGGCTATTTACTTAGTTCAGTTGTCTCTAATACCACCCCTGCTTTAGACGAGGTACCCCTGAGATGGGATGCTGTCAAAGTGTTCGCAAGTATTATCCCACACTAAAGCTTTATCTCTCTCTCTCTCTCTCTCTCTCTCAAGCAACCAAACCGGGTCTCTTGGTTCATCGTCTCTAAATATTCTAAGAAGATACGAAGACCGAGGAAACATTTATAGAGATACGAGCTCTTCAAATGACATTGTCCAAGAACTATGACGGGACAACATTTTATTAAAGAATACCATAATATTATCACACGGTTATTTAACCGTGTATTAAGGATGGATTCGGCCAAATACTATGTTAAACCAGGGTAACTAACCCTCGAATAATTTTACTCTTTGGTCTAACACCAAGATAACTCGTTTTGCGTTTTGTAACACAAACTTAGAGAAGCAAATACTGGCTATTGTTACTCCAGAGTTGGTGAATGAATAAATAAGTAAACCTTAACCTTAACTTAATCCGAAATACAACTGTTGTAAAACGCAATCCAAGATTTTAGGTCCACATAATTTGCCGTAAGAGGAAATATAGAAAATGTGCCAAGAAAGAAGGGAACATAACCTCAAAATACAAGAAATTATAAACGCACAACTGTAAAATATACTACTTTTTCAACAGAGCATTCAAAAACAAGGGTTAAAATGTAGCGTTCACCATAAAAATAATCTGAGGTAACTACATAATTAAAAATAAAATAAATAAAACGCGATAACCCGTAAAAGTGTTTTTAATCACTCTGAGGTAACCAGTTTATTCTATGAATTTTGGCAGTGTAGCTATTAACTCTCAAATAGACGGTTATTCCTGGTTTAAGATTTAGTAAAATCAAAAATAGGTAAATAAGTGATTTTATCACTATATATTAAAGCAGGATAAGACTTATGCAAGTTTGGTCAAATCCGCTCTTAACCGTGTAGTGTTAGTACTCAGGTGTTCCTTTACTTTACTAGAATAACAAACGTGGAACACAATTTTCAGCACATAAAAAAGGTTTACTTCAGGTACCAAACTTAATACTATACGAATTCTTAAGCAGAAAAGGAAGTAAACTATTTTAATATTTCCTTATGTAAAAGTTGTTACTCCGTGTAGTGGCGGTGTAAGAATTTCCACTGGCCCATATCATCCCGTGAGTATCGTAAGAGGCGACAGAGGAAAACTGGAACAGGAAATAATTTGACGAGACAAAAAATTACGTACTTTATCACCTGTAATGTACAGGTAATAAGTTTTTGTAGCTGCATACGGACGGATTTCTATATATTTGATGTTAATATGTTTTACTAGAATGTGAAAGTGGCTAGTAAAATTATCTGAAACCAAAGTGTCCTTAAAATAGTATTGTAGATCAGGAAAAAATATTTTTAATTTGTAAATAAGAAAGAAACTAAAGTAGGGCTACTACGAAGTTAAGGCACAAATTAAATTTTGAGACTCGAGAGAGAATTAAATCTCTAGACTCGTACTTACTAAAACCCCATAGTGTTCTACCTCCGCCGCAAATTGGCAGGGCCACAGAAACGCTTCCATGCACATCCGCGGCCCCCGGCGCAAACCGCCCAATGGCAGCCCTCCTTAGTTGCTGACTTCTCCTCCCCATTTTCATTCTCAGATAAGGCGCACCAGAAACACAAGCCACACTGCCCTTCGTGGCCTCTAATTCCACCTGCACTACGGATTCCCCAAGCCCAATATGAATGAAGCCAGGGAAAAACTAGCACTTGAAAGCATCAAGTGGTGCAGCCTCACCAAAGTCACGAAAGATAGTCGAGTGGCGCATCGCCAATCGCCATACCAACACTCCTCTTCCCTTACGACTCCACCTCAACTACAGCGGTACAGGGAGAGGAATCTCCTCTAGCCGCAGGCCACTAACACACATCCAACGTAGCTCGACATCATCAGGCGACCTTTCGACACTTAGCTATGGTCCTTGAGTTTGGTGGAAAATGAGGAAAGAAGAAATAAAAAAAACATTCGAAATAATAATCTAATACTTTTATACTTACTGGTACTGGTACTACAAGAAAATATTGTCGGTATACTGCACTTTTTCAAAGTGGTGCAGTTCTCATGTATAATAAAACAGTCGCCTGTGAAATGTTTGGAACAATTATGATCATTTTGTTTTGGACGCCAATTCACAATATTTATGCTTTTAAGCCATAATTTTAGTCTAGGTTCAGTTGGAAACCTGTTAATTAATAAACATTTGATAATAATCTGTTGTTGGCGACTTTGTTTGTTAACAGATATGGGTAGGAATGAACATCGATAAGTATTATAGACAAGGAACTCGACAACCCTACTGAATTTTATTGTTTATCAAAACTCAGTAATATACAGCCAAACATGTTGGTATATATATGATATTAAGATTAGTAACAAATTTTTAGGTACTTATATTATCAAATAGTTTTAATTTGTTTAATATTTGCTGCAAATTCACTTACATGTGAAATGTTATACCACTTCCCTTTTGGTAACGAGTTCTACAGATTACGCACACTCTCATTATTAATTCTTATTATGTAACTGATATTGTAAACAATCAAACAACATAAAATACTTTCGTTTTTTAGTTTAAAAGTTCAAAAGACTTAATAAATAAGACAATATAAATAAGACAACAGACTTTGGCATATTATGTCAATTTTATTTTTCAAGACATCCTTTAGCGGCGCTTCAAATTGGCACAGTCATTTTGTATGGTATAGCCAGTCCAGCGTACTTGTATATATAGAGGTCAGTGGGCTGAACAAACAAATAAATAAAATTTAATTAGACTATATTATATACCATGTTAGTTAATTATAAAATATCAATTATGAGCTATAGTCCTAAAAAGTTGTCATCGGTAATTCAAAAACTCATTAACAGAGTAAAATGTATTTTGAAGTAGCCACTTGTGTAATTTTTTTTAATGTTTGTATAGGAAGATCTTCTATTGTGTGTGGCTCATAAAAACCTAGGTGACTGTTATGAACTCACCTTTTTGATGGTGCAATCCGAAGGTGGGTATAGGATTTTAGTGACGGCACTAGATAGAACGATTATGTTTGAACTCATTTGAAAGGGCTTGTAAAGACCTAGGTGACTATTATGATCTCACCTTTCTGATGGTACAATCCGAAAGTGGGTTTAGGATCTCAGTGACGGCACTAGATAGAACGATCGTGTTTGAGCTCATTTAAAAGGGCTCATATAGACCTACATAGGTAACTGCTATGAACTCATCTTTTTGATGGTGCAATCCCAAGGTAGGATCTCATTGATCGTGTTTGAATTTATGTGAAAGGGCTCATAAAGACCTAGGTTATTTTTATGATCTCAGTGATAAGATATGATCTCAGTGATCCTAGTGCCACTACTAGGATCGCAGTGATGGCACTAGATAGAACGATCGTGTTTGAACTCATGTGAAAGGGCTCATAAAGACCTAGGTCACTGTGATGATCTTACCTTTATAATGGTGGACTTAGAAGGTGGAATAAAAGATCTCAGTGATGCCACTACCAAACGCCATCGTGTTTGGGCTCATTTGAGAGGGCTCGGTTAGACTAAAATTGAGTAAATATGCCTACCGATGGTCTACCGACCGAAATTACTCCGGTAGTCGTCTCTGCGAATGGGCTAATCCCGGTCAGCTTCTAGGGTCATCTGAGGCGACTGGGATTCCGTGACGGACCGCTCCGGGATAAAATGCAGAAGGCGGTGCTCACCGATACCGCCCGCATTGTCCGCCGGTTTCTTTCCTTTTCCCCCTAACCCTCGGCCGTTTGGTCTCCTCTGCCGAGGACTTCCATCTGGTTAGACTTTTATATATTTATGTATTTTTATGTATTTAGTTCATTTTATTGATATTTATGTATATTTATCATTTTCATAGACAATTATATATTTATGGAACCCAACCAGATGAGAAAACTATATAGATACTCCAATAATAATAATCTTAATAAGTTCGATATCTTGTCTAACTGTCAGTATGGTAGTATTTTAGGCCCAACATTGTTTCTAATGTATATCAATAATCTTTGTAATCCAAAAATTAATAGTGCCCATGTGTTCACACATGCCGATGTCACAGCTGTAGTTTTTACTGGAGCATCATGGGATGAGATTCGTAAAAATACAGAATCTGGCCTTACTAAAATTTCAAACTGGCTGCAATCTAATTTTCTAACGATGAATGCACTTAAAACTAATTATATTTGTTTTACTATTAAAAATCGGGCTCAATCAGGAAATAACTTTGACATAAAGATTCACACTTGCAACATTGACGAAGTTCAAAATTGTAACTGTTCTGTCATTACGAAAGTTTCTTCAAGCAAGTACTTGGGGATCATTATAGATAAACGTTTAACTTGGCATGAACATATCGATGTAATAACACGTAAATTTAGAAAATTAGCCTGAATTTTCAAAACGCTTAGACATGTTACTTCAGATACGCTCATTAACAAAATTTACGTAGCATTAGCTAATCGTTAATAACTTACTGTCTTCCAAAATGGGGTGGAGCAACAAAAACAAAATCGTTTCAATTAGAATGAGCTCAACGTGCCTTAGTAAATATAATGTACTTTTTGCCTTATAAATTTCCAACTAAAAGCATGTATATAAAATCTGATATAATTTTGTCAACAAAAAAGCTTATTATTTACTGTGAAAACACCAAGGACTGCAAGTTTTGATTATAAATTGACTAAAGACGAAGATGAATATATATATACATATATATATATATATATATATATATATATATATATATATATATATATATGTATGTATGTGTGTGTATATATATGTGCTTATGTATAAGTGTAGATATATATGTATATGTTAAATTCACTATAGACGCAACACACTCACACGCAAGCTCGTGCAAAAAATACACACACACCATTTATTTCAAATCTGCGAATATCAGTTACGACCTTTTTCGGCTAGCTAACACTTTCACTATTCACTATATACTGCTACTAGTCATTTCAGCTACTACCGGATACTACTGCTTGTCACTGGTAGTTCTTCACACTAAACCCTACTGGGTCCCGAGCCCCTAAGGTAAGCTTTGGCTATACCTTACAGTGAGCCGCTTGCCATTTTCCGTTTTGCGTCTTTATTGCATAAACTTTTCACTATGCAAATGGCATAAATTACAATATTTTCTATACAAAACTAATTGCTACACTAACATCGTCATCGTCAAATCGGTAGTCTGGTACTTTATCAGTATACCATAAAGGTTACTCAAAACATTAACATTGTAAAAAGTTATTAAACGAAATGTCCCAAATTTTATATATAAAATATTCCTAAACTTCTTTAATCTATAAGCCATATGCTAATTCAATGTCATATTTACAACTCTTTTAGAACATAAAATTATTTTCATTATTTTTAGTATGAACTATTACGCAGTTAATTAAAAACTTCCAGAGAATTCTACGATAAGACGCGCTGCGCTTGGTCCATTTTTCTTAATACAATAAAAGTTGTTTACATCACTTGTTATCAAAACGACATTCTATACAAATATACTAAGAGTTATAAACATGCTACACAACTATATCAATACACGTTTTCACCCAATTTTGTCGGTAATTTCACTATTAATACAAAAAAACAATATTCTTTATCACTTTGTTTCTTAGCGTTGTTAGGCCGTCGCGAACAGGCACTGCATAGAACCACTATATTTGGACTCATTGGAATGGGCTCATAAAGATCTAGGTAACTGTGATAATCTCACATTCCTGAATGCGCACTCAATAGCTGGGTAAAGGATTTTAGTTATGTCATTACGTAGAACCATTGTTTTTAGACTCATTTAAATACTAAGGTTCCGGTGATGATTTCACCTGCCTGATGATGGTGGACTCCGAAAGTAGTTATAGGATTTCAGTGACGGTACTACGCAGAATCATCGTGTTTGAACTCATTTAAAAGGGCTCATAAAGAACTAGGTGACTGTTATGATCTCACATTTCTGCTGCTTTCTCCATCGCTTCCAAAATGACTGCACTAGCCTGTCTAACAAGTTATGACGCGAAAAACGTGGAGTTTATCATCGTCTATATCTATAGCGGGTAAATACTTCAAAGGCGTTAGATTCCAAAAATGTGCTTTACGGACTGTGTTACACGGAAAGACCTAAGATCCGCCATTTCTGGGGATGACGGTCCAGGACGAATTCGAAAACAAGCGATACATCTGTGCACCTGATTACGAATTAAGTTGCGTGCAGAAAGAATCCAGTAATTCTGACACAAAAGAGACATCAACAATTCAGGGCCAGCGTGACAAATTAATTTAAGTGATAATCAGCTAATAAATTCAAAATATGATCCTTACGCGATAAAACTATAGGGTGTCGTTGATCGAAACTTAAATGTGATTTAGATAAGTACCTACAAATGGGCAAACAAAACAAAACAAAAAAGTATGAAACTACAATGTATCTCACAAGTAATACGTTTTATATTATATTAGATTGCTTTATGCGATTGCCAAGTCAATCTATATATTTAAAACATAAAAGACTTTTAAAATTAATATGGTCACTATAAAATGTTGTTAGGTTGGCTAATTACGTAATAACTTAAAACAGAAGGACCCTTAAGTAGGAACTGAATAAATTAACCGACTTGGTATTACATGGATCTCACAACTTTTCACGGTAGAAGAACTGTGTTGCAAGACTTGGTTTTTTTTTACAAGTCAAGTTTTTAATGGCATCTTATTTCTTTTTGTATATAAGATAGTCCTAATTTTTTACTTTCCGGTAACTTCTACTTCTTGAGTACCAACAACGTACCTATGTACACCTGTAATACATATACAAGTACACTGATTCATTCACTGCAAATGTAACTTTGTAATTCTATATATTTATATGGGATTACAAAGTTATTTATGCAGTTAGTGTATCTAGAAAACTGGACAGAAATTAACAAATGTTTTAGTTTTTCCTTGATTTATACACTAAACACTAAATGTATTCTAAATTTGAAGCTTCTATGTCTGCTAGAAGTGCCTTAGAGTTTTGATGATCGGTCAGTCAGTGAGTGACAAAATTAAGAAACTTTGACTGGTTACAATTCTTAAACTACTGGTTCAAATTGAATGAAATTTGAAATATACCATGTTTATACAATGCTTACTCGGTCGGTAGTTTTATTGACCACGAAGTTATAGGTCGAAAATTACCTGAATTGCTTCGAGAAAAGATGGTACGGCCGTGCCGCTTTTTTGCTCGACTTGGCGGGGGCACTGCCGTGCCCCCAGATTTTGTTCGTGTTTTCAGGCAATGAAAAACTGCTACAATATTGTTAGAATAAGAAGATACATTTTGACAGCATGTTAATGATTATAATAGCTCAAATGGAATATCGGGGGGTCACGAAATGTAGTTCCCTGGTTCGAGTCCCGTCTACAGTCCGACTTATTTTCCTTTTTTTTTCAAGTCCTTTTTTTTTAGTATTTTTTTAAAAATACAAAAATTTAAATTAAACTAATTGCACTCATGAATTTTTATTCAAATAACCAGTTCAGTTTTTTCTATGATGTCAATAAGATCAAAAAATATTATTCATGTTTCATCGGTATGTAATTATCTAAATAAAAATACCGAGGAAAGCTCGGTCATCCAGGTACTGTAATTTATATTGCGAAGCATAATTTACGTTTGCCGATTTGTAGGTACTTATCTAACTCACATTTAAGTTTCGATCAACGACACCCTATAGTTTTATCGCGTAAGGATCATATTTTGAATTTATTAGCTGATTATCAGTTAAATTAATTTGTCACGCTGGCCCTGAATTGTTGATGTCTCTTTTGTGTCAGAATTACTGGATTCTTTCTGCACGCAACTTAATTCGTAATCAGGTGCACAGATGTATCGCTTGTTTTCGAATTCGTCCTGGACCGTCATCCCCAGAAATGGCGGATCTTAGGTCTTTCCGTGTAACACAGTCCGTAAAGCACATTTTTGGAATCTAACGCCTTTGAAGTATTTACCCGTTATAGATATAGACGATGATAAACTCCACGTTTTTCGCGTCATAACTTGTTAGACAGGCTAGTGCAGTCATTTTGGAAGCGATGGAGAAAGCAGCAGAAATGTGAGATCATAACAGTCACCTAGTTCTTTATGAGCCCTTTTAAATGAGTTCAAACACGATGATTCTGCGTAGTACCGTCACTGAAATCCAATAACTACTTTCGGAGTCCACCATCATGAGATGGATCAAGGCCATCCTTTCGGAGGCAGGTGAAATCATCACCGGAACCTTAGTATTTAAATGAGTCTAAAAACAATGGTTCTACGTAATGACATAACTAAAATCCTTTACTCAGCTATTGAGTGCGCATTCAGGAATGTGAGATTATCACAGTTACCTAGATCTTTATGAGCCCATTCCAATGAGTCCAAATATAGTGGTTCTATGCAGTGCCTGTTCGCGACGGCCTAACAACGCTAAGAAACAAAGTGATAAAGAATATTGTTTTTTTGTATTAACAGTGAAATTACCGACAAAATTGGGTGAAAACGTGTATTGATATAGTTGTGTAGCATGTTTATAACTCTTAGTATATTTGTATAGAATGTCGTTTTGATAACAAGTGATGTAAAAAACTTTTATTGTATTAAGAAAAATCGACCAAGCGCAGCGCGTCTTATCGTAGAACTCTCTAGAAGTTTTTAATAACTGCGTAATAGTTCATACTAAAAATAATGAAAATAATTTTATGTTCTAAAAGAGTTGTAAATATGACATTGAATTAGCATATGGCTTATTGATTAAAGAAGTGTAGGAATATTTTGTATAATTAAACGCATTTGGTAGTTATTAAAAAATCAAAGAATTAATGTACCCAAATATTATGAAAATTTGGGACATTTCGTTTAATAACTTTTTACAATGTTAATGTTTTGAGTAACCTTTATGATATACTGATAAAGTACCAGACTACTGATTTGACGATGACGATGTTAGTGTAGCAATTAGTTTTGTATAGAAAATATTGTAATTTATGCCATTTGCATAGTGAAAAGTTTATGCAATAAAGACGCAAAACGGAAAATGGCAAGCGGCTCACTGTAAGGTATAGCCAAAGTTTACCTTAGGGGCTCGGGACCCAGTAGGGATTAAGGATCTCCTAGGTGTGCGTTACTTGCAGTATACAGTGGCTGCAATTAACCGCCGGTACGACATACTCCGCCGAACGTCGAGTCCCGTGATTCCGTGAGGCGTCGAGGTCACCGGCCCCTAGGTGATTCTTGGCACTTTATGCGTTTCGTGCATTCTGTGCCTAGTCGCGCATTAAAGTGCCACCTTTGCACTTCCCCCAACCCTTTCGTTGTGAAAGGGGTAGGCAGTGCCCATAGTGTAGAAGTCTCTATATTATTATCACCACCATCCGCGTCGCGCATCAACCTGCTGCCGATCGTTTGGAAATTAGATAGGGCCTTAATTAGATTACCGCTGACTCTGACTGGTAGGTTAGGATGTCAGGGAACGATAAGGGGGGAACCTCCTCCGAGAGCAAGAAAACCACCGGATCGACCAGGCGTTTTGGATAGACCCATCGCCTATAGGGACATTTTTAACCCGGAGAGGATGAGAGTTGTCTCATCCTACTCCCAAATACCCACCCGGAAACCTTCGTCGCCGGGTAAGGAGTCCGCACCTAGGGTTGCACTCTCGCCCATCGTACCTGAGTGTACGACTGGGCGTGAACCGCTGCCCTCTCAGCCTCAGCGGGCCATGAAGACGCCACGAAGGCACACGCCACCAGAGACCGAAGCCTCCCTCCATGAAAAGAGGCAGTGCATCGGTAACTCATCCGACTCGCCGACATCATCAGAAGATGAAGAGCCCCAAGCAACGACTAGGAAGAAGGTTCACACCTCACCTCCTAAGTCGCCATCACCACCACCCATCTCACCGGACCGTCGTAGCCACGACTCGATCCAATTTGAACAAGGAGGTGAGGAGTCCTACAGCTGGGGCTCAACAACGTATGCAACCCTAGCTGCATCAGCCGGAAAATCATCACCGGTCCAAACTACCAACCCGTCCGGACTAGCTCACGACGATGGACAGCGGCCGTCGACGAGCTATGCCCAAATGGCTGCGGCCGCTGCAGTACCACGACCGCAATCGGCGGAGGAGACTCAAAAGACAGAGAAGGTCAAGGAGAAATCTAGATATCCGCCGATTGTTGCAGAATGCCTCCCGGATTGGACGAGGCATTTCAAGGTCCTCAATGAGAAGTTGGGCCATCCTCCTAATGCCCGTCCATTCGGGAAGGGAGTTAGATTCTCTCCACAGAGCCCGGATGAGTTCCGTACCATCCAGAAGTACATGGTCGAGCTCTCCGAGAAGGATAAAACCATGTCGTGGTACTGTTATACCCCGGCAGAAGAGAAGCCCACTAAGGTGGGCATCCGGGGGTTACCAGTGGGCACCGATCCCAAGATGATCGAGGAGGCTATCCGGGCTAAAGGCTTCCCGATACAGTACGTTAAGGCCATACCACCACGTAGAGGCAGACCGGGTTGCCTCTACTACGCACAGCTGGAGCATCTGAGCCTGGAGCGGCTACAAGATCTCTACAATATAGACGAACTCCTCTATATGAGAGGAGTAGTCATTGAAGCCTGGCAAAGGAAAACGGGGCCACCACAATGCCACCGTTGCCAGGCTTTTGGACATGCATCATCAAACTGCTTCAGGCCAGTGAAATGTGTTCGCTGTGCTGGAGAGCATATTGCCAGCCTTTGCCCAAGGGGTAGAGAGGAAGAACCAAAGTGCGCAAACTGCGCCAAGAACCATACGGCCAACGATCGCCGCTGCCCGGTCCTGAGGAGGATCGCTAGGAAGCAGGGGATCGTTCTACCTGGGCTACTCCCGGAGAACCCCAAGAGGATCCCCCAGAGTCGTCCCAAGACAGTTACCATACAGGAGGATGGGTGGGCTACCATCACTAGAGGGAAGGGTAGACAACCAGCCCCCCCCCCATCCACCCCCATCAGTACCAATAGAAACGGTGGCCCCCACAGAGCAGAGGGCAACCACCGGGGCGACTCTCCGACCTCCTGCCAACGACGCCATAGAGAGGCAACCCTCACAAAGGAAGAGGCGGAGGAATCGGAGCAGGAGAACAGAACAGCCTCCTCCTCAGGTAGTGACTACCTCTACCCCTACAACCATAGGACCGATAGCCTCGCAGGCGCAGGTGGCTGCAAAACCAGCAGCGCCGAGTACAGTAAGTAGAGCACCTGAAAGGGCCCTACCGGAAAGCAGAGCCCGCTCCACACATAGAGCGCGCTCTGCGCAAAGGAAGACCTCAACCAATGCCCCGAGACCAGTGCCTTCACAAAAGCGTAGTGTAGAACGCAGACCACCAACTTCCGACTTCGAGACGGCTGATGCTATCCACAGATTGGTAGGCATAGCCATCGAAGTCGGAACGCAAGTCCTGGCCGACATTAGGGCCGGGACTGATCCAGTTACCGCCGTAATGAAGGCGCTGGCATCCCTATTGGCAAGGCACTATGGAGGACAGTAACCTGCGCCTGCTATACTGGAATCCGGACGGGATTCGTCAAAGGATTCATGAACTCCGCACTCTCACCCAGCAACAGGACATCCAGGTGATCTTGCTGGGTGAAACCAAATTACGACCATCAACGCATCTAAAGCTGCCCAATTATACCATCTATAGGAGGGACGAGGTCGATCCCCAAGGGGTCGCTTACAGAGGGACAGCGATCCTGGTGAGGAGAGACATCGTCCACCAGGAGCTGGAACTGCCAGACTTCCAGACGATGCGTTCAATCGGCATTAAAGTGGAGGCGGCGGGCGAGGAACTAAGGATTTTTGCAGCATACCGCCCGCCAGGGACTCCATTTCACTCCTCAGACATCCGGACGGTAATGGAAGGTACAACACCCACCATCATCGCCGGGGACCTGAACGCCAAACACCCGGCGTGGGGGTCCAGAGTGATCAACCCGCCGGGTCGTGAACTTTATGATGACGCAGAACACCAAGACTATGACGTTCTAGGTCCCGAGGAACCGACGCATATTCCTAGCGATCCTAGGAAGCGTCCGGATGTATTAGACATCGTGCTCACTAGGAACGTCAACTATCCAGTAGTGGTAGAAGTGCTGTATGACCTGAATACACAGCACCTCCCGATTCTGATAACCCTTGGCACTAAGGCAGTGACGTCACCGCCCAGAGCCGTCAAGACCAAGATCGACTGGAGGCTCTACCACCAACACCTGCAGGAGAGGCCTCCAGTCCATACACCGATCAACTCAGCGGACGACGTAGAGGCCGCTGCAACTAGAATATCCACGTGCATCAAGGAGGCCCTCAACGCGGCCTCTACGATCGTCCCTCTCACGGGAAGAAAAGAGGAGCTGCCGCTAAAGATACGCGTGTAGCTAAACCATAAAAGAGCGCTGAGGAAGCTCTGGGCGCGTACTCGCTGCCCTAGAGTAAAAAGAAAACTTAACACCTTAACAGACGAACTGTCGGTTGCAATACAGGCCCACAGAGGAGAGGCCTGGGAGCGGCGCATATGGAAGGCAGACGAACAACATGCGTCGCTCTATACATTGAACCGACAGTTAACGAAAACACGACCACCTGTTTGCCCGCTGACTAACAACGCGGGCATTCAATGTTACGATGCCAAGGGCAGAGCGGATATCCTAGCTGAGCACTTCGAGGAGCAGTTTATGCCGAACCCAGCAAGTGCGGAGTTCATGGAAATCCATACCCGGAAGGAGAGCCGCGTGCAGGAGCTCCTGTCGTCGCCCGCGCCACCGCTTGCAGGAGAGTGGTTTATATCCCCCGCCGAATTGCGGAGGACAGTAACCCGCCTGCAACCGAGAAAGGCGCCGGGGCACGACGGGATTACCAACGTACACTACGACAGCTGCCCAATAGAGTCCTTGTAGAGATAGGTCGGCTCTACAACGGCATATTGCGGACATCCCACTTCCCGGAGGACTGGAAGAAAGGCAAAGTTATCGTCTTGCCGAAACCCGGGAAGGACAGGCGTAGAGCTGCCAATTATAGGCCGATCACGCTGCTACCGCATATAGCTAAACTGTGCGAAAGATTACTGTTAAGACGTCTCCGCCCGTGCATCCAACTTCGGGCGGAGCAACATGGATTCAGGAGGGGTCACTCAACAGCAACACAGCTGACCAGAGTGCTGCACCTGCTTGCGGCCGAACACAACCGTGGCCGCATATCGTTGGGCGTCTTTCTCGATATCGAGAAGGCGTTCGACCGGGTGTGGCACACAGGATTACTCTACAAGTTAGATGTACAAACAAGTATCCCTCCTGCTATATTGCGGCTAGTGGCGTCTTTCCTGGAAGGCAGGAAGTTCTACGTCTGCGTAGAGGACGCCGTGTCCGCAATAAAGACCATAACAGCTGGTGTGCCACAGGGCAGCTGTCTGTCTCCAGCCCTGTACGCGGCATACACTAATGACATCCCTACCCTGGCAGGACACTTGCATGAATGGGAGGACGACGTCGAGCTAGCGCTCTTTGCGGATGACAGCGCATACTTCACGTCGTCCAGAAGAGCCCATATTGCAGCTGCCAGGATGCAACGTCTGCTGGACCTGCTGCCACCATGGCTGGATGAGTGGAGGATGGCCGTCAATGTTAGCAAGACGACCGCTCTACTCACTCGTCGCTACAGAAATTTACCACCACCACTAACCCTCGGAGGCCAGGAGATCGCATATGAGAAGGCCGTGACCTACCTTGGATGTCGGATTGACAGGATGTTGCATATGACAGCGCACGTCGACTCTGCTATACGCAAAGCTCGATGTGCGCGGGCAATGCTCCGCCCTGTCCTGACATCCAAGTTACCGACAAAGTCGAAGTTAACTATTTATAAAACATATATAAGACCCCTGCTAACATACGCTGCTCCGGCCTGGTATGCACTCCTGAGCGATCGTCAGAAGCGGCGACTTCAGGCCCAGCAGAGTTTGTCATTACGAACCATAGTCGGTGCGGGTCGCTACGTCCGTAATGACGTCATAGCGGCCAACCTCAAGATGGAGAGCCTACATGATTTCGTGGTCCGGCTGGCGCGCGGTATGTTTGACCGCGCCGACAACGGGCCACACGAACACCTCAACGGCTTCGCGCCGTTGCATGCAAGGCCGCCGGACGGGCGACCTTATCCAAGAGAACTCCTCCCTATATAGATTAGGGAGTCCGAGTAAACCCCTCAATGCCGCAGAAAGGCCAACTTTGACAAATTGTGTTATTAAACACAATTTTTTAGATAACCATCCTTTACTACAAATTTACCGACTGCGACAATAGTCGCTATAAGCAACGCCTCTAACATCGAGGCGCCCAGGACCGGCACATTGTAGTGTGCCGTGAGGAACATCCGGGCAAAGGGGTACACCCCGAGGCCCGAGACCTGCACGGCATTTATGCCCTGCAGAGGACAACAACGAACGACGTAGGGATTAGTGTGAAGAACTACCAATGACAAGCAGTAGTATCCGGTAGTAGCTGAAGTGACTAGTAGCAGTATATAGTGAATAGTGAAAATGTTAGCTAGCCGAAAAGGTCGTAACTGATATTCGCAGATACATATAGTGAAAGTGTTAGCTAGCCGAAAAAGGTCGTAACTGATATTCGCAGTTACATATAGTGAAAGTGGTAACTGATATCCGCAGATACACAAGTGATAAAATCAGAAATTAAAAAAAGCATCCTAATTTCAATGGAGAAGATGGATGGGTGTTGCCATATTCGAAAGCTGAAGGTAGTCGGGTTATGATATTGGGACGTCAAACATCTCCTTCCCCCCCCCTTCCGTTACAATGGGTACTGTAAAGCACCCGAGACGTCGGGTATTAAAAATAACTTAATTAAGCACGACAAAATTCATACAAGTGGTTTTATTGAATATTACAGGTAATTTGGTCATTTATAAGAATTGGTGTTGATGATGCTTGTAGGTTTTCTTGAAGTACGCAGGTATTTTCGTCTTCTGATTGTAGTTGGTTATGCAGCCTTTTCCGATGTGCCTTGTATTTATCTTGTCTGTAAAATATGTGGCAGATTTCCAATTTTGAACTTACTTGGGAATTTTGCTGGTTTCTTAATTGCATGAATACGTAATAATTTAAGTGAGTAATGTATTATTACTCACTTAATGTACACTAAATTGTACTATTATACAGTGTAGTAATAAGCCACAAACCAAAATAAATCTAAGAGTATTTTAACTAGTTCCTTCTTTATAAAATCGTGGCATATTTACTCAGTCTTAGTCTATCCGAGCCCATTCAAATGAGCCCGAACACGATGGTGTTTCGTAATGGCATCACTGAGATCTTTTATCCCACCTTCTAAGTCCACCATCATGAGGGTAAGATCATCACAGTGACCTAGGTCTTTATGGGCCCTTTCACATGAGTTCAAAAACGATCGTTCTATCTAGTGCCATTACTGAGATCTTATACCCACGTTCGGATTGTACCATCAGAAAGGTGTGATCATAAATATCACCTAGGTATTTATGAGCCCTTTCTCATAAGTTCAAACGCGATCATTCTATCTAGTGTCGTCACTGAGATCCTAAACCCATCTACAAATATACCTTCGAAATCCACCATTATCAGGTAGGTGAGCTCATCACAGGCACCTTAGTATTTAAATGAGTCTAAAAACGATGGTTCTACGTAATGGCATAACCGAGATCCTTTACCCAGCTATTGAGTCTGCCATCAGAAATGGGAGATTATCACAGTTACCTAGGTCTTTATGAGCCCATTCAAAAAAGTCCAAACACAGTTCTGTGTAGTGCCGTCAATGAGATGATATACCTACCTTCGGATTCCACCATAAGGAAGGAGAAATCATCACAGTCATCTAGGTCTTTATGAGTGCCTATTATAAAAAATTAAAAAACATAGAAATAATGTAAGTAGCTACGAAGAAAGTAAGTACTTATCAGTAATTAAAACGACCTGAAGTCAGCGGATTACGGTGCGCAGGGAAAACTCCGTCAGTAAAAAATTTTAACTTAAGATTTGACATTCACATTTTAACTGACGGTGTGTGGTGACCATAAGAAATATAGCTACCATAGTTATACTCCTCACAGCAAGAGATAGTAGATACTAAAATCGCTGGCTGCATTTCCCTGCTAAATTGCTGTAAACATCCTTATGGCAAGGAAAGAACCAGCCGTCTTGTGGTCACCAGCAGTATCACGCTTTATATTGGTTTGCCAAGTCTTAAAACCGAAAAGCCGGACAGACCAGCAAACTTAGCCGGACATTTAGGTAAAAAAGGCCGGACGCCATTAATTTTTTAGTCTTGAAATTAAGAAGATATGACAAAGGATTTGTTTTTGCGGTAAACGCACAAATTATTGTCTTTTGGAGATTAAACTGGAATAAGATTTAGAAAAACTCGCTTTCAGACAAAAATTTGTTCCAGCATTCGACGTGCTCCCGAGAAATATAAGCAAAATTGTTGTATAGCTCATCGCCAGTGCTGTCGCCTGCATAACAAGGAATGTTACTATATGCAACATATCTTTGATATGCAGAAGGAACATGGTATCACGCACCCTTGTGGACCAGAAAGCACATGCTTGGAGTCGGAGCATGCACCGTCGACTACGACCTTAATACTCCGGTCTGTGAGAAAACTAGTGACCCAATTGCATTATTTCTCCGGAAGCCCATAAGAGAAAAGCCTTGAAGTGAGTCCGGCAGACAAGATCACCAGCTGAGCGACCTTGACGGAAACCGTAGTGACGGTCACTAATCAGCTGATGTCCTTCGAGGTCTCTCATGATCTGGCAGTTAATAATGAATTCCATTATTTTGGAGAACAAGGAGGTGATGGGGATAGATCTGTAGTTAGAAAGGCCCGAGCGGTCACCTGTTTTAGGGACGGGGTGCACTGTGGCTGTCTTCTATGAGCTTGAAACGACGCCTAAATAGTAAGGAAACCCGAAAAGACGCGTAAGAATCAGTGCTAACTCTGGTGAACACTGTGTGAATCAAACATCCTGCTTATAGAGTATTGACACTGCTAGACGGTCGGCGGTAGATTCCCCCGGTCGTCGAGTTGGACGCAAAAAAAGAACCCAAAGATCGGCTTTTTTCCTTATGGCGTGGGATAGAGAGTCATCATCCCTGCGCAGAAATGGTAATGATTACAGAAATTCCCTTGGCGAGAGAACAGAATGCACGAGTTCCCCAAGGAAAGCCAACTGGTTTCTCGCCAATTCTTTCAATGTGCTCCGAGCTATGGAATGTGGAGGTAGCATCACCGTGTGTGACACTATAGGTCAGAGGATTGGGATGGGATGCAGGCTTTTTATGCATCCTACCCATGGGGGCGGATTTGCTTTTCGCTAGATGATCTCAACGTCGTTGCTGAGTCTGTCTCCGACGTGGTGCTTCAGCGGATGGAAATTTTTACTGTCATCTACAGTGCCTATCGGCGGTAGATGGCAAAATTGCGTCGTTGCCAGAGCAGGAGTGTTATTCCTTCAGTATTATCGATGCTGGTACCCTCCTAGGGTAGATATTTTTCCACTGAACTATATTATAAATTATAAAATAGTTTAGTTGCAAAATACATAGTTATGTTTTATAAGTAGCCGTCAGAGGGGCGCCGATATGCTGCTAGCCTAGGGCGCTGTCGACATTTAATCCCCCTCTGAAGAGAGATCATGCGCAAGACCAGCGCTTTACGTGATTTCAGAACAGTGGTGTAACACCTTTTACTTACTGTCTTCGGGCTGCTAACAAAGACTCATAAGTGCTACTTAAAGTTTTCCACTATAGGCATTCAAAAATTGTCGCTACTCAGCTACTACTAAATTGCGCCCTGTTGAAAAGTAACATTGATAGGTATGTAATAAAACCACGCTCTGACGCATTATAGCTGCATATGGGTCGCCTCGAGATGATTCTATACAGTCGCAAATACCAGCACGAAATTGCAAAATAGTACTGTTGTACAAGTACGTGTACTCGCATTAGGTATCATAATTGATTTATTATGATAATTGATTATTTAAATACTGGTAACGATGTGGGTAACCCTCATTTGCACGATTTTTTTTCTATTTTAGTGAAATAAATCAGGACGATGTGATTCATGCTCTAGTTTAAAGGAAAACATTTAAAAAAATCATAGTATAAATAAATAATATGAAATAAGTAAAAAACAGTAAGTATGATGGAAATATCTATCATCATGCAGTGTTAGATGTTTAGCTCAGTACGAAATTAATAAAAAATAAAATATCTTTGTACAATCTTTATTCCAGATGATAATTAAAAAAACAAACAATTATTATTCTTATTAAGGCACAAATTAACTCCACATTTACTACATGATATTGTGAAATAACTAATTTAGAATATTTGCACCGGAGTGACCTACCTATTTACGGCCAATGTTCAGAATCATCTTTGCGGACCATCTCGGACGAATGGTAACCCCAAATGGCGTTATGGGCCGCCATTTTGTGACGCTAAAACAGTCGTCTGTTGTCGTTTCGTGCGCATAGACCACGTTCTTCAAGTGTTTTCGATCTGTTTTTATTTGATTACCCGGCTTTCGTTTAATGGACTGTTTCTGTTTTTCAAACCGACATCGGCGCTAAATCGGACTTCGATTGTGTTTTGTATTGCGTTCTTTTTACTTTTGGTGCATAATAATGCCTAAACGTGGACAAACATTGAAAAGTGGAGCCCGTGAGTTAATCATCAAGCTGCAAGATTACTTTGAGCGGGAGCGGCAAAATGGCGGAACCCTGTTACCTGTCGAACAGGTACAAGAACGCGTCTCTCAGGCGCTAAACGCCAATCACACGGTTTCCCGTTCTTGGACGGATGATACACAAGCGTCGACGTCGAAAGTACCAATGGGTAAGGGGGCCCGTCTGATAATATGCCACGCAGGTTCTGCAAAATACGGCTTTGTGGAGAACGCGTTACTGGCATTTCAATCAAAAACCACAAATGACTACCATGAGGAGATGAATGCCACTACATTTAAAGAGCGGTTCCAGAACGTGCTTTTGCCCAGCCTACCAGAGCCTTCTGTAATAAAAAAGTAAAGTAAAGTTACAGCCTATATACGTCCCACTGCTGGGCACAGGCCTCCTCTCATTTATAAGAGGGTATTAGGGCAAGGAAGTGTCCACCGCGCTGCCCAATGCGTGTTGGCGAACTTCACAAGTCTTCTAATTTTTTTTTCTTATTTCTCAGACATGCAGGTTTCCTCACGATGTTTTCCTTCACCGCCGAGCACGTGGTAAATTAGCACTTAAAATTGCAATTAACAATTTCATTGGTGCCAGCGGGGATCGAACCCGGTTTGCTCGCGTACTGTGCAATTTACAGCGAGCGCTAACCATCTGAGCTACCACGGCTCATAGCCTTCTGTAATATTCATGGATAATGCCTCTTAATACTCGGTTCAAATACAGAAACCACCTACCCAAGCTAATAAAAAAGAAGAAATGGTGGCTTGGTTACAAGCAAAAGGCATTGATGCAAATATGCAGATGCTAAAACCAGAGCTAATTAAATTAGTTAAAGAAAATAAAGCGGCAAATGTGCGATACGAAATCGATGAACTCGCTCTGGAGTACGGTCATCGCGTTCTAAGAATTCATTATATAATATCATTGCCAATATAACGCGATTGAGCTAATCTGGGCTCAAATAAAAGGTTACGCCGCCCGCCACAATACTTCCCCGCCATTCAGCACGAAAAAGATGGTGACCCTATTAAAAGAAGCCTGCGGGGAAGTCACAAGAGATGACTGGGCAAAGGTTGTTGAGAAGACTAAAAACCTGATTGTGGAACATTTTGACCGAGATATCAGGATTGATTCTGTTATTGATAATAATATAATTATACATGTATGCGAAGATGATGATGAAGACACCACCTCCTCAAACGAATCGGAGTCTGATTAATATTCTGTACGCACATTCAATTCAATGTACTTTATTGCATAGAAATACAGATTGTAACCTTGTAACAAAGAATAAATAAAACAATTTTATTACATTAATATTAAGTACCTTTTTTTGGTTTCCACTTAAATTACTAAAATATAAATTTTAAATGATTCCGCCAATTTAAAACGAAAATAATCTTAAAAATAACGCGGCGGTTCATTTAGGAGGAACGGTAACGAACTCAGTGTTATGTTGTGCCCATACTAGTCGTGACTAACTGATAGGTGTCAGGAACGCATTCTCTGAACGGCCGAACTATAACCACCATTAATTACAAGTGAGGTTACTGTACAGCAATGTAAATTTCTACCACACACATATATACAATATATATATATATATATATATATATATATATAAAGTTTCTTCAAATTTCAACCACGGCCACAGAGTAAATAATAAATAATAGAATTTCATAAGTGTTACATCCACGCTGCAGCTATATTATGGTTGCAGCACGAATGGGTCGGCTCGACCGCGGAAGGACCACGCTCCAGCCAGCCAGACCAGCGTAAAATAGAAGTTTGATACTGCTGTGTTTTGTATGGTGAGTGTCCGGAGACCCTTTTTTACTGAAAAAAAACCGGCCAAGAGCGTGTCGGGCCACGCTCAGTGTAGGGTTCCGTAGTTTCCCGTCCGTCACAATAAGTGTTCCCACTTATGAGTTTAATGGTGGGTATCCATTATGTTCACGCTCCAGCAGCGCTCCGCGCTCCTGCAACTGCTCCCGGTAGTGGGTACGTGCGCGAACATGGAGCGTGCAATATTGCACGCTCCGCGGCAAGCGCTCCGACTTTCCATTCAAGTTCAAAATAATTTTCCTAGAAAGTCCTTATAAAGTTCTACTTTACAGATTTTTTTCATATTTTCTAAACTTATGGTTCAAAAGTTAGAGGGGGGGGACACATTGTTTTTTACTTTTGGAGCGTTTATTTCCGAAATTATTGACATTATCAAAAAATGATCTTAGTAAACCCTTATTCATTTTTAAATACCTTTCCAACAATATATCACACGTTAGGGTTGAAATTAAAAAAAAAATCACTTCCCACTTTACATATAGGGGGGCTACCCTAATAAAACATTTTTTTCCAATTTTTATTTTACCACTTTGTCGGCGTTATTGATACACATATTGGTACCAAATTTCAGCTTTCTAGTGCTAACGGTCACGGAGATTAAGCGAGGACGGACAGACGGACAGACAGACATGGCGAAACTATAAGGGTTCCTAGTTGACTACGGAACCCTAAAAAAAGGCATTCCACCGTAGTCCTCAGGAGTGACAATGCATTTGCTTATTGATTTTTAATTGATTAGATGATAAATGTATACTTCTATGGGCCACAGCATTTACTTACAATCAGGTGGACTGTGTGCTCGTTTGACACCCTTATTCTATTTAAAAAAAAGCCACGAACAACAGCGGAATCACAAGATTTTTTTACGCAATTGTCGCGGAAAAAGTTGCCCTCTAAATGTGATGATTGAAATTTCCATCATCATGCAAAGAAGAGTTAATCCTCTGGGCGACAACGCATCTAATTACAAGTGTTTGTTCATTTTGTCCCTTACGTTACTCTGTCGGATGCTTAAAAGGATACTTTATTTAACAATTATTTAATATTAAACAATAACTTGCCCCAGTTTGACCTAGGGTACTAGGTTACTTACCTGTCTGTTTTGGCAAGGTACCTTGTGGTTTGTAATTTTATTCAATTGTAAAAAAATTAAACTTGTTAATGTAGTACGTTATTCCAGAATGTTACTAAATCTTTTTGAAATCCACAATTTAATAGTTTGAGATGTTGCTAATTCCCTACATTATTCATACATTAAATATTAAAACACTAATCCTGAACATCAACATAGATCTCACTATAGATTAACATAGTTGCCACGCTTCACTTGCGGGTTAACAACCGCAATTTTTATTGGTTTTGAGTTGTTATCAGGAAAATACCGACGCTTATCTCTTCTTTCTTTTCCCTCTGTCGTCTCAACGACACCCATATGGGCAAGGCTACGAGAACGCTTCCGCAAATCAGGACAGAGTTTTCATCTTATGTATCCACAATGTACACCTAGCCTAGCTTTAGCTCTTTTTTAACAAATCGCAACGCTCCTTGCGGAAAGTACCGAGTTATTGAATATTTTCAAATGTTTATTTATGACCTAACTATAGTAATATTTGCCAATGCGGGCTAAAACAGGGAAATATATGATCAATTTATTGTTACTTGTTCTAAAATATTTCCTACCTTCCCTAAATGAGAAAAAAATTTGATAATATAGTAAACTTTTTCTCGGATATAGCCATTATGTTTATTTCAAATTGCTTTGAGGGCGAATGACTTTTGTACCGAAAACAAAAACACATACCTTATTTTATGCAATTTTTATTTATATATAAATTATTTATATTACTTACTACTACTATTTGTACTAAAACTGTTTTATGGCTTTAACGACACCGATGCCGAAAATCGTAAGCGCAGGTTATTTTATTATTTGACGATAACCTGTTCTGTAAAAATACCTATTACATATGTTTTCTCATACGTTACCAAAAACTTCTCATGCATTACCAAATGTCCCTTAATTTTAGCTTGAGTTTTTGTAGAATTGATCTTCTTGTTATATTTTTTTCTATAAATGAATGCTGATTCCTTTGCATTTAGGACTGACTTATTTTCTGTAAATTGTTACAAATGTCTAATAGATTTAGAAAAAAAAAGATATCGAAAAGTTTTTATTTTTATTTTGACAGTGGTAACGCAGTAGAATAAATTGGTTACATACAAAAATATTGGTTACATTTTTCAATTAACTTTTGTATTTTTTGTGCATGATGGTTGCTTTTATGTATTAATAATCGATTTTTGTTGCAAAGTACTCGAATAGATTTTTATTTATTAAGAAAAATCCTTTCTATTTACGTAAAGCAAGAGAAAAATTTCAAGCCCGGCTCACAAAATTAACTTAATAACTTAAAAAACAGAAATTAATTATCGTGGCCACTGACAGAAATGAAAACTACGATATATTAAACTTCATCTTATACAATATTCCTTTTAATATCAGCTCAAAAAATATAAGTTGGTTCTTACAAAATGTCGACAAAGGAGGTTCTTAAAAGTTGATTCAACCAATTATAAGAATCGTAATGCATTCGTTATCGTATCCAATATCGTAATCACTAATACAATGCGTTATTCGGATCGGTATCGTAATGGAGATACTGTTGCATCTCTAATGCAACGGTATCTGTTATATAAAATAATTTTTGATTTATTGATAATGTTGTTCATTTCCGAATTACATTTTTTGTTATAATTCAACACAATTTTGTGAGATCATCAAATGATTACACAAAGTCCATCCTTCTCATTTTCTAATTTTCCTTCCTTGATTTCTTTAGCTTTTTGAGCAAGGTATGTATTTTCATCTCTCTTAGCCATCCATTCTGGTAATGGTTTGTCCCAATCAGTTGGCGGTGATTCACGTTTCTTCCAGGTGTCATTTCTATAGTGGGCCCTTAGCCTTTCCAGGCGGCGTTTTTTTTCACTCTGAATTAAAGCTTCCTGCGAAAGATTAAACATTTTAATTTTCTTTAAAGCAATCAAAATATACCACGAGTCGAATTTTGACGAAGAAATTTACGACACTCACTAATTGTCTATTTTTGGATATCATTATATTGGTGTAAGTATTTCATAATTGTAATGAATCCTTGCTATGCTTTGAATAAATAAATCAAAAATACACAAACAAACATACATGGAAAAATCTTCTATTTCGAATATTTTTCCATGTATGTTTAATATTCTTTCTACTTTTATTTTGATTAGGAGTCTGTCTGGGTAGGTTTTTTTTAAACTTATTATAAACCAGTGCTCGACCACAGCCACACCTGATGGTAAGTGGTGATGCAGCCATAGATGGTAAATCGTACTGTCTTAGCGTAACAAATATCTATTCACTCTTGCCTTGAAGACACCCAGATTGTATTCGGACGTAAATATAGACGCCGGCAAATTATTCCACTCTTTTGCTGTAAGCATAAAAAAGTCAAAGCATACTTTTGGTTCTAATACGTGGATATCAACAACGAAGGGGTGAAGATGCGCCGAGCTTCTGGTCGTCCGATGGTGGAAATGAGAGGGAGGAATTAAAGCATGCATAGAATACCAAGAGACTGGCTACTCTGCGCCTGTGCTCGAGGCTGATAAGGTTGGTTTCAACCAAAGCAAGGTCACCAATGAGCCTCTTAACACGTCTCTCTTCTGAGTCCAATGCTGCCAGGTGCCATTTTGCAGCACCAGCCCATATCTGACAGCAGTACTCCATGCATGACCAGACTTGCGCTTTATTTAAGGTAAGAAGCTGCCTCGGCGTGAAGTACCGCCGCACCCTTGCAAGGACACCAAGTTTTCTTGCGGCTGCTTATCTCTGGATGAATCAATCAATGAATCGCCCATTAATGAGGTTTGGAGAAAATTAAATCCCTACACTACAAACAACTGAAGGCTAGAGTGAGCGGGCTCCTTTTAGCGTTGAAAAGACACGCTTGTGTTTTGGAGGCATTGAATTTCATGAGATTGGCATTGCTCAATTCGGAGGCTGTCTCTAGTGTGAGATTCACACGCTCCACCATAGCCTCTCTTTCGGACTGTATATGATCCCGACTGGCCCGGGCACTTTATTGGTATCTCAATACAACTGTATTATCGTTTGCATAACCATAGATACCGGGCATAAGCATATCATTAATATGCAGCGGGAAGAAAGTTGCGGAGAGAACGGACCCCTGAAGAATACCGGCGTCAGACGCCACAAGATCGGATGAGCAGCCATTGACGACGACCCGGAGCGAACATTCACTCAGAAAGTGTTTTACCTGTTCAATCAGACCAGGGGATAAGCCGTACGCTGGTAGCTTACCCAAAAGACTAGCTAAGATCATTTTGTACTAGGTATGACATTAAGCAGGCGTTCAATATACGCTCCAAAATCTTGTAGAGTATGGAGGTTGGCAGGGTCGGTACGGTTACCTTTTTTTAGGCACAGGCTGCATGCACATTGGCCAGCTTCAAACATTTGGGCACTATTCCAGTCCTGAATGAGAGGCGAAACAATCGCGTCAACACAGGAGACAACTCAGATGCACGGTGCAGGTGGAAGAGAGTTTACGCCAATTACTTAATATATTTAAAAAAAAAAGAAATGTGCATTTCAAAACTTGATAAACTCTTGCCAGATAATCTGTATTTTTTTAGTTATTCTTTAAAAGTGAATTTTAATAGGGTACATCTGTATATTTTATGTGTTTTACTGATAAATCAAATATTTATAAATGACAATATTATTACGTATAATGCTAATGATAATACAGTTAACGAAAATAACAGTGTGTTAAACAAAATAATTACATATCGAAGTTCTATTTTAGATTAAAGTTTTCCAACTTTGTCTAAAAGTAGAAGCAGACACAATGTTCCAACTTACCGCTGCTTTCAAATCATTGTTTTCCTCCCATTTGCAACAGTTGTCATAATCTTTTTTCCATTGATTACAGTCAAGTGTTTCCCCATATACAAAATATTGCTGGAATCTTCCTCGGAAGCTTGTGCACTCTTTGTACTCATCCTTGTACGTGTCACACTCTCTTATCTATGCAAAGAATATTTTATAAGAAAACATTTACATCACAGAAAAAATATTAGCTCTGATTGTAAATTCTGAAAATAATTGCCTAACAAATGGCTGACCTACTTTCAGTTAACTATATTTAGGGATACATAATTTTCGTTTTTACGAAATATAAGCGATAAATGCGAAATTCACGTAATTTATGCGATAAGTACGAAATATAATATTTTGTGTATTTAGTACTTTTTCGACGAAATTTCGAAGAAAAACATTTTTAAACGAAATAAACATGTGAATTTTCTAATATTACGAGCCTTCAGCAAGAAACTCCTGTTAACTTCATGTATATTTTACTTGCATTAAAATGTTGCTACCTGAGGTTCGCGAATGCAGCTATACAAAGTCTTCATAGCCCAGTCAACAGTGTAGATGCTGAAAGATATTTCAATATCTACAATGTCTTCATAAATGACCAAAGGCAAAGGCTTAAGCAAGAAAATATAGAGACAACCACGATGTTAGCTTTTAACTAACTTTTCTGTAATAAATATTTTGTTATTTAAATGATTATGGTAATAAATACGAGTTTTTAAATATTTTTTGAACTCTGCCTGCAACAGAAAGCACAGGCAACTAACTCTGCCTATGCTTTTTGTTGCTGCCGGTCCCAAGCCCGGTAAAGAGGAGGGAACGGTTTCGCCAGAGAGAGTAGGTGCATTCGGTGGACTAACGCACCCACCTGCGCTAGGACCTGCGCAGTTGAGCGCCATATGCGGGGATGAAGGAGTCCTGGAGGGTTGAGCCGATCGCCACCACAGTGGCGAGTCGAGATATAGTGTCGAGAGGCAACACGCCCTCTTTGGTCCGGATGTCAAGCTAAACGGTGGCCTTATCTGCTAGCCACAGATAGGGAAATGGCCAAGCGTCCCGTCAGAGGGTAGCAGGCGAGAGATGTAGGGGCTGCCTAGTCTCCCTGAAAAGGGCTAGGTGGTGGTAAAGGCCATGCTGACGGAGCAAGTGAAAGTCTACTCGGGCAGTGGGGATGAGCCTTTTCAGCCCTATCTGTCAGCTGGATCAAGCTCCCGATGTCACGCTGTGAGCCAACTCTGCGTCCCTATATTCCCCCGGTAATCCTAACGCCTGAAATTCTTTTAATAAAGTAGGGCGTTCTTAAAGGTGCGGGCTCTATGGAGGGTGGGAAGCCGAGGGGATGAATTATGACACACTTAAAAAATATGGACAACACAAGGCCCATTAGTAGAGAGGGAGACGTGTCAGAGGTGTTTACCTTAGACACTGATAAACCAGAAGGAACCGCCGTTAAACCGGCCGTTCCACTGACTGTACCACCCAGCGTAGGTGGCCCCATCAAGGGGGCAATTTTCGCGCTGGATGTCTCTAAAACCAGTTCCAGCTGCATGCGAAAAATGAGCAAGGGGCCGCGAGTAGCAAAACTCCTGCGGAGCCCTAAAGAACCGAAGACCTTTTCTCTGCTGCCTGGCAGGTGGTGAACCGTAAGGGGAAGCGCAAGGCACCCAAAATGGTGACTTGCCTACCCGACGGACCATCAGGTGGGTCTATCGCAGCAGGCAGTGGTGCGAAGGTTAAAAATAAGAACAAGAAGCAGCGAGAAAAAGGCCCCAGGGAAAGAGCCACGCTCGCTGCTTCCAAAAGTAACCCTCAGGTAGCTGGGCAAGCTTCTGCTACTGCAGTGCTTGGGACTGGAACCAGTAGCTATGCTGAAACTGGGAAGGATGAAAATCCAGCCCGAGCAGTAGGCACGGCCGCCGGAACCAGATCTAAGAAATCCGCCAGGAATCAGAGAGCAGCCAAGCGTCCTGGAAAGAAGCAAACAGCAGCCAAAAGGATACTGGAGGAGTTCACCTCGCCGAGAGGAGAGCACAAAAAAGTGCGACTTGAACAGCAACCAAAGGCTGGAAGAACAAGCTATGCTTTTGCTGCTAAAGCAGATTTGAGTGTGGCCTTGACGTGTGCGCGTTCAGGTCACATAACAAAGGAGGTAGCTGACGACATCCTCGTGGCTATACTGAGGAAGATGATCAGCGAGGCCTGGAGTAACCAGGACCCTGATGCTTCGGGCCCGGTTTTTAGAGGCAAACCCGTTTACACGGAGGGTGTCCTAAAGCTGTGGTGCGACGACCAGAAGGCTCTAGACTGAAAGAAAGAAAGAAAGGTTTATTCTCCAAAATGACGCCATCACAGATAACATAAACAATAATAAATAAAAAAACACATAATTTACAAATAATATTGGCTATACAATACAAATTACAATGTACTACATATTACAAACTATACAATACCTATACACGTATGTGTCAAGGCGTCATCTGGGAACAGGAGCACACTCAGCATAATGCCATGATTTTTTTTCCATGGCGCTGATTTTCAGTGTGTTCAACCAGTGACCTACCGAAATCAGTGCTATATGTATACTCATTTTATTATGTTTTAAATAAAATTATGATGACAAAATTATGCACAACAAGGGGGAAAGAGACAGTAACTATTTTAAGTGGTTGAAGGGGAATATTAATACCCTCGACCTTAAATCCAACACCTCGCTGACTATTAAGAAACAGTCAGAGATACCACAAAGAATCAAATGTGGTATCCTTATCCCTTATGCCGAAGGTGCCTGGAAAGACTCACGCGACATTGGTCGTGTGCTTGCGTACCAGAACCGCTGGGTAAGCATCAAGGACTGGCTGCTACTCAAAGTGGACAAACAGACGGACGTGTGGTTCCTCATTGTTTCGGTGCTGGAGGATCATATACCGACCCTGATGAAAGCTGGGCGCCGTCTCGCATGTGTATGCGGGGCGGTATACGTTAAATTCCAGGGTTGCGGAGGAAAATTCGTTGATTCTCCACCTAGCAAAGAGGCAGAAAAGAACCCGGAAGTCATGGATACCATGGCCATGGTTGCCGGTACATCGAAATCACTGGATGCCAAGTCCAGTGAAAAATCGGCCTGTACAGCAGAGCCGAAGCCCCCAGTGGAAACTGGGCTCAGCGGCAGCTCACTGAGTGACGAAGAGGACTGCATTTTGCCGTCCAATTCCGACTCGATGGCTGAAGATGAGACCCGGGATCTGCTGGCAGGCTTATTTTAGGGCGGGGACGGGGATGACGCGATCGATGATTGCGTGCCCTTCGTCCAAAACTAGTCTAGTGCAGGCCAATCTCCACCATAGTGAGACAGCGTCGGATCAATTACGCAAGTGGTTGGAAGTACAAAGGACGGCCATAGCCCTAATCCAAGAGCCATGGGTTGGGGCTGGTAAGATTAAAGGCCTAAACAACCTAAAAGGTAAATTATTCTACAACTCTGAGTACGACAAGCCTAGAGCGTGTATTTATACTACTAAAGATATCTGTGCAAAACCATTAACAGATTTCTGTTCCAGAGACATGTATGCCGTAGCATTATATACACAGGAGGGAAGGTTAGTCGTCGCCTCGGTTTACATGCCTGAGGAAGACACCCCTCCCCCTCACGACCTCGTCAGGCTGGTGAATTTCTGTGAGAGGGCCGGACTTGAGGTTGTGATCGGGACGGACTCCAATGCGCATCACCCCCTTTGGGGAATGGAAAAACCCAATGAACAAGGTAAGGTTTTAGTTGAATATTTATTTAGCACTAACCTAACCATTTTAAACACTGGTTCTGAACCAACCTTTATAAATAAACGCTGTCGCACAATAATCGACCTCACACTTGCAACAGAAGGAGCAGCTAAACTAATAACGGGATGGCATGTGTCGAAAGAGGCCTCATGCTCAGACCACAGATGGATCTGCTGCGTACTACAGATCGATATCCCCGCTATACTTCCATGGAGAAATCCCCGCAAGACGTATAAAACAAAATACCTCAATAGGCTGACGTCTTCGCTCGCGAGTGTTGGGGGAACTAATACCATAGCAGATCAATCGCTCCTAGAAGAACAGGTAGCAGCTGTCACTAAAGCCATAATCGATAGCTACCATGAATCATGTCCAGTAATCACTTCATCAAAACATGCTGAGCAAAAGCAACCGTGGTGGGGTAAAGAACTAGACAGAAAACGTAAGAAGGTAAGAAAAACCTTAATAGGGCAATGAACACCTCAATAAACAGAACACGCCGGGATCTATCTCTTTAAAGAAACCCGACGGAAGCTACTCAACATCGCCGGATGAAACCCAACGCATCCTAATTGATACTCACTTCCCAGGTTGCTGTGTAGTTGAAAGGGTGAACCGGCATGAAGATACACTGACACCAACAAAAGAAGACTGGGACTGGGCAAGAAGAGTTGTGACGATGGACAAAATCCATTGGGCCATTCATAGTTTCCAACTCTATAAGGCAGCAGGACCTGACGGCTTATTCCCGGCACTTCTGCAGTGGGGGAGGGGGGGTAAAGTCCTAACAGTCAGACTTGTTGCCATAATGAGAGCATGTTTGGCTTTTAAATATGTTCCTAGGGGATGGAGAGAAGTGAAAGTCACATTCATACCCAAACCAGGTAAGAACGACTATACAGACCCTAAATCCTACAGACCCATTAGCCTCACATCCTTTCACCTAAGACGATGGAGAGGATGTGTGAACGGGAGTTGAGAGGGTCAGCGCTAATTAACTTACCGCTACACAATAAACAACTTGTCTATAGCTTAGGTAAACTGACAGAATCGGCACTTCACCATGCAATAACAAAGATTGAAGAGGTCATCTAAAACAAAGTAATATGTCTAGGCTCCTTCATAAACATAGAAGGTGCTTTTGACAGAACAAATTTCTCCAGCATAAAAGGTGCCCTAAGTAGACATAATGTTGAACCGGCACTGATTGACTGGATAGTAAACATGCTCAGTACACAAACAATAAAAATTGCTGATGAATCTCAGACAATTCAAATCATGAAAGGATGCCCGCAGGGTGGGGTTCTTTCACCTCTCCTGTGGAATATGGTCATTAATGAACTCATCAGCAAATTAAACGCTAACCATTTCTACACAGTCGGTTATGCAGATGATCTGACAATACTAGTCTCTGGAAAGACAGCAAGCATTGTGTGCGACCTGACCCAAGCAGCTCTCCGTATTGTGGAGAGATGGTGCAGGGAATATGACCTAACCGTTAATCCAAACAAAACGGTTATAGTAATGTTCACACAAAAACAAATGCTGAAAAACTATCATCTTCCAAGTCTTTTCAGCACTAAACTCCAGCTTTCCTCGGAGGTAAAATACCTAGGTCTTACCTTGGACAGTAAACTTAACTGGAATAAACACATAGAAAACAAAATCAACAAAGCTAGTTTAACTTTCTGGCAATGCAGAAACATGATTGGCAAACGATGGGGTTTGACTCCAAAAATTATACTGTGGCTGTACAAAACTGTAATTCGGCCCATGATCACATATGGCTCTCTGGTATGGTGGACCAAAACCACTGAAGCCACCACTATACGAAAGCTTCAGCGTTACCAGAGATTGGCTTGTATGGCTGCCACGGGCTGCATAAGGACTACACCAACAGCAGCTTTGGAGGTTATGCTGGAACTAACACCGCTTAATCTACATATACAACAAGAAGCAACTTTAGCTGCCATTAGACTCAAGACCCTAAATCTTTTAAGTAAGAGTCCCCCATACAGATATAATCGATAGAATTTACTCAAAAATTCCTATCTTACAAGCCAAGTACGATAGGATGCCAAAACAATTTGTATTTGATAAGAAGTACAGGATACAATTGAAGGAAACTGACCATCTGGAAGGATTGGATCAAAGAGAGCTCAAAGTTTTCACGGATGGTTCTAAGACAAATGAAGGTGTGGGGTCTGGGACTTTCTCTGAACACCTTAATATCCACATATGCACACCGCTGGGTACCCAGTCTTCCAGGCTGAATGCATGGGTATCATCCAAGCGGCTATAGCAATAGATGCTAGGAAGGTGAAAGACTTCTCCATCAGAATACTGACCGACAGTATGGCGGTACTACAAGCTCTAAGTTGCAATGTGACGAACTCGGACTGATATACGAATGCCATCAACGATCGAATGAGGTATGTAAGCACAACAATGTGACTTTGCAATGGATCAAGGGACACAGTGGATCTAAAGGCAATGAAGCAGCAGATGAACTGGCCAGAAGGGGATCAGCTCTAGCAACTACAGGGCCGGAACCAATAATACCGATCCCCTTTGGCTACGTTCGTTCACTGATATGTAGATACTTCAATAATTTACACGCTCAGCTTTGAGAAAATTAACAACAACAAAAAAAAAAACACAGATCAGGATAGTAACAAGTGCTATCACAGGACATGGCTCTTTTAACAAACATTTGTTCACCATAAGTGTTACTGATAGCCCCCTGTGCAGGGCTTGCATGGGAGAGGAAGAAACGGCGACTCAAGTGTTGCCGACATTAAATGTGAAATTTTGGATTTCCAATTTATATTCATGCGAAATTTCAGTTTTTTAGTTGTGAAATATATGTAACCCGAACTATATTAATATTTGTTGGATAGTTTGTGTTCTTATCATAATATTACGTTTTATTAAATTTGTTTGTTGGATGGTTTTGTGTTCTTATCATAATATTATGTTTTCTTAAATTTCTTTGCTGTAGTGATGGGTGATTGTTCCAAAAATTACAACTGAAATGTTTGAATGATTTGCTTATCATTTATCAAATAATCATTTGTCATTGTTTATAGGCATTTAAAAAAATTCTATTAAATAAACTTTAATATGTACAATTGCTTTTTACTTAGTAATTTTATCATCATTCGCTTAGAACTATTTTTATAATTATTTTTTTCATTTCAATTACAATGTTGATTATTCAGTGTTATTTTTATTTTAACATTTATTTAACACATACAATATGAAGTCCCTTTTGGAACATCACCATATTATATTGTGAATGCAGACCACAGTCTGTACCAATTATAGACAAAGAGAATGAATTATTCAACAACTACACTAAATTTACCACTACCAAGAAAAAGATAATGAAACTGTGCAGTCAATTAGCTCTCTATTGATCTACAGAAAAGAGACAACTACTGGAATTGTAACCATCTTGTCTCTATCACAATTTACAGCCTGCATTAACTTTACATCTGGCTAATAAATGCTCTGAAAAGATTGTCAAAATAAAAAGAAAGTAATTGACAGTAAATTTTTATTACAACTGTTTGAATTATCCATTTTTACTAATAAATAATTCAAATCAAGAATTGGATAAATTACTCGTATTCACCCATGTCTAGTTGGTCTACTTGAGTTAAATTTAGGAATAGAATAAGAACTATTTCATATTTGGACATAACAAAGGGAAAAATTAAGGATACTCAAGCATTGCAAGCAAGCTCTTGCGGTGCAAGGAGGAAGCTGAACAGAAGAGATGAGACCCTTTCTATGCTCTTCTCCTCACCCAATCTCAATCTCGGATCAAAACTTTAACTTATATTTTTACATTTTGCTCAGAACATTATCATACATCGAATAAGACCAAAATCACTAACAGAATCGTGCCACAATATATTTACAACCCTAATTAACCTCAAAATTTAAAAATAACTTCCTGACAACTACAGATTCCCGCGTAAAAAACCACTAAGTTCTAACATCAAAGCATTATTGTACATCGATTATATCCAAAAGCAGAAACAAAATCGTGTCGCAGGGTACTAAAAGTAACCCTAATTTAGTCACTAGGGAAAAAACAAACCATCCATTTGTCTTCAGGTTCAATTTTCGCCGATGATTCTTCAAGTGCTGAAGACTGGGAAGTATAATTTTCAGGTTGCTCATTTTGTTTTTCCGATTTAGACATAATTTAATTCATAAACCAACCTTAATGTTTCTTCCCAAATTTTAAGGTTACTTTAATTCTATTTACTTATTAAAATAACATATATATTAACTCTTTATAATTTATAAAGAGCATTTAACTATTTCGCTCGGGAACTATGAATAGTATAGTAAAATTAATGAATATGCAGAATACTTCATAATTAATTTTATGTAATACATAAAGATAACCTACTTTTTGTGCTGTCAGGTTGTTAGGTTGTCACTAATAGGCATGTCGATTTAAAATCGATTAATTGAAAAATCGATTCTTTGGAGTAAAATTATCGATTTTTAGATCGATTCGAAGCACCGCATCGATTAACTGAATCGATCTAAAAACCTCTTAAATCGGACCGATTCATTTGATACAAGAACTAGCTAAAATTTCGAAACTGGGTGGGGTAAAATACCACAGTTTTTTAATTTTTTGCTGTTGGGGGACGCAAAAACAACCGGTCGTACTTGGTTGATAATTTGAACGCAATATATATTTGAATAAAATAAATGTTTATGAACGCATCCAACAATATCGAAAAGTCGTCATTTCATTTTCATTTCTAAAATTCTTAAGCCCACTTTCCACTAAGGGATATAATGTAATTTATATTACATCTCGAGATATAAATTAATAGCGCTCACCGTACTTTTAAATGGAACCGATTCCAATGAGATGTAATATATATATTACATCCCAAACTATAAATATTTTTTCGATCGACCGAGCGATATTTTCATATTATATTTCACCTCCTGTACTATAATATAATATAATATTATAGCTGTGAACTTGTTTGAACTGTGAACTTGTGAATTTACATTATTCATTATCAAAAATATACATACTGTGAGCTGTAAGTACAGACAGAGTAATTTACCTACCTACTGTAAATAAATACTTACCTAGATACTGTAAATAAATATTATACCGTACGTTGAAGTTTATAGAGATTTATAGTAAGGAAATAACCAGTATTGTGTTCGTGTAGCATTCATTTCGATATGATAAATAGTGAGTTATTAGATTGAAACAGATTTATCGAGAAATGTACGTTGCAGTTTGCACTTCTGTTAAAGTATTGTTGTTGTTTTTAGCCTAAAATGTCAAATAAAAGTGTTACGTGGAATCACTTTGTAAAAAAAGAGATCGAGTGGAGTATGTGCGAACCACTCCTAACACTAGCGTTTCAAGCTTGAGTGGTTAAAAGGAATATTATTAATGATAATTAATAAGATTACTAATATTATATTTAAAAAAATTAAAAAAAAACAGTTTAGAAGTTAAAGAAAAAAAAAACCGAAAATTCTTGAAATTTCATGTTTGAAAATGTCGCGATTAATAGAAAATCGATCTTTTAATCCTCGATTTAATCGATTCAAGTACCTTCGATTCAAATCGATTCAGAGATCGATTTTTTTAAGAGTGAATCGACATGCCGTCACTAAAACTAAATCTATGGGACAACAGCTGTTAGCGGTGTTGTCAACAGCTAAAACTAGCTCTCCCTTAGAGTAATAAATCAGAGAGCTCTCCACCAGATTTAATGCAACATTTGAATATGATGATGAAACCAAAGGAGACGGCATCGCAAGGCATACCCCTCTGTAAAAGGTAGTTATGGTTACACCAGCACCACCCATAATACGTATAAAGCGTCCATCAGCATAAATACATAAACGCTGAGTATGTAGTAATTTAAGTAGACTGTAAGCATAGGATTAAGAATTGTAAAAGACAATTATATACAATAAGAACTTAATATAACGTATTATACATTATATTAAGTTCTTATTGTGCCTACGTGTGTTTGTTAATTTAAAAATTACTCGACACGTTAATACTTAATAGATTAGTACTTATACTCGAATTTTCCTTACAAAATTTGTGGAACTAGTAGAGTAATTATAATAAATATTTTATTTTATTTCTTATTTTTTGTGTAGAACCAGTAAATAAATTATTAAAAATGTCGGAAATTAAACTTATCCCTAATGGATTAACTAGAATAATACCAACATTTAGCGGCGATAAACGCCATTTAAATTTATTTATGCGTAAATGTGAATATATAATAAGTAACTTTAAATCATCCGATGTGCAAAATGAATATATAATGCAAATCATTACTAGTCGTCTTACGGGCGAGGCTGCGTCGCTTAACAGTGAACGGGAAGATATAGGGGCGGAATTCAAGGAATTGTTTTTAACTCACTTCGGCGACCAACGTAGCGAAGAATGTTTAGCCATTGAATTAGAAACTTTAAAGAAACACCAAAATGAAAATTATATAGATTTTTGTGGTCTTATACAATCCGTTAAATCAGTGCTATTATCGAAGGTTAATCAAATTTGTGATAAAAACTTAAAAATAAGTAAAACTATTATTTATAATAATACCGCTCTGCAGGTTTTCTTATATAATTTACTCGAAAATATGGTGCGCATTGTTAGGTTGAAAACACCCAGTACACTAGAGGGAGCACTATAAGTATAATTAAAATTAAGCATTATTAGTTCTAGAAGAAGTAAACTTCTATGACTAATATCAGATGCGTAGTAAAATGTTACAATGTAGCCATATGTCTATGCCACAGTCTAGTAGTATACCAGTACAACAACCATCGTTTAAGTTCGCAATGCCAACACAGCCTATAGGTTTTAGACCAATGTCAGCACCAAACTAACCCCCTAGGCAGAATTTCGGAACACCAACTCAATTTAAGTTTAGCATTCCCCATAGTAGATAAATGATTCCGTTACCACTAAATAAGCCCTAATAAGAGTTTCCCTAAGCAATATCACCCACCTCAGTTTGGATACTGACCTAATTTTGGATACCTATATTATCTTGTGGTAACATTGGTTGCATGGGGCTATTGGCTATAGCCATGCGTAGTATCCTCTTACCCTCTTAGTAGTCTGTGCTATAGCCCCATGCAACCAATGTTACCACAACAGTTTGGTAATTCTCAGCGTTTTAATTATCCTAGTAATAATAATGTGCATAATAAGCCGGTTTCTAATGATGCTGATGTTTCTGTTGTTTGTGATGTTTTATAAGTCCCGATAAAGCATATCAATACTACCGTAATTATATAACAAATGAACCCTTTGAAGTTATAAGCACTCATGCATCTAGCAAACACAATCAGGTAATTAAAATTCCACTATTTTCTATATTTCAAAGTAATAAAGAACATAAATTTTATCTTTATAATGTCGATTCACGTTACGATGGGTTAATTGGGAATGATTTATTAAAGCAGTTGGAAGTTGTAATAGATTTAAAGAAACAAGTACTTACCACAAATTCTTCTAGAATACCTATAATACACAATAGCTTAGATTATGTTGTAATACTTCGACCTCGTTCTGAAGTTAGAGTAAAATTACCTGCTAACATGTTTTATGGCGAAGGAATATTAAATTATACCCGATTCTGTGATGGAGTGCGCATGCCTTCTGCATTGGTAAAATGTGATAATGGATATGCCACTACAATTATACAAAATACGTTGGAACAACAAATGGAACTATCTATTAAGAAACCTTTTGAAATTTGTGAATGGGTGGATGATAAATCGTATGTAAATTCTATAGATCACTCTGATCTAGAAACGGACCAGTTATTGCTTGAAAATTTAAACATGTTACCCATAAAGCAAGGACAAGCATACAAGGAAGTAGATAAGTGGGTTATAGTTAAGCAGTTAGACTTTAAGACTAAGGCATAAGATGATTTAAATTTTAATATCATTAAATATAAAGAATTTAGCAGTGTAGTAGACATCCATAAGCCATAGGTAAATGAATTCCAAAATATGAACACACAAGTAAATTATTTAAGTAACATAGCTGTAGAAAAGTCTAAACCACTCATACCTTCGATAGGTTTCAAGCGCGGTCTTATTAATCCATTAGGTTCTGTTATCAAAGCGCTTACAGGAAACTTAGACCACAATGATGCAGTAAAGTAAGACAATATCATATCTCAATTAAAGACCCAGCAAACGCACACTAATAAGAAAATAACAATAATCTCGGAGATGCCTGACTCTCTCATAAATAGTACTGGATCTCTACAGGAAAATATGAAAATTGTAAATGAACGAATGAAACGTATAGAAAGATTTGTAAAATATATAATTACTAGACAATAACAGCATATACTTCACATGTTTAACACGTTTGTCAATAATTTTAGAACTACTACTTAATTTTAAGCGAAATATAAATGGCATTAGCATTTACTAAACTTCATGTTCTACATCAAGCCATTGTTAATTCCACAGAATTATTAGTAATATTAGAATCTATATCTCAAACAAATAGTTTATTACATCCTATTACTGAAAACAATTTAGTTAATTTAGAAATATCTATGTCTGTTAAGGCCTATGTAAAAGAAAACCAAATAACGTTCATTATGGAAATCCCTCTGACTGATAATATTACATACACTTATTTTAAAATGTATGTTTTACCTATGTTTGATCCCACCTATAATAGAACAACTGTTATTTTTCCCAAATATCCTTACCTCATGGTGAAAGATCACACATACTTACCGTTAAATGGCCCATGTCAGGAGATAGCAGCAAACCAGTTCCTGTGTGAGGAAAATGATATCGTGCAGTATCCTGAAAACACATGCATAGAACAACTTATGAACTTCGCATCAAATCTGAGCCTTTGTAAGTTATCAATAGTAGAGCTGGACAGTGTTAAGACACAGTCTATTGATCCTATTAACTGGAACCTATTTACACAAAATGAAATAATGCTTACAAAAACGTGTGGCGATGACACTTAAAAAAGTGCTGTAAAGGGCAATTTTAAATTGCACCGGAAACGATACTATTCAGGAAAACTGCAATATAAGGTGATACCTATTTTTACTCTACCCAAATTGAGAGAGCAGCCCACGAAGGCGGAGAAAACAGTGAATTTAAATCACGTTAATTTGGATGAACTAAAATACCTCTCGTACAAACTGAAAAGTGAAATAGTGGAAAGTGTAATCTTAGTGAATAAGAAAAGTGTTAGTTTAGCTACTATACTACTCTATGTTATATTAGTTTTAATTAGCCTTATTATTTGGAAAAATAAGTCTAAACTCTTACATTGTATGCCAAAGTCATCGAAATCCAAATCTTGCCGATAACTTTGCAGTTGAGGAGGGAGGAGTTATGGTTACACCAGCACCACCCATAATACGTATAAAGCGTCCATCAGCATAAATACATAAACGCTGAGTATGTAGTAATTTAAGTAGACTGTAGGCATAGGATTAAGAATTGTAAAAGACAATGGCCATAATAAATTCACATCTCACTCTGTGAACATGTAGTTTTAATAAAATAATTTCCACAAGTTTGTTTTCTGAGAAATCTATATGAAAATGTTTGGAAATAAATATAGTTTTATGTTTTTATGTGTTTTTATTCGTAACCCATACAAAAAAAAAAACAAATAAATAGGAATCAAACATAACCCTTGTTTTCCGAAATTCAATTTTATTATATGAACTTTGAAACACTATTTCTCTAATATTTTTTGTGATTTTGAAATAAATACAACACCAAATTATTTGAAATATGTAGTATAATTATTTTTTATTTACATTATACAGTAAAAATAAATGAAAATGGAAAAATAACACATTTCTTACTCAACCACGAAAACGGAAGTTTTTCAGCATAAATTCACATATAACACACTCAAATATGTTTCGACACAAATGAAATATGTTTAGAAAAGTACATTTTTATTATTATTTACAATAAACATATACAATTCAATGCACAAAATACAAAACACAAGAAATAAAATATATTTGAACAAATGTATGGAGCAAATAGTGATGTGGCGTCGCTGGTATATTTATCGATAATTTTTTGCAATGTAGCCGCCGGCAATAATCAAATTCGGTTGTTTGACTTTTTGTAATGATTTTATATTGAATTTACAATAAATTTATTCTTTTACAATTTCTGAATGAATTTTTATAGAACCAGCGTGGTGGCGATCACCTCATTCACCGGGGTTTTCATTTATTATTATAATAACCCTTTTTGTACAATTTTTCTTTTCAAATTAAACATTCTTGCAGTCAACATTCATACCCATTCATATCCTTCTTGAACCCACTACTGAGGACGAGGAGGACACCGGAGACCCCTTTTTACTGGAAACGAGGCATTCCATCTTAGTCCTCACAGGTCACGGATAGATGTAGATGTCAAAGGGCCAGTGCAAACACCATCAGTTGGACTGTGTGCTCAACCACTTACCATCAGTTGGACTGTGGCTCGTTTGTCACCCTTACGAGGAGAAGGAGGAGACCGGAGATCACTTTTTACTGGAAACGAGGCATTCCATCTTAGTCCTCACAGGTCACGGGGGGATAGATGTAGATGTCTAAGGGCCGCTGCAACCGCTTACCATCAGGTGGACTGTGTGCTCGTTTTTCACCGTAAACTATAAAAAAAATGGAAGGAAGGAAGAAAAAGGGAAGGACCACACTCTCACAGAATACAAGCACGATACTGGTGAGGTAGAGGAGACCAGAAACCCTTTTTACTGGAAACGAGGTCTTCCATCTTAGTCCTCACAGATCACGGGGGAATAGATACAGATGTCTATGGGCCACGGCAATCACCTACCATCAGGTAGACTGTGTGCTTGTTTATCACCCTAAAGAAACCGGAGAGCCTTTAACCCTTTTTACTGGAAACGAGGCATTCCTCACAGGTCTATGGGCCACACCAACCACTTACCATCAGGTGGACTCTTTGCTCCTTTGTAACCCTTCCATTACAATCACACTCCGCGAATTTCACAAAACTCCGTAAATACCTTTACGGAGTTTCATGAAATTCTTTGAAGCAATTTTGCAGACAGAGCGCCAGCCCACACTGCTCACACTCATACGACGTGAGTATTCTGCGGTGCTCGCGTTCCGTGCACCACACACACGCACGTCGTATGTAGTATTTTGGCGGTGTCTCCACCCCATCTGGCTTAGGTATGCGGCGAATGAAGTGGCGTTCTGTCAGCCTCTGTAATGGAAAGGTAGGGTTTCTTTGATGTTGAGCAGGTCTTGGTGGGCGAGGTACCATTTTGAGATGGCGGTTCATGATACTGTCAACCAACGCCAACCGAAACGCTACGGCATCGAGTTTGGTGTTAGTTGATTTCTCAACAATGACCCTCGCGTTTTGAATGGAAACATTCAAAAGGCGTTTGAAAACTTTCCGGTTCCATTTCAAACATTGTTTCCGCTCGACTAGATAGGCCTCCAGCATCGAGTCAAGGCGGTCAACTCCCCCCATGGCCCGATTATAATCTTTTATCAAATCGAGCTTGTATTCTGCAGTGCGGCCCGAACGTCCGGCAAATAGTTGTTGCGAGACGCCATGGTATGTTGAAATACAAGTTACTCGCTTGCAATCTTGTACCGCAACAACCATGACGTCGTCGGACGCACGGGCAATAAATTGCCCTTCCTGTAAGGGTGCACGTTTGATGGCTTCTGGAACCCGAGTCGGCCGCAAGGTACCGACGCAGTCCGTGTTGTGGCGTTTTAGCCAACGAGCCAGGGAGGGGGAATTGAACCAGTTGTCCATGTACAGCGTGTGCCCCCGGTTGAGGACAGGTCGAACGAGCCTCAACACAGAGGACACGCTGGCCGGTACCCTACTCCCTGTCTCGCGGCCCACATACACGAAGAACGACCAAAGGTATCCTGTGGCCGACTCGCACAGTTCGTAGGTTTTTATACCAAACTTGGCTGCCTTGGACTTTATGTATTGTTGAAACCTAACTGGCCCTTTCCAAAGAGTTAGCGATTCATCAATACATATGTCCCGGTCCAGCTGGTATAACTCCTGGAACTTGGCATTCAAATGGTCGATAATGGGACCCATTGGGTGCAGCGAATTATTATGGTCAGGCCCCTCGGCCAAATGAAATGCCGCATTGAGGTTCCAGTAGCGGACTTCCGTGAACAATGCGCGAAATACGTCAGTCCTCAGTAGTGGGTGCTTGCAAAAACAGGATTTAATGCTTGGCATTCTAATAATGCCAAGCATGATCCAAAATTCCATTAGCGTCCAGATTTCATGTAGATTGGTCTGAAACCAATAGTTCATGAAATTTGGACGCTGCTGTGCCAAAACCGACTCGGCATACCGGTTCGTTTCGTCAGCAATATGGGTCATGATGTCATCTGTCCAGATGGCATGCATGGCCTCATATGGATCTTGAATCGAAACGGTAGGCCCAGTCTTTTCTGGCACAAAATGGCATTGCCTGCCATTCCACTCGTTCATCCCTCGCCACTCAAAACGATCATCTTCATCCCATTCCAATTCATCCTCCCTCACATTCTCCTCTTCCTGATTTGCAGGTATCCTTCTTCTTTCATACCTCTCCCTCCTAATGGAATGATCACGGATTTGCCCCTGAATATCCAAGGGCAAATCCGTGTCATTCGGGAAGACTTGCACGTAGGGTGCTCCACGCAACCAACCCACGCTTCGGCCACGGCCACGGCCACGTCCACGACCGCGTACAGCAGACGCGATCCCTCGCCGCTGACGTGCCGCCGCCGTGTCCAACACCTCCACCATGAAGCGGGGTGCGGGGCCTGGAGCACCCTCTGGAGCAGGTAAATCCTGTTGAAAAATGAACATGTTGTTATTGTGCTGCAAACATTATATATATATATATATATATATATATATATATATATATATATATATATATATATACACATCCCATAACTTATTGTACGTCCACTATGGCCAATTTTGCATATAATGTGGCGTCAACCTGCTTACGACGTCCAATATACGGACGTCAAATAGGAGACCTAGCGCAATGTTCGCAAATTGTCATTCTGATCACAAAAATGTCAAAATCTAAAAAAAAATTGGACGTCATTTTTCTTCCAATCTTGCTGTACTGAATATTTACGTAGTTCCGCTAATTTTCGTTGCAAAAATAATAGCGCTGCTGCCGATTTGTGAATACTTTCACTTATGGCCGTATTTGACTTCCGCACAAAATTAGGAGATGCGACGTTGCCGTTCTGTCACCGATGCCAACGTGTTACTTGTATTTAATGATATATGGTTATGACTGCCTTGTCGGTCTAGTGGTTGTAGTAGTGCGACTGCTGATCGTGAGGTCCTGGGTTCGAATCCCAGGTCGGGCCAAAAAAATTATTGAGTTTTTCTGTTTAGAAAATCTCAGTAGCTGCCCGGAGTCAGGAAGTTGGCGGTGTATTCGCCCCGTGCCTCGGGAAGCACGTAAAGCCGTTGGTCCCTGCGCCTGATCTCTCACCGGTCGTGTCGGTTTACCGTCCCATCGGATTATGAGAATGAGGGAATAGAGAGTGCACCTGCGGTTGCACATACACTTGGGCACTATAATCCCGTCCTGCGCCGATGGCTAGTCTCCATTGAGGCAGGCCACTGTGACTGTTTATACTGCGCTTGGTACTAGTAATTTTACTTTCAAACTTGTTTTCTTAACCTTACATTTATCTACATATAATATGGACGTCCGAATATATTTGACACCCGCATTTTTGAATTTAGTTATATTTTTATAAATGTAGATGCGCACGTCAGCTTATCGGTTTATTTCATGCTGCACTATATTTTAACGTTTTACATTTGGTACTAATCTGCCTAAAAAAACTCTTGTTAGGTATTTCGTAAGCAACCCATAATTCTGTTTGAGTATAAGTTACTTTCTGATTGAGTACAGGAAGATGGACTCAATTGTAGATATTGACAGGTTTCATAGAAGTTTGTTTTATTATATTGTGACTAATAACCTCTGACTAATAACCTAATATGGTCTGGCGAAGAAACTCATTTTAATATAAGGTTTTACTGCATTAACTGCCAATAGGTTGTAAATTTCTACAATAGACCGTGGCATATTGTTGCTGACATAACTCCGAAAATATAATTTATTTACTTGATCTTGTTGAGTTTTGGTGCTCTCACTGCATCTTAAGGATGAGTGCGACTATTTTACCTAATCTGTACGAAATTACTCTCTACTTAACTAGATTCATTTTTGTGAAAGGCTGTTTTTGTTAAACTATGATAATATTATGTTTGGTTTTGCAGTTAGTTGAAATAGAATTTAATTTTTCACACACGTTTTCTAAGCTTCTAAGCGTTTTATCATTTCTAGAACGAAACATTTTATAAAACACCAAAATGACTATTTTATACCGAATGGCCTCCTTACACTAAAATACGAATAAAACAGTAGCGAAAAATGTCATTAAAGCAATGATCATTAATGTGTGTCTAATAAACAAGGAATTAAAATATAAATATATTCATGGTTATATATGGACGTCAAATATCGTGCGGTATTCAACGTTACCGATAATCTGACGTCCACATATAGAAATATAACAAAATTCAAAAATATGGACGTCAAATATCATTCAGTATGAATGTTTTAGGATATTCGGCCGTCCATATTATTATGTGTACACAGGTAGTAATTTAAAGTTAAAATTAGGCACACAGTGCCCCAAAAACCGCTACAAACGGCAACATTTATCAAAAAAGAAATAAGAAAGGTTTTCTAAGCGTTTTATCGTTTTTAGAATGGAGCATTTTATGAAACACCAAAGTGACTATTTCATACCGCATGGGCTCCCCACACTAAAATAAAAATAAAACAATAGCGAAAAATGTCATTAAAGTAATGACCATTAATGTGTGTCTTATACACAAGAAATTAAAATATAAATATATTCATGGTTATATGGACGTCAAATATCGTGCGGTATGAAACTTTACCGATAATCTGACGTCCACATATAGAAATATAACAAAATTCAAAAATATGGACGTCAAATATCATTCAGTATGAATGTTTTAAGATATTCGCACGTCCATATTATTATATGTAGCTAAATTTAAGGACACGAAAACAAATTGGAAAGTAAAATTATCTACTAGCACTGAGTACAGTATACACTGACAAAAAATACCAAAATATGCCTTGAGCACTAAATAAATAATTAAAATAAATAAATAGTAAAATGCAATAATCAACAATAACTTTGGACATTGGATATCGAAGAAGTGGACATCAAATAAAACTTAGTGTGAATATTTTAGGATATTCTTACGTCCGTATATGGGTAAATACTCCGTTCAATGTCCATGTCAAGTACATTAATCAACTTACACAAGTTTATTTACCAAAGTTACTAAATATAACCAAAGCAACTTAAATGCAAGCAAGCATAAGCGTGGAAAGTTCTCAATGTGCGTAGGTCACAATACGGACGCCAATTAGAGCACAATATGCATGTTTTTAGTAATATAGCGTCCAATATTTACAATAACAAACACAAACAAATTGTATTTCAATTAACTGCAAAACCAAATATAATATCATAATTTAACAAAAATAGCCTAAGTAGAGAGTAATTTTGTACAGATTAGGTAAATAATTCGCACTCATCCATAAGATATTGATCATAAAACGTAAACTTGCAGTGGGAGCACCAAAACTCAATACGAGCAAGTATGTAAATAAATTATATTTTCGGAGTTGTTCATGTCAGCAACAATACGCCACAGAAATTAACAACCTGTCAATGTCTACAATTAGTACTTATTTACAATAGTAAAATAAATAATAATATAGTCAATCTATAATGTATCACGGCTGGGCAATCCTAGATATTTTTTCGTATTTAGTAAACAATAACTAGTTGGTAAATTAATCTATCTATTTTTTTTTCGCCGGAGACAAAAATGATATTGCGTATTTTTCGTAACTGCACATTCTGTGGATTTATTTCATTATTTTGAACAATATACGAAACTTAAGTGACTAAAATTAAATCTAATCTGAACCAGAATCATAAAAACTATTATTCGTGCTAACGAATCTACCTAATAAAGATCTGTTATTTTTATCTCCTGCGAAAAAAACAAACTATAAGAATCTATTGAGTACCTAGGTACATAAACAAAATAGCACCTATAAATAAAATATTACAAAGCGGAAACTAATAAGAGTGGCAACATCACACCATACAAAGGAATTGCGTTAAGCAGGAGAATGAATTAAAAACTATGTATATTACGGGGATTCCGGATAATTGGTAATATAGAAGGGAGTCCTGATTGGTTTCCCTCCGTCTGCCAATATACGAATATTTGTATATAGACTTATGGTAAATTTTCAAAGAAATGAGTTAAACACTATACTTGAAATTATTCAATGGACCAATATTCGCTGTCATAATGTATAAAAATTGCCTACAAGTGGTGGACGCTACAATAATGCGAAATGAAAGGACGTAGGATCAATATTGTGATGTATTATATATATACGGATATGTATACATATATATACTCGTATATTATATATATATATATATATAATACATAAATAAATACATATTTATATAAATTACTTACTTCCACTCTGCGCGGTGCGGGGCCTGGAACAGCCTCCGGAGCAACCTCTGGAGCTGCATCCGGAGTCGGAGCACTGCTCAATGACCCCTGTTGAAATAATAAACACATTTTTATTGGGCTGCAAACATTTATATATAATAAATATAAATAAATATTCATATAAATACTAGCAGAAATATAAAAATTTACATAGAAACATTGTTTTGTATTACTACTTACTTCCACTCTGCGGGGTGCGGGGCCTGGAACAGCCTCCGGAACAACCTCCAGAGCTGCATCCGAGCCGGAGCACTCTCAATGACCCCTGTTGAAAAGGGCAGCGTTTTGGACCTCCGGAGCTGCATAGCCGACACTGCTCAATGACCCCTGTTGAAATAATAAACACATTTTTATTGGGCTGCAAACATTTATATATAAAATAAATATAAATATTTATATAAATATTAGCTGAAATTTATCTATACTTGTGTGTGATATTACATCTAAATATTACTTACAGATACATCCCAGTCATTAATCAAATTCCCTCGTTCCCCAACGTCTTCATTGATGATAGCTTCATCGGCTTCCTCCTCATCAAGAAGGACATCAATGAAGACATGGGGAACTGGGTTGCTTCCGGGGTTCCACATGCTAAAAAAGAAAATAATAATTGTTACATACCATAGTACATAGTTATGCCTATCATATATATATATATATATATATATATATATATATATATATATATATATTCAGCAGAGAATATATAGACAATAAGGTCATATTATGTTATTATATCAGCAGAAATTGCTATATACATACTGAATTTATCCAAATGAAAAAAAAGTGAAGCACATGTCTGTACAATAAAAATACGTAAAATTTATCACTTTTTTTTTATAAATATCTCCATATCGATCGCCTCATCGATAAAATTCGCGCAATCCCTGCAAATATGCTAAATATGGCGAAATATTTGCATTGTTATATAGGTATTGGACCGTTTTATGAACAATTATATAGGTTACAATTTTGATAGGAAAAATGAACGAAATCTTGAAGAATATGAAATTATCTCGTAATTTCATTAGGATTTTACCGTATTCAATTAGATTTATTCGTAAAATATAGACATTTACATTTACTATTTCGTTTGAACTTTTGTACGTCATTTCGATTTCAAACTATTTTTAGCATTCACTTTATTGCCACAAATTATATATCTACAGGTTTGTTATATCACAAGGATTACAAAAATGTATAATACTTGCATTTTTCTTGGAGACAAAATTATAAAACAATTTAAAATAATCAAACACTCGTGCACGCTGCGCCACGTGTAATAACGGAAATTCAAACTTCAAAGTGATTTCTTTTTTTTTCTAAGAAACATTGCCAGGTTATGTTTTAAAATAAAAGAGCATATCTTTGTCTTTGATACTATTATCTATTGCATATTGTCTTTGGTTTTGTTTAGGAAAAAATAGTTTTTTCATAAGGCAGTACTTCTGATCTAATCCGACCGACGATATAAGGTAGGTATTGTATGATCTGATCAGACCCGTAGCCGAGTAAACGGGTGTGAGTTAACCGTAAAATGCCTTTTGTACGTCGATGATCAAGTTATTCTTGTGTCGTCGGCAGCCAAGTTGCAAATGATGGTTACATTAATGAACAGATCATTAAAAGAAAGGGGTATGAAAATGAACGCAAGTAAGACAAAAGTTATGGTTTTTGAAAGGGAAGAAAGTAAAACGATATGTGAATTAAGAATAGAAAGGGAGTTGATTAGATTAGAGAGATCGAGCAAGAGCGAGTTTCTTTATTTGGGATGCGTATTAAGCAATGATGAAAGATATGATAAGGATATTGTTTGGTACTTTGTTATGAAGGAAACACTGGAGACGTTTTGGTTTGGTAAGTGTATTTGCTCTCGCGCACCTTTGTGACAACCTTTTTAATTGTAATGATAATGTAATGTAATGGCCGCCTTTCCGTGTCGCTAAAGTAAGCAGCACGGATGTAGCGCCATCTATGGTTCTCTATGTGAACTGTTTGTTCCAGTTAGGTAAGTAATTTATGAAAGGAAAGAGAACCATAGATGGCGCTTTACAAATGGCAACGGTAGATGGCGCCAATAGTGTTTATAATATGTTTGGTTTACAACAGATATATAACGACGAGTGAAAGCAGGAAATAGATTAAATGGGGCCCTACACTCTATTATGAAGAGTCAGAATGTATCAAGAAGACAAGTATGGCAATTCACAATGCTGTGTTGGTCCCTAATTTAACGTATGGTAATGAGAGTTGGGTGTGGCAGAAGAAGCACGAAAGTAGAATAACTGCAGTAAAAGTGCAGTCGTTAAGGAGTATGCTAGGGTTGAATCTGAATGACAGGGTGAGAAATTGTGCGATAAAAGAAGAGTGTGGTTTACAAGATGATGTTGTGACCAGGATTAAAAAGGAATGCTTCGGTGGTTTGGTCACGTGTAAAGAATGAATGAGGAAAGAGTGACTAAGCAAATTTACGTTGCAGAAGTGAACGGCAGAGTCGGAAAGGACCTTCCTAGGTGAAAGTTTATCGACCAAATTGGCGATATATTGAAATCGGGCCAAATTAGGAGTACCCTTAACCGACGAGTATGTATGCGTAGGTATGTGGATGTGGAGGAGGCGAGAGCGGTGTGTCAGGATCATGCCAAATGGATGTCTGTAGTCTCTGCCTACACCTTTGGGTGATAGGCGTGAGTGTATATATGTATTATGTAAGCTCTTTTCTTGAAGGTCCCTAGGTCGTATCGGTCCGGAAAAATCGTCGGTGGTAAACTATTCCACAGTGAAGTCGTACGCAGAAGAAACCTATTGAAACGTTCAGTGGTGGACCGCCATGCATTCAGATGGTGTGGATAGCATCGGGTTTGGTAGCTGGAATTAGTGCGAACAATACCTCAGAGCGCTCCCCGTGGTAGATGCGAAAGGATGAGCATGCCTTAGGAATGGGCAGTGTTGCGCGCCATAGTTGATGCCTGATACTTGGCGGGTGGTTATTAGCGCCATCTAGTATCAAGTAGCAGAAATAGGAGCGTCAAAATCTTTCTTAAAATTGCCATCTAGTATGGAGTAGCGAAACTAGGAACACAGTATGTCGTAAAAAAAACAAGGATGGCGTAATTATTATCACACGTGATGGGAGTAAATGAAGCGTGATGGTAGGATTTAGGAGTACTTTAATGAAATAAGTAGGCTAGACAAAATTACTTTTTATATATCATCCTCTCTTACAACTACAACATCAAGGAGTGATGCTGGCGCTGCCGATATTGTCTGCTGATGCCTGGCCCACCCAATGAACCACACACCACACAAGCGTCATACCATGTGCACATCACCCAACTGTCCTTCGATTCAATACCCTCCGTGAAACCTGACATGTTCACTATAATAGGACCTTGCCTGTTGAATCTGATACGTTCCTAGGGCAAATAATATAACTTTGTACACGCGACGCGCGGCTTAAAGCACGTTGCAGCGTTTGCTAAACAAAAAAAGTGTGCCACAGCATTAAATTCAACTTTGCTCGGCGTTTATTTATAAAATACACATTTAACATAATATATAACAGAAAATAAAGCACACAGGAAAATCGAAATAGGTAAAATAAACAACAAACATTACATAAAATTCTAATGTTTGTTGTTTATTTTGATTTTGATGTTAATATGTATATTAATCATTATTTATCATCATTTCGATAGTCCATTGTTGAACATAGGCCTCCTAAACTAAATATATGATGTAAAATATTACACAGGCCTTCCGTGAATTGCCATCCCGTTTCATCCCGTATGGTATCATAAAAGTAGACAGAGTAAAATAAAAATACCAGGAGATGAGCAGCGGCATCTTCCTATAGAATACCACAAAAAACTTTGGTACAAGTGTAGCAACTATGGCAAAAATCATCATTAATATTACAATATTAATACGCATTAAGGTTAATAATAATCATTCATCAGTTTCAATATCATCACTTGATAGTAATATATCATATAAACAAGATGCAGGTAGATCAATCTCTTCTCGATGCTGTGCCCATAATAGAAACCAAACTAAAATAGCAGTGGTGAGTATAGAGAACCGGAGACCCTTTTTACTGGAAACAAGGCATTCTATCTCAGTCCTCAGGGCTGGTAACGCATCTGCATTTTGATTTTTAATTGAAGATAAATCTAGATGTCTATGGGCCACAGCATCCACTTACCATCAGGTGGACTGAGTGCTTGTTTATCACACTATTTCTATAAAAAAGAGAAAATTAATTTTTATTAATCATCCTCTCCTACAACTACAGCATCTAAGAATGTTGCAGGTGCTGGTATTGTCGGCTGATGCCTGGCCCACCCAAGGTACCAAACAAGTGTCATAACATGTGCATAGCACCCAACTGTTCTTCTATCAACTAAACAATTACAGCAATATTCTATTATGGCTTCCCTTCCAAACACATTATTTTTAATTAATATAAAAACATAATATACTTTTCTCGAAATGTGTCTGGATTTGGATTTGCCTCTTATAAGAGAATTATTTCCACTTCCTCTCAAACGATACTCTGTTACGTTAATGTTTTGTCTGCTTATTTCAATTCGATACCCTACGTGAAACCTGACATGTTCACTATAATAGGACCTTGCCTGTTGAATCTGATATGATACGATATGATCGGCTTACTTCTTTAAAGTTAACGTTGTGCTGTTTAATTTAAAAATGTTTTATTTTTGATCCAAATTGCTTAAGCCAAAAATGAATTTGTCATAAGAGCAAATACTATTGCTTTTGGAGTTGCTCCAGGGGGAAACGGTGATATGGGACCCACATAATTAAAATAACGTTAAAAACATAAAGTTAAAATACGCAACAGTGCACAAAGCAAACACTTGTACGTCCTCCGTCTCGCCTAGCGTCACTAGCGTGTGAGCAACTATAGTGCCTCACTAAGTTGAGAGAGTGTGTACAGAGGCTACTCGTACCTCGGCTGACCTCGGGGAATACTTCAGGCTAGGAACTTCGCGAGTAGTGTACTGCGCCTTTACGAAATAGCCAATAAATGAAAAAAAGTAAAAGGTATTTGTTGATTCAGCCTTAAAAATATTGTTGACGTTATTATGAAAATATCGTGGCTATACAGATATTATTTTTAAACGTGATGGTGTTTACAATATAAAAACAAACCAATCTAACTATAGTTTGTTTGGGACATGAAAAAAAAAAGCCAGCTCCCGTAGAAATTTGGCCATCCTCTTTTTCAGGGACAGGCGGACTATGCTTTAGCACGTAGCGGTCATTCTCCTGTTCTCTAACCTCCATGCTCTATACTCCATAATTGCCGTAGACAGAGAAACCTATAGACAAATTGACGCTTTCTTTCGCATTCGCACACGAAGAAGAGAAAGAAGATTTTTGCATACGTCTTGCATAGAAATGAGACAGAGCAGTGTGATTGTTTGTCCCTTTCTCCATGCCGGTTTTTTTGTTTAGCAAACTACACTTTGCTAAACAACTTTGACAGTTCGTAGTGATCTAATGAGTTTACAAGTTAATTTAAGTGAAAAAAGTGTTTTGTGGGCTTAAGATTGGTGAATCCTGTTCAGTTCAGTTCTTAGAACAATAAAAAATTTATATAAATATGTTTAAAATTCATAAAGATTATTGTATAACCTAATACGATAACGTAGTTTTACGTTATCATCCTTTCTCACTCGAGGCCAAGCTAATCATTAGTCTATAGGTTTCTCTGTCTACGATAATTACAGTACTTTCGGTTGCAGTGCAGTTTAATTTTACAAAAATTGCATACATTTGCTGCGAAGTGACAAGTTCCGATTCGAAATATTTGGCCTTTATTTGTATAATATTTTGATAAATACTAGTTATCCATAATATTAAATTACTAGCTTCTTCCCGCGACTTCGTACGCGGATCCTGTTGCTTATGCCAGCGACAACGGGGTCGTCAAAATCTGAAACGTCTGATGTTGAATTCTAAGAGCCCGGGGACGGGAAAACAACGTGATTCGCGAGACGATTCGAGACGTTCTAGATCTTTCATTTTTGTAAGTCAACAAGAAATGCCCATCAGACTAAACAACTTTTGCTAAGACGTCATTCCTATATATGTAATAGTGTCGCTGGGCTTTGGATGGCGTGTAACTCCTTGTATGTTATTAAGTTAATATTTTGCTAATATTGTTTAGTTATTCACGTTCACATGAGGCTTAAGTACTTATAGAACAAATATACTTCAGGGCAAAGCTTCCGGGTAAACTATGTTGAAAGTTGACCCGTCCGGCACGTGAACATAAAGATTTCTAGAACTGCTAACCCGGGAAAGAGCAGCTTCTCGGGATAACACACGTTGTTCTTGGTCAATGGTAAGCCTTAGCTCTCGTTGAGAAGAACTTTGAGACGCCCGTAATGTAGCTCGTCTCGCTCTGTCAGCTGCTAATGGCATTTCTGTTTCTGGAGAACTTTCATTGGCTCGAGAAGTTGAGGCACTAACTCTCATAGAGTTTAACCGATGTGCTCTTTCCTCTGCCGATTCTTGAGAACGCACATTTCTCATTCTCTTAGCTTCTCTCGAATTTCGAGATAAAGATAATCGTTTTTTAGGTGGCATTGTGTATTTTATTTTTAATCGACGGCATTCAGTTACCTAACAAAATAATCTACGTTAGAGGTCCTAACTATAGCTACCATAAAAAAATCTAAATGCCTACTTAAATAATAAAGCGGATCCTAAATAAATCCTTAAATCCAAAATTAAATTCTTAAAAATATATAAGTAGGTACCTAAACTATGTCTAATAGAATGAAATAACCTATTTGATACCTAGTAACCTATTTAAAACTACAGCTAAATAAAAAAGTTTAATTTATAATTAAGCTAATACTTAGAAATATTTAAACACTACCAAAATAAATAATACATATTTTATAGAATAACAACCAAAGAAATCCAAAAATAAATTATTAAACGTAAGAGTAGACTAAAAGTCGCGCTGATAAGCATGGTTTGTTAAAATCAATTATTGTCTGTCAATAAGGTCGAACACTGAACGTCTATTCGCATCAACAGCCAAATATTGTATGAAGCTCGCACTCTTTTTTTTGCGCCCGAAGCAATTGGAAAGGGCTACCCTTTATGTAGGGAGGCGGAAAATGCATTACGCATACCACGATAGCCGGTCTATCGTGGTTATGAGGGACTCACTGCCTACCGGGGGAACCTAAGTGATACCCTCTAAAAACCGCCTATGGCGACTGGCAACTGGCTGTTTAAGCTTCTTATGCCTTATCGGAATCGACCCTCTTTTGGGAAAAGAGGGCGCAGGCGGCTACGAGCCGCTGAGGGAGTGCCTACGAAGGCAAATTAATTATGAATAATTTAATTTAATTAGAGTTTACCTGAGCCGCCAGGAGGCAGTTCAGGTCGTTTGACAGTTTATTAGGCGGGTCCGAGTGAGAGTTTCTCGGCCTGCGGACTCTATAGCGAGAGGGGAGAGCGAAGGTGGGGCTGCATAAGTAGCTGCCTCACGAATAAGATCATTGGAGTGCGACTCTGAGGCTTTGAAGAAGTTATCAGAGAGTTTTTTAAGAACTTGTTGAATTGTAGGGAGCTCTAGGTCCCGATGAAGGTCGGTATTACGGACGTACCAAGGTGCGTTCGCAGCTCGACGGCAGAAAAGGTTTTGAACTATTTGGCGTTCATTAATAATTTTAGGGTCGGCGTGGCAAAAATGGGGCCCGCGTAGAACATGACTGGTCGTATACAGACCTTATAAAGGGTACCCTTGTTTCTGAGGGACATTTTACTGTGTCGGCCCAACATACTGTTGAGTCTACTCAGGTAAAAACGTGCGTGACGGGTTACTCTTTTGACGTGGGGCCTGAAAGTGAGCCTTGTGTCTAGAGTGACACCTAAATATTTGGCAGACGTATTCCAGGGGACAGGAGTCCCTAGCATACGTATTGGTGGAGTGTTTTTGAGACGGCGTCGTTTATAATCGAAGTGAACGGCGGAGCTCTTCTCCGGGTTCACATCGATGCGCCATTTTTTGAACCAAGCTCCTGCTCGCACTCGGACCCTCCGCCTTTTTATACCTCCCGCCGTGAGCCGCGTCGAGCGCGGCGACCGTTACACAAAAATAATCCTTATAGCATGATTCAGTATTCACGCGCGATGGCTTATTAGCGTATTTCATGTATAACTTTGGTGTTTCTATACCGATTTCTATGATTCTTTTTTTATTGAATAGATAATAATGTTAACTTTTTTAATTAGGGATGAGTGAGAGTGTTATAAACGTAAGAGTAGACAAATATAATCGGAAAGCTCCGAACTGCTAAGCTATCGGGAGTTACACGTGTTATTGTGAGTCAACCATAAAAGATAGACATATGCTGTCGTGGGATATTTTTTATATAATTTTAAGGAGAATATTTCCGTTATACATGATTTCTGTGTAGCTTTAACCATTAAGGCTGCACACGCGACGGAAGCTTAAAAAATGGAGTAATTTCTCCCGTTTCCCCAACATTTCCCTTCACTGCTCTGCTCCTATTGATCGTAGCGTGATGAAAAGTATACTATAACCTGCCCAGGAGTATGAAGAATGATTGTACCAAGTTTCGTTAAAATCCATCGAGTAGTTTTTGTTTCTATAACGAACATACAGACAGACAGACAAAAATTTTACTGTTTGCACTTTTGGCATCAGTATCGATCACTAATCACCCCCTGATAGTTATTTGGGAAATATATTTCATGTACAGATTGACCTCTCTACAGATTTATTATAAGTAAAGATAATATATTCAGAATCGTGTTGGAATTGAGCTGGATATTTAAATCATTTGACAAAATCCACTACACATCTTAATGAAATGATTATTATTTATCACAAACTGATTTAGTTGATATGAAAAAAGATTTTCGGCTGTAATAGTGGTGACGAACTGTCCACTATTAACAGACTCCGAGTGGTTTTCTTTAAGGTGGAGAAATGAAACTACTGTTTATGTTTATGAATGTACTGTCGAATGGGATTCGGAATGGAATATCTTTTGCATCAACCTTGCCTATATTTATATGGCTGGCTCACTATTGATTTGCCAATGGTAACAATTAATATTTTGCCTAGCCAATTATATTGCTTATTTTATGACCAATGAAAACTATTTAAAATATACAATTATCTACGTTTCGTTTCCCGGCGTGAGACTTGTTTGTTGTTCACGAAGCTACGTCGCTGGACCGGGCTATATAAGACATGCAGATCGGTGCGCACGCGTAGTCGGCGGGCGGCGGCGGTGTGGAATACAGCTCCGGAACAGCAAGAGGAAACGAACTGCGGCGTTGAAGAAACGGCTCACCATTGGTCGACGGATACGTGACGATAGCGGCGTGTGAAGTCGGTGTGGCGCTGAATGATATTTGCGGCTGCTTCTTGTTTCTTTATAAGAACGTCAAATTATCTATATACAGTCCGCAGTATCTCAGTAGCCAAGAATAATTAGGAAATAAAATGTTTTTTTTTTATTTATTCTCGCCTTCCGCGTTATGGTAGCAGCGGAGTATATCTTATTTATTCCCGTTTAGGTTTGATTAATCTGGCTGCTACATCACTCTCCCCCCAGCGAAAGCGTACCGGAGGCTTGACGACTCGCCCGTATTTCGTAGTTTTTAAAATAGGTTTCAACTGGGTTGATGTAGATGATGAAGTTTCAAGCTTCCTCGCTGGTGGTTTTGATGATGATGATGAATCCTCTGCAGTATCCTCGTTAATAATATAGGCTGGCTTTAGTCGGTCGATCGATATAATCGTAGATTTCCTTCCGGGTATTTGTAGTTTAAAAGTCTTGCTATTTCTCTCTAATACTTTATACGGTCCATCGTAGGTAGGTTGAAATTGTTTTTTCATTGCGTCGTTTCTTACAAAAACTTGCTTGCATGTTTTCAAATCTTGGTGAATGAATACTGATTTATTATTTCTGTGTGATTGCATTTCGGTGCATTTCAACGATAAGGCTTTGTTAATTGATTCTCGAAGTTTAGTTACGAAATCGTAATCCATTTCTTGTTTGTTTGACGCTGCTGAACTGAAGAAGTCACACGGCAGCCTTATGCTGCAGCCGTAGGTTAGCTGAGCGGCGCTAAGACTAGTGTCTGCACGCGGTGTTGCTCGTAGTCCGAGTAGCACTGTAGGTAGCTCATCAATCCACTTTGTATGTTGAGATAAACGAGTTTTGAGTGCAGTCTTTAATGTACGATGCCATCGTTCGATTATTCCGTTTGACTGAGGATGGTATGCTGTTGTACGCGTCTTCTGTATTCCCATAGTTTGAAGAAGTTTGAGGAATAGGTTGCTTTCGAAATTCCTTCCTTGATCCGTTGTGATGGTTTTAGGTGATCCGAAACGAGTAATCCAATTTTCATAAATTATCTTCGCGACGGATTCGGCTGAAGTATCATCGGTAGGTATTGCTTCTGGCCATCTTGTTGTTCTGTCGATCATTGTTACGAGATAACGATGTCCTTGCGGTGAAGTAGGTAATGGTCCAACGATGTCAACGTGCAAGTGTTCGAATCTCTCCGTGGGTGGAAATGTAGCTAGACTACTTGATGTATGCCTTTGTACTTTGCATTTTTGGCATTGAATGCATTGCTTCGCCCAGTTGCCAACATCCGCTTGCATTGCAGGCCAAAAGAATTTTTCAGTGATGAGTTTTCTTGTTGTTCTAACACCTGGATGACTAATGTTGTGCAGTGTATTGAAGACTTCGCGACGACATTCTTCTGGTATGTATGGTCGCATGGTTGTCGTTGAGGCTTCACAGTATATAGGTAGATGCGTCATTGGCATTGTAACTTGCTTGATGGACAAGTTACCTTGCTTCGATAGATGTTTTATGTTGTCACTATCTCTGTCTTGTGCTGCGGCGATCTTATGATAGTCGATTGATGTAGGGCACGTTACACTGTCGATTGGTACGCGACTGAGTGCGTCGGCAACTATGTTGTCCTTTCCACTGATGTGACGTATGTCGGTCGTGAATTCACTTATGAAAATAAGTTGTCTTGCTCTTCGTGGTGTTTCCGATAGTGATGGTTTCTTTGGAAGTACATATGTTAATGGCTTGTGGTCGGTAAAAACGATCAGGTTTCGACCCTCGAACGTTTTTCTGAAGTGCTTGATAGCCATGTAAATAGCGAGTAGCTCTCGGTCGAATGTACTGTAGTTACGTTGAGTATCGGAGAACTTCTTCGAAAAATATCCAAGTGGTTGCCATTTCCCATTGCTGTATTGTTGGAGAACTGCTCCTGCTGAGAGATCGGATGCGTCGCTGAAGATAGCAAGGGTTGCTTCGTGTGATGGGTGAGCGAGTAAAGCTGCATTTTGGATCGCAATTTTACAAGCTTCAAATGCCTTCGTGGCTTCATCGTTCCATTCGATTGACGTTTTATCTTTTTTCTTCGTGTTGTGAAGGTAGGCGTGAAGTGGTGCTTGGATTTCAGCGGCTTTAGGTATGTGTTCTCTGTAAAAATTTATCATCCCGAGAAAACGCCTTAGCTCTTCGATAGTTTTAGGTTTTGCATAATCGATGATTGCTCTGACTTTTTCAGCAGGCGGTTTTATTCCTTCCTTGCTGACGGTGAAACCAAGAAATTGAACTTCTTGCTGTCCAAATATGCATTTCGAAGGGTTGATTGTGATTCCGTTGTCTTCTAATCGCTGTAGCACGGTGCGTAGATGGGTTTCGTGCGTTTCTTTATCAGGGCTTGCAACAAGGAGATCATCAATAAATGCGAAAACGAAATCCAGTCCATGAAGTACTTCGTGTATGAATCTTTGGAAAGTTTGACCTCCGTTCTTTAATCCTGGGATCATTCTTGGGAATTCGAATAATCCCATTGGGGTAATTATTGCTGTCTTCTCTATGTCTTCATCGCGGACTCTTATTTGTTGGTAAGCTCGGTTGAGATCGATGGTGGAGAATATAGTCTTGTCTGATAGTTGATGAGTGAAATCCCTGACTCGCGGTATTGGGTATCGGTCAGGAGTGGTAATAGAATTCAGTCTTCTGTAATCTCCACAAACTCGTAATTCTCCGTTCTTCTTCGGTACAATGTGAAGTGGTGATGACCAAGGGCTTTTGCTTGGACGGCATATTCCTTGCTCAATCATGTTTTCGAATTCCTTTCGAACTTGCTCGTATAGGTGTGGTGCGATTGGACGTGCACGACAATGAAGTGGTGGTCCATTGGTGTCGATGAAATGCTCAACGTCGTTCTTCGGTGTTAATTTCATTGAAGTTATTCTTGTGATACCAGGGTATTCTTCGAGGATCTTGTGATACGGTTGTTGCACATCTATGCTTCTTATTGTGGGCAGATTGGTTGCTTGTACAAAAGACTGAGATGCAAGATTGGTTTTCCCGTCGATGATTCTTCTATTTTTGATGTCGACGACCAACTGGTGATGTTGAAGAAAATCAGCACCGATGATTGGTTTGCTGACTTTAGCGACGATAAATCTCCATTTGAATGGTCGGCGTAGATTAAAATCAAGTTCCATTGTTTTTTCTCCATATGTAGAAATAACCGTATTGTTTGCTGCATAGAGTTGAAAATCTAGTGGCTTCAACTTCTGTCCTTGCTTCGGCGGTAACACTGAGATATTTGCTCCGGTGTCGATAAGGAAAGTGAGCTTGCTTTTTTTATCGGTGACGAAAAGACGGTAGGACTTTGCTGTTACGCTGGATCCCGTCGCATCGAGCGTACTAGTTAGTTTTCCGTATTCGTATTTTCATTTTTGAATGTACACGGTGCTGTGCATTTTCTTGCCTCGACCCCGAAACGTCGATGATAGTAGCAGTAAGGGGATCTTGATGTTGAGCTTATTCGACTTCTACTTGCAGAGCGGTTGCGACGAAAAGGTGATCTTCGGTGTTGCTGATTGCGCTGGTTGTACTGTTGCTGGTAAAAGGTATGATGCTGGGAAGCTTTGAGCGCGGCGACTTCGAATGATAGCTTCCGAATTTCTTCGAGAAGAAACTGGGTATCATTGGCCTTTGTTGAAGTGCCTTCGATGATCGATATCTGTGAGCTACTGCTGTTTTCGATCATCTTGTCCGCCAGGAGTGCCAGTTCGTCTCCACTATTACAGTGGTGACCCCGTACGAACACCGAGGGGGAAGATCCGGTACGAACACCAAGAAGGAACACCCTGCGACGTACCACTACTATTGCACGAACACCGCGAAGGAAACCCGTACGAACACCGAGAAGGAAGACTTCAGTTTATATAATTTATATATACAGTTTATATATCTGTGGCCGTGAAAGGAAAAGGGGAGATCTCCCGCCGGGCAAGGTGTTCTGCCCGGGGAGCGGCCAACACTCCGAGTGATAGTTCGGAGAAGTTCTATATATACTGTCTATGATTCGGAATGTTAATAGCGCGATTTAGGCTTCGGTGTGTTTCCGTGTGCTAGTGGCGCGACGACAGCGCCGCTACATCACCCCCCTGCTCAGACCGGAGGTCGATAGTGCAGCCTCGTTGCCAACGAATGTGCAAGTGCCAGGAAATTGCCTTGTAGTCTGCGGTGAGTCGAGAAGAAGGCAAGTAATCTGCGAGAGTGCCGTGAAGCAGAGGCGAGCAGTAAGGCTCAGAGCCGTGCCGAACACTGTATGGCGCAGAGAGTAGCTTGAAGGAACAGGAAGCATTATTATTCCAGTGCTGCGATGAACCTTGTGAAGCTAGATGGCTTGCAGGATATGAAGACTGCAGACGATATATCTGCTCGGGAGCGAATGGGTGGGGTATTTTATGACTATGATGAAGCTTGAAGTTTCCGAAGGTTGTTTTTGGTTGCGTGTTCAGATCACGTCGGGGTCACCACTGTAATAGTGGTGACGAACTGTCCACTATTAACAGACTCCGAGTGGTTTTCTTTAAGGTGGAGAAATGAAACTACTGTTTATGTTTATGAATGTACTGTCGAATGGGATTCGGAATGGAATATCTTTTGCATCAACCTTGCCTATATTTATATGGCTGGCTCACTATTGATTTGCCAATGGTAACAATTAATATTTTGCCTAGCCAATTATATTGCTTATTTTATGACCAATGAAAACTATTTAAAATATACAATTATCTACGTTTCGTTTCCCGGCGTGAGACTTGTTTGTTGTTCACGAAGCTACGTCGCTGGACCGGGCTATATAAGACATGCAGATCGGTGCGCACGCGTAGTCGGCGGGCGGCGGCGGTGTGGAATACAGCTCCGGAACAGCAAGAGGAAACGAACTGAAGAAACGGCTCACCATTGGTCGACGGATACGTGACGATAGCGGCGTGTGAAGTCGGTGTGGCGCTGAATGATATTTGCGGCTGCTTCTTGTTTCTTTATAAGAACGTCAAATTATCTATATACAGTCCGCAGTATCTCAGTAGCCAAGAATAATTAGGAAATAAAATGTTTTTTTTTTTTATTTATTCTCGCCTTCCGCGTTATGGTAGCAGCGGAGTATATCTTATTTATTCCCGTTTAGGTTTGATTAATCTGGCTGCTACAGGCAATATATTTATTTTGTGTGGTAAATTATATTTATTTTAAAATCGCTTATTTTTTACTTCATGAACTATGCTAACAACACTATGTATTTTAAGAAAATATTCAGAAAATACGAGTTTTAATGATAATGTTATGTTAAAAGTATTCACAGATGAAAAGCCACTTTGTTTTTTTTTCACGAAATTACACTACAATTCAGCTTTTTTGTCGGAGCTCAATTGACTGGCATGATCACTTGCGTAATGGCTGCACGACGCGGAACAACTAGTTTTACATAACGGGTATGAGTCGGACTCTTGTACCTAGTCAAGTTGCGGGAGCAGCCGAGAGCTTTTTAAAAACTAATTAATATTTTCGTGGCTAAAAGTGGAGTATTTACTACTACTATGCTTTTTAAAGGGTAATTTATGAATTTTATTACTATATCTAACATCCAAAAATTATTTTATTCGATAGTTTATACATTCAAGAAGAATTCCTGTAAGTTTTATTCAAAAATATTGTCCTAAAGTGAAAATATAGCAGAATTTGCAAGTTAGGGAAAATTTTTCATTTGCCGCCATTTTGAGGTCCTGAGCAAACGGGAGTATAACATGTCGCGCGCTGTCAGAGCTTACGGGTTAATCCGCATTCTTCAACTTTCAAATTGTTCAAACAATTATCCATAAATTGGTTGAACAGCCACGGGGAAGCCACACAGCCCTGCCTGACATCTTTATGGATGCCAAACCAGTCCGAGTAGACCCCGTTGATTCTAACACAAGCACTAGAATCCCTTTAAAGAGACTTTAATGCATATATCGACCCAGCGCTCAACCCAAATGAGTTAAGTGTTTGCATAGCATAGCTTTTCCAAGTGCATGAACGCACAAAAAACTTTTTGATTTTTGACCCAAAACTTCTCTGCGATCATGCGCATGGCAGACTTGATCTGTACACCCTATTCCCTTTCTAAATTCCTCTTACACATCCCAAATTTTTTCATCAGTTTCTTTCATAATCCTTTCAATTAGCATTTGAGTGAAACAGTATCCTTACCTACTTTCATGCTTTTCATTGCTTTCTTTATTTCATCTGTACTTATTTCGCTACCTCTTTCTTCTTCTTTAGGAGTTTCTACTTCATTTAGTTCATACGTAGTCTCCTCACTCATAAACACGCTTCCAAAATATTCCTTCCATCTCTTTAAACTCAAAACTTCATCATTCGGAATATAGCCACTCTCGTCTCATATAGCATTCATTATCGGCTGTTTTAAATGTCCCCTTAAATGGCAGTTCTTACTAGTTTCCAGAATATTTAAATATTTGCCTGGAAGTTATCCGATATTCTTCTATCATGCTTATCCGTTCTTTCTCGCTTTTTCCTTTCCAACTACTTCTTTAACTTTTTTACTTAGATGTTTAAAGACTGCCTGTTTTCTTTCAATATCATCATTCGTACCGCCAGAATTACCGGCCTTTGGTGCTGGTAAATTTAGCCATGCTCTCTTCTTTGCTTCAACTTCCATACGTACCTCATCATCCCACCATATCGTATTATTTTTCTTTTCATTCGTTCTCTTGCTAACACCACAGACTTCGGTAGCTGCATCCACTAAACCTTTCTTAACATTTAGTCATACATTTTCCAAGTCTAACTCATTCATACATAATTCATCCAAACCACTTATATTTTCTTTCAGGCTACATTTGTACTTGTTTTTCTTACCTTCATCTTGTAACCTTTCTGTTTTAATATGCTGTAACGAAGTGGTAGACTCAGATGTCCGATGGCGCCAACGTCTGAATAGACCATTGATTCGGCATAAAACCAAATAATGATCCGTTCTTACATTAGACACCCGGTAAACCCTTTTATCTACCAGTGCGTTCCTCATTTTTTCATCCACAATTATGAAATCTATCATGCTTCTATAATCACCTTTTTCTCACATATACATGTGAATCCTCGAAAATTCCTTACTAGAACTTTCGTCATTCTACTCGAACATTCTATATGGCCAGTAAGGATCGCGACGAAGTCAGTATTGAATTGTTGATACGAGCGAAGACTTCGGAGCGAAATAGAGTGAATTAAAGTTTAAAGTGTGATTAATTGATTAATTAATGATTAGTGTGTTTTAAGTTTTATTTGGTATTCGGTAATTAAAGTGTCAATCTTGGTAATTTAATTGGCAGTTTTTACTGTCACGATCCCTAAGATCGTAACAATAATATATTGTATTGAAGATTTAGTAGGGTTTTACAAATGTCTTCATAGGAGCTGTTATGAAAGTGGTATACTTTCGAGAATACGAAATATATGGTTTATCTCTTGTGATCGAATGAGATGAAGGAGTAAAGAGTTCTTTCCCTATCTCACCATCATCCTTCACAGTTAGCTACCGTGTACAAATCTTTGTTTCAGAGAGCACGAGGGATTTGTGACAGCAAACACCTGGCCGCCGAGCTTCAGCACGTCAAGCACGACTGCACGACAACAAGCTTCGGGTCCCGCGCCTCCGTCACAGTGACCGAGTGAAGCCGGCCTCAGTCGAGCGTGTGCCTGCTATACTACCATATGTCAGAGGTGTCACAGACAAGACATACATCTTGAAGCGAGCTTCTATTAGAACATCCTACAAGCCGCCGAAGAAGATTAGTCAGTTCTTACCATCCGTCAAGTGTCATATTCCTCTACAAGATGCAGGAGTGTACAAGCTTGATTGTGATTGTGGTCTCTCATATATAGGGCAAACAAAGAGATCAATTATAACCCGCGTAAAAGAACACATAGCTGACGTGAAGCATCAACGTTCCGGGAAGTCTGCAGTTTGCGATCATATTCTAGATGGCCCCAACCATTACATCAGATTTGATAGACCACAAATCCTCGCGAAAAAACATCGATTTCTACCAAGGATGATACGTGAGGCTATTGAAATTAAAAAACATCCTAATTTCAATAGAGAACGAGGCTGGGTACTACCACCTGCTTGGGATCCTATAATTAATAAAATTAAAACTAAACCCAAGCATACCACTGCAAGACTTCAAAATACAGTTAGTTCATTCTGCGTAGATCGGACCAAAGACAATAATTAAAAAGCTGAACGTACTCCGGGTTAACTTTGACATCGGGACGTCAGTCACCTCAGTCCCCCGTGACCATGGGTGCTGGAAAGCACCCGAAACGTCGGGTATTAAAATTAATATAAATAAAACGCGATAAAATCCGAAAAAGTAGTTTTAATCAAGGTTATTTAGTGCCAACTGTGGTATATTCACATTTTCAGATTTTCCCTAGACATTTTAATAGTGATTATAAGCATATGTACTAAACGTATTCCCTTTAATTGTACATCCTTGTTGTAGGCTAATCAACCCATTCCAACTCAAGTCCCTATTTTCATCTCTGATCCACAAACTATACGTACCCTGCAAACATCATTACATGTAAATAGCCCGGTGTTATCTCTAAGTAGTTTGATCCACCGGTCATTTTTTAATTTCAATATAGTGCTTGTACAAAATGACGCTATATTAAGTAATTTTATGTCGCATATGGATTGTTTAAACTTTTATATCATGTACCAGTGTGTCCAAGGAGCAAAGTAGCTTGTTGCTGGTAGGTACGTGGAAACAAGATTGTAAATCGAACCCGGTTAACATGATTGCCATGTCTTTTCTGAAATTAAAGGCTTAATTCATACACTTTCTCGTCTCTTTTTTGGGGACTGAATATAATTTTGTCGAGCTCTTAATTTCATTGCTGGCTAATGGTATGCTGATCTCAATGATAAAGCAATCATGATGAATTCGAGTGAAGACACGTAATAATTTATATAGCTCTCTAGGGCTATCAACAGGTAGAGTGAGATCGTTTCTCAATTGATTGATGATAATAATGATCTGTTGTTCTAACTGCTAAGGTAAGTAAGAACAAGTTAATATCGATGCGGCCTTGTCGGTTTTAATTTTATTTGATAATAATGGTGGCTTACGTCGATGACGTTATATAAAGCCCATTGTGTTCATTATATCTTCATTACGCCTTAAAACGTTGTATTGAGATTCAATTATGAGCGTCCGATTTTTGATTAGATTTTGAAGATGATTCTCGTTGCTTGCTATTTTCTTAATGTCATTTTGAAATTGCTACGCAAATCTTTCGTCCAAGACCCCAAATAACGTGTTCATTTCATAACCAATCCATTTAATAATTCTCTTTTCTCTCGCTTGTTCTGGTTCTTAAGCAGTCTATTATAATGTTCAATTTCGTTTTCCAGTTGCAACGTGATACTTTTATATTGTGTGTCCAACTAACAACTGACTTCTTTCAAGTGTGTCACGTAATGATTGATGCTTGATATATCTTGCCAATATGTTGATAAATTGTAATAAACAATTGATTTCCACTCATCTCTAATATGTTGTAAATCGGATATTTTCACACGACACAACATATCTTCAAATGCTAGAAGCGGTTGGTAGTTCACTATGTATTTCGGGTCGATTTGTAATTCCAAATGATTAATTTGGTCTAATATCCTTTCGTAATCCGTCCGCAAAGAATCCACCGTTTCAATTTCATTCAAAAAAGTTTCCCGCACTGCTTCTACATTAATGTTCTTTATGTGATCACTAATACTTTGTATACGTGAAAAAAGTATGTCCCTCTTGGCATAAAGCGTTTTAATTTTAATTTCATTTCCACTAACTGCCATTTTAAATTATTGTAATTAATATTATATTAATCACAATTAATCGCACAAGGCTGGAGATGGACACGCGTGCCGTATTACGTCGTTAAATTGAACACCTGTACAACGAGCCGAGGTGACGCGTGTCGCTCGCTAAACTCAATATAGTTTTATCAAAATTGTCGGGTAAGCGTACAAAACGCGTGTGATTACACTGTTTCAATTACTTAAGCGACTAATAAATTTAAATTTAAACGAAATACAAACACTATTTAAATGAATAATTCTGTTTGCGAGTAACTAACCAAAGTTTAAATTTAAACTAAACGAATACTATTAAAATGAATAATTAATTATATTTGCAAGTAACTAACCGAAGTTTAATTTTAAACTAAACGAACACTATAAAAATGAATAATTAATTCTATATGCAAGTAACTAACCAAAGTTTAATTTTAAACTAAACGAACACTATTTAAGTCTATTCCATAAATTAGAGTGCATTGTCTAAGTAATTAATCTATTAATTCGACCAGAAAACGGTTGAACGACTACTAAACACCAGTCCAAATCCTGCCGAAGTGACCATAAAATGGTGGAGCGACGAGCCTAAGGTTACCGAAGTCCACTTCCCCGGTCGAGCCTTAAACCTATTACGCGAGATATTAAACCCAAAATGGACTGTATATGCGAAATGCTTCTACGTTTACATAAAATGGCGACTATAGCACGCGGTTTCCCATACAATGCACTCGCTCTTCCCTAAACGAACTATTATTTGCCAAATCTATGAAAGGAATCCTGCTTGATTAGAAGAAAATGAAAATTGGAGCGGATTAACCATTAAAACACAATTATATCAAGCAGGAACTAGTAGGAATGTTCACTCACCGGGGTGTTGCTTCTATGCGGCTTGGGCAATATGTTATGTTGCTGCGCTGCGACTTTTGGAAGACACTCTGGGGCCTCAGAGATGTTTTCTTGTCCGGTATTGCGTCGGGAGAAAGTGCGGTGCGCGACTATTTCTCACACGAGGTGAGGCGGGTTTCCTGGAGCTCGACTGCTTCCAGGCTAAAGCGGATATACTAGCGGTGCGCGTGGGCAGTAGCCCTTCTATGACACTATTGTCTTAAGCGGTGTGGTTCCAACGACGAGCTCGGCGGGAAGAGAGTGCGCGTCGGCCGCGCGTGCCCTTTTATTCCTTCGGTTGCGATGATCGCGTGATATTCTAAAATCATCTTCTCTCCCCTCCCACCCCACCACCCCGATGTGTCGATAGGAGGGTAGGAATGTTATCGTTTGGAAAGGGATAAACGATTTGGCAAGCCTACCGTCAAATAAAATAAATACGAATGGTTTTCCGCGCAACCAACAACAAAATAATAATTTCAGTAAAACAAAACAATAATAAAATAATAAATACAGACTCGGATGAGTCGCTCGGCCGATCTGCATATTGTATGAGGGCGAGCGGCCTGTGTTGGTAAACAAATCCGAAACAACACGACCGTTATTATCGAAAGTTTTAAGATTAAAAAAAGGAAAAAGTGGAACGCCTGCCTATTTCGAAAATCTTCCGAACCTCCGGTGCCTCGTGTTACTCTAAGTATAAGAAGTACTAGTAATCCCTCACCCTCAGATCCACCTAAAGATAAAGATAGAACGCTGCCAAGTAGTACCCAAGTAGCAACCTGAAGCTTAAAATCTTATATGTTTGAATAGCTCAATGATCACAATCCATTAAACTTTCCCTACAATTTAGGTTATTAGTTCAATATTCTAATTGGATCGTGAACTAAGGCCAAAAATATAACAGCATATATATGGGCTGGTGACAAAAATTTTATCCCCCGATTATATCCACTGACAAGAGATAAAATTATATTATCCCTAAGCCAGAGCACGGCAACAGGGGAAAGGAGAAGTATGGGATATACTTCTCGTGAATATTTGTGAGGCTATTACTCCGATAACTGCCTCCCTAAATTCTGTGTTTTTGAGAGCCTTTCTGCGAGTATTCTCAGAGTACAAAAAGTGAGCGTTCACGATGCTGATACCCTACAATACTTCAAAAATTAATTATCGGTACTATTTTGTACAACGCCTCAACGCTGAGTTGTACGACGCCGTCTGATCACTCAAGTCAATGCTAGTTTTTCCTGTGTTTTTTGGCAACGGTTTTCAGTTTTGAATGTTTCAAAAAAACTTTTTGAAAAAAAAACTTTTAAATTGAAAAACATTCAGCACTGAAATCCTCTTATAATTATATATAATAACACTTCATAACGACAATTCCATCGCTGGTTTGCGTGTTTCCAAAAGTATACACACGGCCTCTAAAGAAATTTTTATGTAAAAACTTTATCAGAGGCCCCGTGTTTCTTTTTGGCGCACATGAAAAATCATGGAATATCATGGAAAACCAAAATAATTTAACATGATTTTACTATAAGATTAGTATAACAATGAAAATTAAGACAAAAAAAAGACAGGTTCAAAAATTGAAAAAACATAGTTTTTGGGTTTGGCGGTCAACGTGTTTATTTAGAAGACATGTGAAGTTCGCCGACACGCTTTAGGGCAGCGCGACGGTCATCTCCTTGCCCTTAAAATCTCTCAGAAATGAGAAGAGGCTCACTCTCTGAGAGATTTTTCTAAGCCTCGGAGTCCCCCTCATCTCATTCGTGAGACAGCTGCCTATGCAGCCCCTATCCACACTCGCTATAGTGTGCGCAGACCGAGGAACTCTCTCTCGGACCCCCCCCAACAAGCTTTCGGCTGACCTGAACTGCTTCCTGGCGGCTCAGGCCAAACCTATATAACACAACCCTTAATCTGCCTTAGTTAGGCAGTCGTTTAAGCGTCTTTTCGCCGCTTGCGCCCTCCTTTCTGCCAAGGAGGGTCGCGTTCGTAGCTTAGAGATCTCCAGTTAGACCGTTAAGCCAGTCCCTAAAAGGCGGTGTTTAGTGGGTAAAAGTCTCCACATAACCACGCAGCCGGCTGCGTGGTATGCTATGAGCATTCACCGCCTCCCTCCCCCGCTTTCCGGAGGGTTGCCCATATTTGCTTCGGGCGCAAAAAAAAAAGAGGAGGCTTGTGCCCAGCAGTGGGACGTATATAGGCTGTAACTTTTACTTTATATTTGGAACAACGTTGAACAACAATACGATTTTTTTTAGATTATAAAATAAATATAACTTCATATCGGAAATGAGTGAAACAAGCTGGTAACACTTATCGCTACGACTTCCAAGTTTTAATAAATCAGTAACAAAGTATTAATTAAAATTAAAAACAAAATCATATCAAAAAATCAATACGGCTTTAGAAGTGGCTTATCCACAGAAGACGCTGTTATGGATCTAGTCAACTTAGTAGCTAAAAACATAGACAATAAATTCAAAATAATAGGAACCTTCCTTGACCTGTCAAAGGCCTTTGACACTGTTTCTATCCCCATCCTACTTCAAAAACTGAATGAAATTGGCATAAGAGGTTTGGCTTTGGACATCTTTCGAGATTATCTCTCAGAACGCAGACAATGTGTCAAAATAGATTCTTTTCTTAGTGATGATAAATATCTTTCCTATGGAGTCCCTCAAGGCAGTGTGCTAGGACCGACACTGTTTCTGGTATACATAAACAGTCTCTGTCGCTTGACTATTCCGAATTGCCGCATCATCACGTACGCATATGACACTGTTCTCTTGGCACATGACAAAACCTGGGAGATTGCTCGATGCAGAATGGAAGAGGCCCTGCGTGTTGTATCAAACTGGCTCTGTGACAATCTGCTGACCTTAAATATTGACAAGACCAAGTATATTACCTTTTCTGCATCAAAGTCAATACAACCTAAATCTGATCCCTCCTACATCAAAATTCACCACTGTGACTCGACAAATACAAACTGTGGATGCATGGCAATAGAACAGACGGATAACATAAAATATCCGGGAATTATACTCGATAGTACCCTTACCTGGACACCTCAAATAGATAACATAGCATCCCGGGTTCAAAAAATTATTCCAGTTTTTAAAAAATTAAGGAATGCGGCGGACCCAAAAACCTTGAAACTGGTTTATTTTGCGCTGGCCCTGTCTATTCTGAGTTATTGCATCCCTTTCTGGGGTGGAACGTGCCCCACTCGTTTTATAAAATAGAAGCGTGCACAGAGAGCTGTGTTAAAGGTCATGACTAAAAAGCATTACCGTTACCCTACTACCCAACTATATAAAGACTGTGAGGTGCTCACAGCCAGGCAACTCTACATACTTCAAATGGTACTTCGTAGACATCGCTCGCTCCCACTGGAGCACCGCGCACAAAAAGTAAGTCGAAGACTGGATTACCGGGTATGTGAACACCTCCTCCACAGAACCGCTTTAGCTCGCAGAAAATACTATGTCAGAAATAGTCATGTTTACAATAGGATTAATAAAGAACTAAATATCCATAAAACTACTGCAAGAAAGTGTAAACAGGAACTGAAGCAGTGGCTGCAGAGACTTTCATACGAGGATACAGAGGCGCTTTTGCGATCCCCATAGTGAAGTGTGTAATAGTAACAGTGAAAGTGAACTCATTGCAAATAATGACCCCTGTCGCTTGATTGTGCCGTTTGAAGAATATGAAGATTTTTGCCTATTTACAAATACATTAAATCCACAATAGAAAATCTATAAAAACGAATATCTCGAAAGAAATGGAGACGTGGCTTAAAAAACAAGCATCCAAGCCAAAAATCTTATTAAAAGTAAAGAAAAGCTGGCCGTCACCGTCATCACATCAGCCGTCATTATTAAGTATTTGTGTATTTTGTCGGCTATTTTATATGAATAATCATAAAAATGGCTAAATTAGTCGATATATACAATAGCGAAAAAGATCCTGTAATCAAAAGAAGGCAGTTGCCGTTAACTATATATGAAAATCTCACTGTAAGTGGTTTAATTTACGTTTTGACATTACCACAAACGTAGATTAATTTTCGATATTAAAAATTTGGTCATGTGCATACGGAATTTTTAATATGCTTACAAAAGATAGATGCTTCTGTTATTTTAGTTAGCAGCGAGTGGCTTAGGTTTCTAATAGAGTGTTTGTTAAATCTAATATTCCATGATTAATGTTGTTTCATGATTGACCTTAATTTATCTCATAAATCACTGTTGCCTAGACTTTTTATTATTATTTTTCAGATGATAATGGATTTAAACACAATGGGCTTGATATGTGACAATCCACAAGTTAAGGGACGTGAATACGAAGAATTCATGCGAAAATATAGAATTTTATCGACAGAAGAACTAAAAGCTGCACTGAGGGTTGACGCGTCAGATATATTCAATGTATTAAATCAAAGCATTCCTTGTGTTGGCTGTCGAAGAAGGTATTGTATATAGATTAATAACATTAAGGTTTGAAGAAATACTCTCTTATAACAAATTCAAGCAACATTTTCAAACATAGATAGAAATAGTAAGAAACACTGGGTTGGGTTTACAATTCGGTCGCCTGAATTTGAAGATTCTGTCACTGTGGGGGGGTCAAGGGTGTTTATCTGAAGCACCCCCACTTGATTTTTGTTGCCGGAGCAGCGTCGAATTATTTTTTAATATTTTTTAAAAATATTGGTAAATGACTAATTAATTATGTTTTTGACGTTTCATCTGTCAATGTCATATCGATATATAGTACTGAAACGATCTAGTGAATCGATATTTCACCCTAGAGAATCAAGATCGAATCTTTTTCTGTTTTAATAAGATTTGTAAAATTATTTAAAATTAGTTGAATGTACCCCAACTCTTAAAGAATGACAGTTTTTAATTCAACCATTCAATGTTATCTGTACTTTGTTGTATCTTTTGATATTGTAAATATAAACTTTTAACGCAAATCAAAAAAAGATCGATTTTTGTGAAATCGATTTTTTGTGAATCGATTCATCCAATTTTGGTTTGAATCAATTTAAAAATGTGTAAAATTAATAGCTAGGCTGGCCATTTTGTTGACAGCTTTTCGTCATACCGTTGCTTCAGAGTTTCATAATTTTGGTGAATAGTGGAATATTTGTGGCGGCGGAATACTGCTAAATGTCGCAAAGATCCTTTCTTACAAATAGTGGCAGCCATAAATTATGTTTATAAATTAAAGTAGTTATAAAAGTTAATATTTTGGTGTTATATTGGGTGCAATAGCGAGCGAAGCGAGCCTAGGACGTGGGGCGCTCCGACTCGGACAGGTTAGGTTAGAAGGAGATGAGGGTCGAGTGAGCGAGCGAAGCGAGCGAATAGATCCCGTCATCCCCTTCGTGGTTATTTTTTTGTAAACCACTCAGAAGTAGGAGCTGGGCTTCCCTCTACTGCACCACGTTAAGTGGCGTGGTGCTTCCGTCGCCCAACTCTCTCTCCCCAAATCAGGTTAAAATTGTCATAAAAATTACGAAACATAACCTCAAAATGAGATTTTTAAAAATTTATAAAAAAAAAAACTAAGCACGTCCGGCAGGAAGGGGATGTAGGGGGTGGCTCTACAACTCTTCCTCCTCTCCACACCACCCCCCACAATTCAGGCGACCGAATTGTAAATCTTACCTGAAACACTAATAAAATAAGACTTAGATAATTTTTCAACCCGTTTTAACAAACAGCGAGGAAGTACATTAGATTAAACACTTTAATATTGACAAGGGGAGGGGGAGGATGGAGGCAAACTCCTCTGCTGCCATCCCCTTTGAAAATACTTATTTTTTTATTAATTTTTAAATTTCCTGTTTGAGTGGCAATTTGAAGCATTTTAGTGCAATGTTTTCTTTTTAAATAGGTGGGGGAGAGGGAAAGACCACCTTTCTGCCCATCCTCTAAAATGCATGTTTTGTTGGAATTCCCTCAAAAACTAGTTGTGAGCAAATCTGCAGTCAAAAGCACTTTATCATGTGTCAAACCCGATATTAGGAAAAATTACCTAATCTAGTTGTTCTTAGTGGAGATGTGACTGGGGTTGCGCTTGGATCACCATAACCTACTGTTGCTGGTATTACTTTTCCTAACAGGATCATGTTATGTTAGATTTAATTAAGGTAGCTTGTGAAAAACTGGTTAAACTGAGAAAAACTACTTTGTTTTTTGATGTTTATCAACTATTCATGGTCAAAAGTAATTTTACCTACTATTCTTGGTCATAATTACTTTTAACCAATATATTTCAATGAAAATCTCTTTTAAGTCAAATTACTTTTGCATAAACTTCTTTAGTCAAAATACTTTTGACTTTTTTTGCCAGTTTCTGTTAGAAATTAGTTTTTTAAACAGTTTTGGCTGTAACATAGTAGCAATAACAGATTGTAATATTTTCAGCTTATAAAAATAAGATTTAAATTTTATAAAACCTCAACACAACTTGCTCAAACAAAATGCAACATGTCAAATGAGCTACATTTATTAGATCATAATCTTGCTCTTAATTTTTTTGAAATCTATGAGTTTACATTGAGACTTTGTACACATTAATGAAATAGTATATCTTTCGAACATTAGCCAACAGTGAGCACAATCTACTCATAATTAGTGTAGTAGTGTGCAGTAAAATAATATTTTTAATTTTGAAGTTTACACAGTAAGGTGTCAACAAGTTGTATAATATTTAGTTAAAATTTTAGCTCATCCTCAGCAGTTTAATAAGCATTCAGAGGAAACCTGCATGTCTGAGTAATAAAAAAAATTTTGGGCCGTGTGAAGTCTGCCAACATACACTGGAGAAGTAAGTCAGACCAATTGCCCCGTTACTAGGCTCACCAACTTTATAAAAGTCTTTTGTGGAATTTTCTACTGTGATATTCGGGACCAAAGCCTATTCATGCCTCTTCATATGTGCGTCACACTCAAAGACATTTAGGTCATCTTTAACTTTTGTCTTATAGGATATATCTCCAATTTTTGTCATTTAGTCTTAGTGAAATCGTCAAAAGGTCAAGATGCATTCGTTTCATAAATTTAAAAAATAATTTTAAAGAAAATATACCCATTTGTGCATTAAGGTAGTCACAATACGGAGCAAAAAATGAAGGTGATTTCGGTTTAATATCATTAGAATAATGTATATTTACCAAAATAATCTTCATATTTTATGATTTCTAGAAGATTGTCCTTGAAAATGTATTATTATTGTAATAAGTGCTCCCTGTTATCCAGTAACATCCCTATTAATTTACCAATATGTTATTTATTGACGACATGCCTAAAATGGATTTTTACCTTATATTTAGTAGCATTACCTAATGGGCAATAGCTAAAATATTTTCCATATAAATATCCAGCGTAGTATTGCTATGTTTTGCTAGAGGGCGTAACACATGCTCAAGCTCACAGTTTTTGTATGAAAATGTTCTCAATGTCCGCTCTATAGTATATATACATATTTAAATCTCTTTGGTCACACTGTTCATAATAAGATGTGAAGTAGTATAGGGACAGGTTAAAATTATTTTACAATAATATTGTATAATTGAAATTTGCAATAAGTCAATATTTTTTGTTTTATGGCAAATTTTATAAGTTTTTTAATACACATAGTTAATAAAATTTGAAAATGTCACAAATGTAAAGATATACAATAGAAGCTGGGATATCAATTTGATGTTTTTTTAATAAAGGCTCAGAATCATATAACTTAATTTATATAAATAAATGCTATATTTGGGGGTTGCTTAAAGCTATCATAGTATTGTTACGAGCTTCTTGATTTGGAGTGGCGAAGACTTCTGGCCACTTAGTGAGGTAATCCATCACAACCATGAAATACTTGTTACCGCTTTCACTCTCTGGACACAGCCCCGCCACGTCAATGGCTATTCTCTCCCATGGTGCACCAACATTGTACAACTTCAACGCACCTCTACCTTTACAGCCATACAACTTGTACATTTGCGACACCAGTCCTCGACGTCGTTTCGACATTGGACCCAGTAAAACCGTTCTCAGATCTTCAGTAGAGTTCTTTTAACTCCCAGATGGCCCCTGAACAATCATTATGGTACAGCTGTAGAACATCCGGTACTTTAGCTTTAGGGACAACCATTTGCAAATGACAGCTGTCTCCCCAAACATTTTCCCATTTACGGAACAGAACTCCATCCTGAAGCAGCAAGCTGTCCCACTGGGCCCAATAGCTTTTAGTGGTCGAACTCATCGCTGAGACGTCGCTCCACTTGGGCTTGGGAGCACTGGCCTTCATCCATTCCAGAATCGGCTTGATGTCCGAATATTCCCGCTGTGCACGTTGTAAGCTGTCCTTCCACTCGTTGCTGAGGTGGTCTGCCCTAAGCATCCTCACGGATACCGCTTCCTTACTCTCTTGCCTAGTACAATGTCTGCAATCTTCAGGACAAGGTGTTCTTGACAATGCATCTGCGTTGCCATGAGATTTCCCGCTGCGATGTTCAACTTCAACGCACCTCTACTACGAGTCTGAGGTCCCTTTACAGCCGCACAACTTGTACATTTGCGACACCAGTCCTCATTGCTGCTGTCATAAAACTCATTTTTTATGACAGCAGCAGTATCGCTAAGGCAATACGAGGTCATCGGTCGACATGTGTCAAACAGTGGAGTGCGCGGGAAATTTGAAATAGCTTGAAACATTTTACGAGTTATTTTATTAGCTGATATTATTGATTGATTCAGGTTTAATAAGACAAGCCCGGCTTTTCGGCTTTAATGGAAGCTTCGCCACTGTTTCTGTGGATCTGTCGGAACGTGTGTAGGTTCTTCGGGACCTAAAACGTCGTAGTTGTATCTCTCCGCATCTTCATAAAGTTCATGACCCGGCGGGTTGATCACTCTGGATCCCCACGCCGGGTGTTTGGCGTTTAGGTCCCCGGCGATGATGGTAGGTGTTTCGCCTTCCATTACCGTCCGGACGTTTGAGGAGCAGAATGGAGTCCCTGGCGGGCGGTATGCGGCGTAGATCCTTAGTTCCTCGTACGCCGCCTCCATTTTTATACCGATAGAGCGCATTGTATGGTATACAGGTAGTTCCAGCTCTTGATGGACGATGTCCCTCCTCACTAGAACCGCCGTCCCTCTATAGGCGGCCCCTTGAGAAGTGACCTCGTCCCTTCTGTATACATGGTAGTTTGGCAGCTTTATGTGCATCTTAGAGTTCAACTTCGTCTCTCCCAGCAAGATGACTTGAATGTCTTGTTGTTGGGCGACTGTGCGGAGTTCATGCAGCTTCTGTTGTATTCCGTCCGGGTTTCAATAGAAGAGGCGCAGGTTACTCTCCTCTGTAATGCCGGGCCAGGAGGTTTACCAGCGCCTTCATGACCGCTGTGATGGGGTCTATCTGAAGGCGTTGGCACTGGTATCGGGAGTTAATCTTGCACTCTTTGCTTGTGGGTAGAGCGCGCTCTATGTGTAGAGCGGGCTCTATTTTCTGATAGAGCCCTTTCTGGCACTCTACCTACGCTCTTCTTGGGTATTCTGCTAGCAACCTGCGCCTGTGAGGCTACCGGTCCTGCTGGTGTCGGGGTAAAGGTAACATCCTGAGGAGGCTGCGACTTCTTCTTACTCCTCGTCCGCTTCCTCCTTTTGGAGGTCTGCCGCTCTGTGGCGGCATTAGCGGGGGGCTGTAGAGTCGCCCCGGTGGTCGCCCTTGCTTCTACGGGTTCCACCGTTTCCATAGGTGTTGCAGGTGGGGGGGGGGGCTGGTTGCGTACCCTTCCCTGTTACGGTAGCCCACCCGTCCTCTTGGATAGTTACCGCTCTTGGGCGACTCTGGGGATCTTTTTCGGGTCCTAAGGGAGTAGTCCCGGCAAGGTGATCGATCCCCTGCCTCCTAGCAGTCCTCCTCAGGACTGGGCAGCGGCGATCGTTTGCCGTGTGGTTTATGCCACAGTCGGCACACTTAGGTTCCTCCTCCCTAGGAGGGCAAAGGCTTGCTATGTGCTCCTCGGCACAGCGCACACACTTCACTGGCCTGAAGCAGTTAGCGGAGGCGTGCCCGAAAGCCTAGCAGCGGTGGCATTGTGCTGGTCCTGCTTTTCTCTGCCAGGCCTCGATAACGACCCCTCTCATATAGAGGAGTTCGTCAATTTTGTATAGGTCCTGGAGCTGCTCCAGGCTCAGGTGGTCTAGTTGGGCAAAGTAGAGGCAGCTGGGTCTGCCCCTACGTGGTGGTATTGCCTTAATATATTTAATTGGGAAGTCTTTTGCCCTGATAGCCTCCTCTATCGATTTGGTATCCGTGCCCATTGGTATACCCCGGATGCCCAATTCCGTGGGCTTGTCCTCCGGGGTATAGCAGTACCACGACAATGATGGTGTCTCCTTCGAGAGCTCGACCATGTACCGCTGGATGGTACGAAAATCGTCGGCGCTCTGTGGTGTGAAACGTACTCCTCTCCCGAACGGACGGGCATTTGGAGGGTGGCCCAACTTTCTGTTGAGCTCCTTAAAATGCCTCGTCCAATCCTGGAGGCATTCAGCCACTATGGGCGGGTAGCTGGCCTTATCCTGGTCAGCAGGCTCTACTGCCGCTTGCGGTCGTGGCACTTTTGGTGCTGCTACCATATGGGCATAACTGGTAGAGGGCCGTTGTCCATCGTCCTGTGGAAGCCCGGACGGATTGATCTGCACCGGCGATGATCGGCCGGCAGATGCTGCAAGGGTCGCATACGTAGTGGACCCCCAGCTGTAAGACTCCTCACCCCCCTGCTCGTACTGTGCCGAGTCGTGGCTACGCCGGTCCGGTGACATAGAGCGGGGAGGTTGTGGTGGTGAAGGCGACTTCGGCGGTGACTTGTGCACCCTCTTCATTGCCGCTTGGTGGTGATCTTCATTTTCCGATGAAGATGTTGGTACATCGGAAGATGACAAATTGGAGCCGATTCGTTGCCTCTTTTCAAATAAAGAGGCCTCGGTCTCGGGTGGTGTATAGCGTCTGGCCGTTTTCTTCGCCCGCTGCAGCTGGGGCGACGGTTCCTGCCTAACCGTGTGCTCAGACACGGCCGGCGTGAGTGCGACGCCCGGTGCGGGCTCCTTCCGCGGCGAGACAGGATTTCTAATCGGGATCTGCGAAAAGGACGACACTACTCTAAAGCGTTCCGGATTCGCTAATCCCTTACTAATAATGGTCGATCCAGTATTCCTTTCCGGTCCGGTGGTTTTCTAGACCGTGGAGGGGGCAGTTCCCCCTTGTCCGACATGTCGCTATAACCTACCTAATACATAGGCTGCAAAGCTAAGCTAAGCTAAAAAATAGCTAAAAGTATCGGGAATGGTATATTTCCACTGTTCCTGTCATATTAAAATCTTTTTAATTGAAAACTCCTTGGTTTTAAAAATCGAATACCATTTATTTATTTAAAAAAAGATTCTCGGTCTTGTCACAAGGTTTTGTTAAACTTGTTTAGTCGTTGAGAAAATGGAATCGAATCGAGAAAATTCAAGAGCGGTGATTTATTATGATTTTCGAAGTGGTTTAACACAAAAACAGTGTGTTGACCGGATGATTTCTGCATTTGGTGATGAAGTCCCATCCAAAACCACAATTTATCGCTGGTTTGCTGAATTTCAACGTGGATGTGTCAAGCTCAGTGATGATCCCAGTCAAGGTTGTCCAAAAGCTGCAGTCACCCAAGACAACGTTGATGCTGTGCGTAAGCTTATTGAGGAAGATCGACATGTGACATACCGCGAAATTCAGGCAACTTTAGACATTGGCATGAGTTAAATACAAATAATCTTGCATGAACAATTAGGTGTAAAAAAGTTGTTTTCCCGATGGATACCACATTCGCTCTGTGAAGAGCAAAAAGCGGCTCGCGTTACTTGGTGCGTCAGAACTCTCGAAAGATTCCAAGCAGGATCCTCAAATGCTGTATACGAGGGTGGATTGAAAAGTACTCGGCCTAACACAGATCCATTCAATTCTAAAAATCAAATCTACCCACATTATTTAGTTCAGTTCAGACTAGTTCATTGTGTGAAGTTCGAAACGTGTTCGATAATTAGTTGTGATTTTATAAATTTATTAACAAAGAAATCGGACATAATTTCCGCGAATGGAGCAAATCGAGCAGCGTGCCGTCATTAAGTACCTCCATAAGAAGGGGCTATCATTAAAAGCCATCCATGATGACATGGTCAGTACATTAGGCGATTGTGCTCTGTCATATTCATCCGTCAAAAAATGGATAGCAGTATTTAAGCGTGGTAGAGAGAGTGTGAAAGATGAACCCCGCTCCGGAAGGTCTTCGACGTCAACTACTGACGAAAATATTAAAAAAGTACTTGATTTAATAATGGGAGACCGCAGATTAAAAATTAGAGAGATAGCCGAGATTATAAGCATCTCTTATGAACGAACTCAAAACATCATTGTCAACGAGTTGGGTTTCCACAAGGTGTCTGCGAGGTGGGTTCCGCGACTGCTTTCAGTTGAACAAAAAAGGACGCGATTGACTATTTCACGCGACTGTTTGGAGTTATTTGATGCCGATGTAGATGATTTTTTGAATCGTTATGTTACTATGGACGAAACATGGGTTCATTACTGTACACCGGAAACAAAACAACAATCAAAACAGTGGAGAAGACCTGGTTCACCACCCCCTAAAAAAGGCTAAGTCGATTTTGTCGGCAAATAAGGTGATGGCTTCAGTATTCTGGGACTCGAAAGGTGTGATTATGATTGATTATCTTGAAAGGGGTCAGACTATAAACTCTGATTACTACTGCACCTTACTACGTCGTTTACGAGAGGAAATAAAAGAAAAACGTCGAGGAATGCTCAGAAGAAAAGTCCTGTTTCATCAAGATAACGCCCGTGTTCACACGTCAGTACAGTCAATGGCTGAAATTCACAACTGTGGCTTTGAACTGTTACCGCATCCGCCGTATTCACCTGATCTGGCACCATCAGACTTCTTTCTGTTCCCTAACCTAAAAAAGCAATTGGGAGGTCAAAGATTTTCGACAAACGACGAGGTCAAAGCAGCTGTAGACGCATATTTTGACTCTAAGGAAGAATCATTTTTTTTCAACGGTCTAAATGCTTGGAAGGGGAGGTGGCAAAAGTGTATTGAACTTGATGGTGATTATGTAGAAAAATAAAAATATAACTGATTTAGTATGTGTTTATTTTCTTGGTTAGGCCGAGTACTTTTTAATCCACCCTCGTACGACATCGTATCAGGTGACGAAATCTGGATGTACGCGTACGAACCCGAAACAAAAAACCAGTCACGAATGTGGGGTGTGTGGGTGTTCGAAAATGAGTTAAAGCCAACAAAAATTGTTCGTTAACGGAGTGTTGCAAAAAAAATGGTGGCCACGTTTGTCTCCAAAACCGGCCATGTTACGACTATTCCTCTTGAGGGACAAAGAACGGTTAATGCAGAGTGGTATGCTAGCATTTGTATGCCCCAGGTCGTTTTTGAACTCCGTAAAGAGAACTGCAACCGCCGCATCTCAGGTCTCCAAAATGGCCGTTTTGTAGACGTCCACAGCTTCTTCAGGTGATGAAAATCTCTGTCCACGCAATTTATTCTTTATTTTAGGGAAAGTATAGAAATCATTAGGGCTTAGGTCGGGGCTGTACGGCGGATGGTCTAATAATTCTATGTTTTCTTGCTCTAAAAACTCTTTTGTTCTGTGTGCGGTGTGAGAATTCGCATTGTCGTGATGGAGGATGATGCGGCGGTTGCAGTTCTCTTTACGGAGTTCAAAAACGACCTGTGGCATACAAATGCTAGCAAACCATTCTGCATTAACCGTTCTTTGTCCCTCAAGAGGAAAATCGTAACATGGCCGGTTTTGGAGACAAACGTGGCCACCATTTTTTTTGCAACACTCCGTGAACGAACAATTTTTGTTGGCTTTAACTCATTTTCGAACACCCACACACCCCAAATTCGTGACTGGTTTTTTGTTTCGGGTTCGTACGCGTACATCCAGAATTCGTCACCTGATACGATGTTGTATACAGCATTTGAGGTTCCTGCGTGGAATCTTTCGAGAGTTCTGACGCACCAAGTAACGCGAGCCGCTTTTTGCTCTTCACAGAGCGAATGTGGTATCCATCGGGAAAACAACTTTTTTACACCCAATTGTTCATGCAAGATTATTTGTATTTAACTCATGCCAATGTTTAAAGTTGCCTGAATTTCGCGGTATGTCACATGTCGATCTTCCTCAATAAGCTTACGCACAGCATCAACGTTGTCTTGGGAGACTGCAGTTTTTGGACAACCTTGACTGGGATCATCACTGAGCTTGACACATCCACGTTGAAATTCAGCAAACCAGCGATAAATTGTGGTTTTGGATGGGGCTTCATCACCAAATGCAGAAATCATCCGGTCAACACACTGTTTTTGTGTTAGGAGATCCTTTTATATACAAGAATTGCTCGTTTAAAGTATATATATATATATATATATATATATATATATATATATATATATATATATATATATATATATTTATACAACATGTAACAAAAACCCTGTGGTTCCCGTCAACTGCGTTATGAGAATCAGTATCCTAGCATATAGAAATATTTTTTTCTTCAAAAAAACATTTAAAAAATTATTTTAATGAAAAAAAATTAATTTGTAAATTGTATGTGGTTTTATTATATCTGCGTTGGCCAAGGAGTAAGAGGATTGTCAAAGACCCCGCATTACCGATACTCGTGTGAGTTAGAGGAAAAATAACCACATACAATTTGCAAATAAATTTTTTTTTTTTCAGTAAAATAAATTTTTTTAAATGCGTTTTTTTGAAAAAAATTATTTCTATAAGCTTGAATACTGATTCTGATAGCACACTTAACGGGAACCACAGGGTTTTTGTTACATGTTGTATAGTACCCGGATGACCGAGCTTTGCTCGTTTTTTTTTTAAAATTACATTTAGATACAAATAATATACTATTGAATAATTTTTATTGATCTTATTGACATAATAGAAAAAACTGAACTGGTTATTTGAATAAAAAATCATGAGTGCAATTAGTTTAAATATAATTTTCGTATTTTTAAAATATATTAAAAAAGGGCTCGAAATAATAGATTTTCTCACAAACGAAGGGAACTCGAAAAAATAAGAAAAAAAAATCGCACCGAAGACTGGACGCGAACCCAGGCGTTACGATTTCGCGACCGCTCGATATCCACTTGAGTTATTACGACATTAACACATTGTCAAAATTTACCTTCTTATATTGTAGCAGTTTTTCATTGCCTGAAAACACGGACAAAAAAACATTTTCTAAAAATAAATCCTAGCTAGATCGATTTATTGCCCCTCAAACTCCCTGGACACTAAATTTTATGAAAATCGTTGGAGCCGTTTCCGAGATTCGATATATATATATATATATATATATATATATATATATATATATATATATATATATATATATATATATATTAAGAGGGCATTAAGTCAGTGTAATACACTTTCTGCTTGCTTCATTCATCATCACCTTCGCAATTATGCAACTGAATGTAGGCATGCTTATTTACATTTATATAAATAGGAGGTGTAAATTAATAAAATAATCATCATTATTTTGATCCCATTCTACATCTTTACCATGACTTTATGCCTAGATCAGGTGAAAGACAGATGAGAGACTTCCTAATAGCAAAATAATAAACTGTGGTTGCCAACCTGTCTGCCAAGTATGACAGCCATGGCAAATATCCGCCTTACAAGGCAGTCAATGTTCAGCAGTGTACGTTGATAGGCTATAATGATGATGATGTTGATTAGATTCTGCTCTTGTATAATATTTCGCTGGGTTTTTCTAGTGGTTCAATAAAATAGAAATTTCATATCTAAAATATCTAATATTTTTAGTTTTCTTTAAGGGTTACGTTGAATTCTGGATTGCATAATGATTGATGACTCAATACCCACTTTATACAAAGTTGCAATTCTGTTTCAACAACCCATGCCGTAATGTAATTTAACAATCACTGTGAGAAGTTATATGTTAAATCGCGTCAAATAAGTCAAAAATTTTTCGTAATAAACACATTTCAAATTTGCATTCAGAGAATCAAATTTTAATTGTATTTTATGGCTAGAGGACAGGTTATTGTTCTGCCTTGCAATTTATTTTCTCTTTTGTTTCAGTGTTGAAAGACTCTTTTATCAACTATGTAAATCAGGACATCCAACATTAGACCCTTTGATACTTACTCCAGATGAAACCATGACAATAAGAGAAGACAAATTAACACATTCACAGTCTCTTGCCACTTTGCTAAATGGTCACAGGTAAGTAAACCCATATCTATAGAAGTTTTGGACTCAGTGGAGAGAGACGTGCTACGAGGCTCACTTGGTGACCTTGGTTTGGTTGAAACCAACCTTGTCAGCCTCGAGCACAGGCGCAGAGTAGCCAGCCTCCCGGTATTCTATAGGATGCATTTCGGTGAGTTTGCTCAGGAATTGCATGCTTTAATTCCTCACTCTCCTTTCTACCATCAGACGACCAGGCGGTCGGCGGGTCTTCACACCTTTGTTGTCGATATTCCACGCATTGGAACCAAATGGTTTACTTCGACTTATAATGAATACAGCAAGGGAGTACAATAATTTGCCGGCGTCTATCTTAACGTCCGATAAGGCGTCTTCAAGGCAAGAGTGAATAGGCTTTTGTTACACTAAACAGTGTGATTTACCATCTAAGGCTGCATCACCACTTACCACCAGGTGGGATTGTACACTGGCTTATAATAAGTAAAAAAAGTGTATGTTTTATCCCTTGAGTGGTGATTTGGGAAACAAAATTTGAAAGTTGTAACTTAATAATATGAGTTGTTACACAAACCTCTTTCTCTATTAGTGTTTTCTGTGCAATAAATGTAATCATTATAATTAGAATCATTACCCCTTACCCTAGAACAAATTAGATTATTTACCCTCTGTATAGTTTAATAGTATTGATAGATATTGGTGTATAAATCCTCCTCCATAATGGATAAATTTTCTTTTATAGTCGAATATGATAGGTGGATTGGTTGTCACCAAGTTGATTTCTTTTACTTACCTACCCAATAATAGCAAAACAATTGCTGATTATCTAATTTTTTTTCGTGGAATCTTTTTGAAATTGGGGTAGGACCGTGACTTCACAAATTAGCAGTCTAAAATAGTAGCTTAATGCTGCTGTATTTTATACGATGTGTAGAGAACAAGAGACCCGTTTTATGTGTTATAGGCATTCTATCTGAATAGGCAGGGGTGACAACTCATCAACATTTTGATTCATACTCGTAATAGAGGTTAAATGTAGATGTCTATGGGCTATAGCATACACATATTATCAGGTGGACTATGTGCTTGTTTGTCACCCTTATTCTATAAAAATTGTCTCATTGTTCTATTGGAGTTACACCTACAGCCTATAAAAGTCCACTGCTGGACATAGGCTTTCCCTATAGATTACATAATAGAGAGATTTTCGCCATAACTTGGTAGGCGTGTTGACAACCCCAGTGTTTTATAGTATTTTGAGTTAACTAGTATATGCTGCCTGGTAATCCAGTGGGCCTATGTAAGTTTACATAAATGAAAAATAATCACAAATCTTTCAGCACGGGTATAGAATGTCTAATTCTAAGTCAACCACGTTGGAAAAAGTCGCAGCGGTGTACACTACATTCTTTGGAGGCGGGTGGGGCGCGCGGTTGGGGCGCGGGCGCGGTCGCGGGCGGGGGCGCGGGCGTGGGGGCGTGCGGCGCGTGGGGCGCGAGCGTGAACGCGTGCGGCTGGGGTTGGGCCGCGTGCGGCTGGGGCGGGCGCGCGGCCTGGCGCGCCGCCTGGGACGCCATGCGCGCCTCCGCACGCGAGCACGTCACGCTCGTGCACTTCAACACCCTGCACGACACGCTGCACAACTATCTGCGCAAACATCGCTTCTGCGCCGATTGTAAGACTAAGGTGAGCCAAATTTATAAATAAAGTTAAAAGCTGAGTTCATATCTCATTGTATTAGTAGAATAAATTATGTATCTTTACGCATTTAAAATATTAAACCCAAAAAAATTGCGAAGGTGAGCAAATAATAGGTCGGGAAAAAGTTTCTTCGTATTTTGTTTGTATAAAATTGAAGAAAAATCTCTTTGGTTGTACTGTTTGTATCTGGCTGGTTTTGATATCAATACATACAAGACATGAAAAAAAAAATAAAAAGTAAAAAACACTTTCTCGCCATTTTTCAATTGTTTTTTTTTTGTTTGCCAAAATGAGTGAATCTAACGAAGAAATTCGATTCATTCTAAAGTTTTATTATTAGAAAAAAGGGAAAAATGCGACTCAAGCTGTGAAAAAATTTGTGATGTTTATGGACAAATTTGGTTCAAACGTTTTCAGTCCGGGAATTTTAATGTCAAAGATGCAGCTCGCTCTGGACCTCATACGGATAAAGTAGATGACATATTTGAAAACAATGAAGCAAGATCGCATATTAATAGTTACGACGTAGCCAAAGGGTATTCAAGCTCCACAGACTAGCGCTAGTCTGTGGAGCTTGACCACGGTTTTACACGCAATAAGGTGATGCTGTGTGTATGGTGGGATGGAAAAGCCATCGTTTATTAGAGCTTTTACCGCCGCACAAAACCATCGATTCGGATCTCTATTACCAACAACTAATGAAACTCAAGCAAGAAATTGAGAAAAAATGGCCGGAATCGATCAACAGAAAAGGAGTGGTCTTTCACCATGATAACGCCAGACCACATATTTGGCCACTCAGCAAAAATTTAGAGAGCTTGGTTGGGAAGTGTTAATGCATCCACCATGTAATCCTGTACCTTGAATCCTCAGATTTTCAACTGTTTCGGTCTCTTCAGAATTCTTTGGGTAGTGTTGGGTTAACATCAAGAGAGAACTGTTGAAACTACTAACAGCGGGATTATGTCACTACCTACAAGATGACAACAAGTTATAGAACAAAATACCTTGTATACGAGGAAACTTTCCCCGACCTATTATGTTTATACATAATATCTATAACTATTATATACAGGGTTATTTTGCAATATATATATATATATATATATATATATATATATATATATATATATATATATATATATATATATATATATATATATATTAAGGGTCACGTTGTTTGTCCGCGATGGACTTCTAAACTACTCAACTGACTTTAATAAAATTTTCACACCGTGTGCAGTTTGGTCCAACTTGAGAGATAGGATAGTTTTTTTGCCCATGAGTGACCCACAATTTTTTTTTTGAATTTTAGGATTTTTAATAGGACATGACAAAGGGTCGTCGAAAAGGGCAGAACAACGTCTGCCTGGCAAGCTAGTATACGAGGGGTGATCCAAAAGTAATGATAATGAAAATAAAACACGGTAATTAAAGTTAAAATAATAATTTATTTTTCTACATAGTCTCCTAACAAATCAATACAATAAACCCAGGATTCCCTTTGAAAAAAATTCTTTGTCTTGACCCTCCCAAAACGCTTCAACAGCGGCCATTACTTCGCTATCGTCTTCGAATTTCTTGCCTCGGAGGCGTTCCTTGAGACGAGGAAAGAGGTAGAAGTCACTAGGAGCTAGATCTGGCGAATAGGGAGGGTGTTCGAGCAGTTCGAATCCCGTTTCTTGAATGACAGCCATCGCAACTGCGGCTTTATGAGCCGGTGCGTTGTCTTGGTGAAACATCACTCCAGCTCGCAGTTTACCGCGTCTTCTTTCCTTAATGGCCTCCCGTAATCTTCTTATTCTGCTGGCCTGCGTAGTAAGAGCCCGTAATAGTGGCTCCCTTTTCCACATATTCCACCATAATTATGCCTTGAGCGTCCCAAAAAACAGATGCCATAACCTTTCTCGCCGAACTTGAAACTTTGAATTTCTGTGGCGTCGGTGAGGAGGCTCGCTTCCAAGTCATCGATTGTTGTGTCGATTCAGGATCAAAATAGTGGATCCAGGTCTCGTCCATAGTCACAAAACGGAACAAAAAATTTTCTTGGAATTTTCTTGCTTGGAACTTTTCGAGATTGACCCTCGAAATGTCAACTCGATTTTACTTTTGCTCGTCGGTTAACATTCTGGGTACCCAACGCGCAGAGACCTTTTTCATATGCAACTCGTTCGCAAGGATTTTTTGAACGCTGCCATATGAGATCCCTGTGACCTCAGCTACATGCCTGATGGTCACTCTTCGATCTGCCAACACAACATCTTCGACTTTTTTCACGTTGTCTTCAGTGAGGGACGTGGATGGGCGTCCTTCGCGATGTTCATTTTCAGTGGATGTTCTGCCCAGTTTAAACTCCTTGGCCCAGCGTGCAACTGTAGAATATGGAGGAGCAGAGTCCCCCAATGTTTCCACTAAGTCACTGTGTATGTCTTTTGAAGACATTTTTTTTATGAATAGCAAACAGAGGTACTTGATGACAGCTCTAATTTCGTTTTTCTCCATGTTGATGTTATCTCTTTGACAGTTCCTATTCAAATGAATGTATCTCCCGGATCTATATAGGCTGACGTAGTGAGTATATAAGCAAGCAAAAAAATTTTTTTTTGGATTTTTATGCGGACCTGAAGTAACCGATTATCATTACTTTTGGATCACCCCTCGTATATATATATATATATATATATATGTTCAAATTTCCAGAGAAGGTTTAGAATAAGTAATGTAAGGTTTAGAAAAAGTATGCGAATGGTGAAGAAAAATTATTAAAAAAATCTCAAACATTCTGCCCTTTTTATATTTTAAATTCAGAATGCGTGGTAATGCGCTATGTTAACTGATTTTCATTCTTAACCCATATGTGCCCGTAACTTTTTTAGCAACGAATTTTTATAATTTTTGGATTAAGTGCATAAAATTGTGCTAGATACTGCACTGCAAAAGGCAGTAAATTCAGGTTTTCAGTATTGGAAACATGTTTTTTTAATAGGTCGTTAACGACCCACTGGGCAAATAAATTTACATATTTGTATGGAAATCCAACATCAAAATAAAGTGAAAGAAAATGTTTTAAGTCAGTTTTTATTCATAACAAACGTAACAAAATTAGTCATGAAAATTGGCAAAACACTTGTCATGTGGATTTATACCACATTTTTTACATATTTTGGTGGTTTTGTTTTTACAAACAGCACAACGTTTTCGTGCTTGACCTGTTATGATCAAGTGATCTGCACCGTGCTTCCGAACAGACATAGGAACATTACTGTGAAAAACAGGCAGTGTCGTTGGTCCTGGGTGAAGTCTTGGCGCTCCATACTTCTGTAACAAGGAACGCGCAATCGAACGCCTGAACTCCAAAGTGTCAACTTCAGCACCCATTGATCTAGCTAGCAAAGTAGAATTATTGACGGTTACATCAATCATCCACATTATAATGCTAGAATACAATTTTTACCTCTAATTGCAATTCTGTATGTCCCAACATTGGCATCTAGTCTATCGACTCCACCCATAAAACGATTATTCTGTTGAACTACATAAGGCTGCTGAATATCAACCTTTTTTTTCTCGACTGCCGAATAGCGTTTTGATGCGTGGATGAACACCGTATTCATTGGAGAGTAAAGTAACAACACTGTTGTCATTCCAGCGTACAGCACATATTTGGTTACCTTGATGTTCTTGTCCTGCAAATTACTTATAAGAGTTGGTGAGGTAAAAAAATTGTCACAAAAAACTGAAAAATGGGTTTCAGGGTATTCTTTTTTCATAGCTTCTATCATCTTAGTAACTACGTGTTTTCCAAGTCCAGTGGATCGTTGTTCAGATTTTCCCTCATATTAATCTGCATGAAGACAGTACCCTAGTCGTGTAGCAGCCGTCCAAGCTCTGAATCCGAACCGTATGGGCTTGCTATGTATATGCTGCTTGCATCCATGGCGGCCATAATATGGGATCATTGACTCCTCTATACTGCAATTTTTTTCTATAGGTGCATACATCAAGAATTTTTCATTCAGAAAATCAAGCAATGGTCGAACTTTAGCCATTTTGTCATTTGGGCGCTGAAAATATCTGAATATTTCCTCAAAACGATTGCGGCGCATCGACTTTGAAACAAGAACATTGTGAGTGTCTTCATTTGTTTCCCAAAACCTTTGACGTCTGGGTAAAGGTACATAACCACTAAGAATGAGAATTCCTAGGAAACAGTAAATATCATCTCCTGACAAAGTAAACTTTGTATTGGGGTCCTGTTGCACTGCATATATAACAGAATGTCTCACAAGATGGCGAATTACATCTTCACTGAAAAACAACTCAAAAAACTCTAAAGGTTCACTTTCTTTACTCAAGGTTCGAGGAGGTGGTTGACCCAGACATTTTGTGGTAAATTTAAGTCTCTCTTGGTTCATCGTCTTGGTTTCTGTTGAAGTAATGGACATGCGCCTGACCTGCTACTAGTAGTACTGTTACTAGACTGCTCATAACTAGTAGAAGGCCTATCTTGACTGGTCGTCGGTTGCCTGAGTTGCTCATTACTTATTGTAACAGCTGGTTGAGACTTATAGGCATACGTGGAGTTTTAGCAGGAGTAGGAGAAGAGATTTCAGGTTCAATAGCCTCGATTTCAACATGCTGGTCATCTTTCGACGTGTGAATTACTAGCTCAGCAGGCGCGAGAAGCTAGTGCCGATTCAATCTATCAAAATCTCAACAGTCTTCTTCCACCGAGTCACCATCAGAAATTTCACCGTTACATGGTGGATCTATATAAACATCTATACCTTGAATGTCTTCCACCTCCTCCAAAGCTTCGAGGGCATCAGCTATTTCAGTAGTGGAAAGCAATTGACGAGACCTGCAAAACGCCAGCATATTTTCTACATTAACTTGTTAAATAAATATGATTATCGCAAAATTTTATCAAAAAAGTCTAGAAATATTCTAAAGTTGCAAATACATGCATAAGTTATGTAAAACAAAGTTTATATAAAAAATACTTACATTTTTGCTAGCGCGGGTGAACAATTTTGTTGCGAAAAAACTCAACTGAATTTTAACCTGAGTACGGATGATGCGCATGTATGAAGTAGTACTTTAGATAAGCAGAAGATGGCGCTAGACACAAATAATTTCTTACCGTTTTCTTTCGCAACGCATTTTTATCGAAGTAAGTAGAATGGGTCGTTAACAGCCTCCTGGGCATATATGGGTTAAATATCCAACAGCTACTATTATATTACACGCGTAAGGGTTGCTCGGACGGCAAAAACGTTACGAATTGAATCGCACATTCCATTTCAGATAATTTCAAATAAAAGTAGAAGCCTTGTATACTCGTATTTACAAAGACTGCAATTTTTTATGTGGTAAAGCCATGCTGCAGTTATATTAGTAGTATAGTTATAGCACAAATGGGTCGGTTCAACCGGGGAAGGACCACGCTCTCACAGAATACCAGCTTAACGCTGCTGTGGTTCGTATAGTGAGTGTAGAGAACCGGAGACTTTTTTACTGTAAGCGAGATATTCCATCTTATTCCCCACGAGTGACAATAATAAAACAATCGAGGATAGACGTAGATGTCTATGGGCCACAGTAATCACTTACCATCAGGTGGACAACGGTATATCATTATTTACATATTTGAACTTAAATTTTTATTAAGTTATTGAAAAATAACCCTGTATATAAAAATCAATTGCCGTGCGTTAGTCTCGCAAAAACTCGAAAATGTCTCGACCGATTTTGACTCAATTTTTTGTGTGTTTAAGCGGGTCCCTAGATGGTTTAGATTCACGATTGGACCCAATAGGTGACACTATTTTCGAAATCCTGAAATCAAATCTCTAGTATTTAGTATATTTATTTTGAACAGTTACCATACTGCTTTAAACTTTTATGTTGTAACAAAAGTACAATAGGCTTTGCTGTACAAAAAATTTCTAAAGCAATTTACTTAGTTATTCAACACATGTTGATGTTAAATTTTTTTCGATTTTGTAGCTGTTGTTCTGTTAATATAATATATGTATAAGTATATTTTTAGGCCTCGTTTCATAATATTTACCCAGGAATTAAATGTATATTAAAGTTATGAAATAAAAAATACATTTTAAATATAATGTGTGCATATGTGGTCCTACCTAAAGGTGTGATTTTGACGTGCCCAGGTATTAAGAGCTTATCAGCTATTAGTTGAAGAAAAGGAGCCACATAAAGAAAAAGGATATGTGGGGGCACTTTATGGAGGCATCAAACGATGCCTTTTGGATAAACACCTTCACTTACAAACCAAGACTGACTACATAGCGCATTTGATAGCCAGGGCGGAACCTGAGTTACTTGGAAATCACAGAGAAAGGCATGCTAAAACACTTGAAATTGCACAGGAGGAGGCAAGTATTCTTACCTTACAATATTTAAAAAAAATCGGTAGTGTTTATCACGGTTGCACTAAATATAAAGGTCAAAGTATAATGAATGTTTATTTTAGACTTTTCCATACCTACTGACATTCGAACTCCAAACAATCAAAACTTATTATTAATTTGTGCATTATAAAGTACCAATATAGCACACTGTATAAACTTATGATAGTCCAAAATATTTTGCGCCCGAACTACCCTATACAGGGAAGCGGAAAATGCATTACCATACCACGATAGCCGGTCTATCGTGTTAAGACTCACATCCTACCGGGGAACCTAAGTGATACCCTCTAAAAACCGCCTTTAGGGAGTGGCAACTGGCTGATTAAGCTTTATTGTGCCGTATCGTGAGCGACCCTCTTTTGGGAAAAGAGGGCGCAAAAAGTATGACGAGAATTAAGAAATATTTTCCCCAGCAAAAAGCTACCCTTACAGAAAAATGCATTATAATCAACTCACATCCTACCGGGGAACCTAAGTGATACCCTCTAAAAACCGCCTTTAGGGACTGGCAACTGGCTGATTAAGCTTTATTGTGCCGTATCGTGAGCGACCCTCTTTTGGGAAAAGAGGGCGCAGGCGGCTACGAGCCGCTGAGGGAGTGCCTACGAAGGCAAATTAATTATGAATAAATAATTTAATTTAATTAGAGTTGGCCTGAACCGCCAGGAGGCAGTTCAGGTCGTTTGACAGTTTATTAGGCGGGTCCGAGAGAGAGTTTCTCGGCCTGCGGACTCGATAGCGAGAGGGGGGTGAGGCTGCATAAGTAGCTGCCTCACGAATAAAATGGTTGGAGTGCGACTCTGAGGCTTTGAAGAAGTTCTCAGAGAGTTTTTTGAGAAATTGTTGAATTGTGGGGAGCTCTAGGTCCCGATGAAGGTCGGCATTACGGACGTACCAAGGTGCGTTCGCAGCTCGACGACAGAAAAGGTTTTGAACTATTTGGTGTTCATTAATAATTTTAAGGTCGGCGTAGGCAAAAACGGGGCCCGCGTAGGACATGACTGGTCTTAGAATTTTATTGATTGATAGCTAAACTAGACGTTTCAACTTAGTCATCTGGCCTGCCAACCCTACTCAGTAACATGTCTATTTGTTTTTTTTTAAATATCATTAGGAGAAAATCCTGTTTTACATTTTTGGTATATGGTAACTCAAAAAGAAGGTTATTTTGTGTAATTCAAAATATATTATTAATAAAATTTGGTCGGAAATTCGGATGTAATGCCTGCCTATCTTCTAAAAACCTGAGGTTCAGTTAATCTAAAAGAAACCTAGTAGCTCTGGGCTAAGCGCAGGCGACAAATTACATAGTATGAGAGCAAATTTTTAACCGCTCTATCTAATTCCCGCCGGCTTCAATAAAATTATTAATATCTGCAATTATAACTACTGATTTCAACACCTGCATTTGATTATAACACCTGCTTGACGGCGAAGGAAACGTCGTGAAGATAGATGCATGTCTACAAAATAGAATATTTCGAGGACATGTGGAGTCCGTTAACACTCCCTGGATCCCACTCCCAAGCATGGTTTAGCGGACTAACTGTTTCACATTTATTACTGACATTACCCATAAGTGGAATGTATAGGACTAAAGTATCATAACACTGACATATTATATTCTTTAACAACTTTTATTTAAATGACTGTTGCATATAAGATTTTCACAATTCTCACCGCTCTGAGAATGCAGGTTACATATTATTATTATTATTGATAGAGTTTAGTGCTAAATACATGCTTTGAAAAGTGTTAGAAAATCATTCTTTGAGAATTCAAAGTTAACTAAAAATAATATTATACATAATATACCTTATATCATCCCGTGGGTTTCAACGTAAGAAGCGGCGAAGGGCAACATATCCGGAGATAGGCAGCAGTGTCTTCCTAGTAACGGCCAATATTGAAAAACTGCGCTTCCAACCCACTTGCGAAGCATGGCAACTAAATCAAAAGGAGGGTCCCTGTAAGGCTATTTATGGGGGAAGCCTATATTCAGCAGTGGATTTTTAGAGGCTGTAATGTCATAATAAATAATGTGAATCTACTGAAATGACTCAACAGGTCTTAATTTGTCTTGGGATATGCATTTATGAGCGCCTTCAGCGAATTTCGCTGCGGTTGCGAGAGGAAGAAGGCACCTGTCAAACACTAGCGGCAGTGGGCGTGGAGGCACTTTATCGTAAATTTGAAACTGCAGTGGAATTAAAAAGTGGTGTGTCTAAGCTACAGCTTCTGTATGATGAAATAACGCAAGAAGAACTCACGCGCCAACAAAGGAAAGAACAGAAGAAACTCAAAAGGCGCAAGAAGAAAGAGAGGCAAGCTGTGGAGAATAAATGCAAGGTACTCTTTCATTAATTATTAAACTGAACTACCGCGCATGTAGATCAATGTTTAGATTATCTGGCATCATCAGCCAGCCAGTTTTTGCTCAAAAACCTAAAAGCGTGTGAGGTTGAGACCAGCGTGGAATTTCACTCCCTGCCATTATTTTACTAGCCATTGCACAACCTGCATGCGCCTGTGTTGTACAGTGAACAACGCCATTTTATTACGGCGCAGTTGGTGTATGTTGTTTCACAATATTATTTTAAATTATTAATTTGTTGACTTTAAAAACCCACTGGTTTCGCCTCATGGCATCGTCAGGGTATTTATGAGCAACGAATATATACAATCTGATGTGTAATTCTTGAGGTTATTTCTCAACTCCACTAAAATTCTGACCTCTTTGCAAGCAGAGTTAAAGGATTAGCTTGTATATTATCAATAAGCGCATTTTTTCTTTAATTAAGAGCATAAGTATTTTAATGATCTATTATATTTACGCCAACACTATACATTGATTAAAACTACTTTTACGGATTTTATCGCGTTTTATTTTATTTTTAATACCCGACGTTTCGGGTACTTTCTAGCACCCATGGTCACGGGGAACTGACGTCAGTCACCTCAGTCCTCTGTGACCATGGGTGCTTAATCAACATAAGTATTTTATTCATGTTTTTTTTAATATCAAATCTAGGAGGCCGACTCCGAGGAACCAGAAGAAAAATGTCAATGTGAAGAATGCCTGTTAGAAGAGCGAGACACACCTACTGATTTACTCTCACCGCGCGACTATAATCAGTGCTATGATACTAGTGGAGATGGCTGCCAATCATGCCAAGATGACTATACAAAACGTCGCTCGCCTAAAAATTCAGGGAAAAAAAGGAATAAAAACGGTAATCTGTCTCCCAGTGAACATTCCCATGACTGTGGCTATTCTTCTGGTAATAACGGGGGATGCTGCGAAACTTTATCAGTTAATAATGGAGGTTGCTGTGAAACTTTGTCTGGTTCATCTTCTCTCATGAGTTCTCCAGAAGGCTCGGAGGTTGCATGCTCTGAAGGATTTTGTAACCACGAGAGAGGCGACTGTATAGATATGACTAAAAATGACAAATCTTCATGTACTGGTTTTACCCTTTCACTACAAGAAATGTTGGTAAGTAGACATATCTCTTTTTTATTTATAAAATTTCGATTTTATGTACTGCTTACATGTTTTGGCACTAATTATTTACATTATAAGCTTGTAAAAAAATTCTTCATACATATAGGGCCAACTCTGCATTCTTAATACTGGAATAACCGAGTCCCAATTTACTGTTACTATTACTGTTATAGGCGTGTGTAACTCTTTACGGAACCGACTCACTTGATTCAAACGATTGGTTCAGTACGAATGTTTCAAATGCATCATTTGGATCCGAAACATTACTATGCTCTGTGTTCATTTCACGCAACGCGTCGCTCGCGACGCGACTAAGCCACGAGCGAGAGAGACAGACTGAGACACTGAGTATTGACTTGCGAGTGGCGAGTGAGCGGGCGAAATGATTACAATCCATACAAGTGAGAAAGAAATAATAAATGAGAAGTGTATCACTCAACTCGTACGGATTTTCGCTGTCGTTATTCATGCACGTAAAAATGACCACTAAGGCGCTTACGTATCAAATACTATACGGTCGTTTTATAAGCAAATTGTCACTTACGTTGATGCAGCACTTGTCAAATTGTTTATGTTCGTTCGCGCCTGTTTACGAAAATACTGAGTTCTGTTTAAATTACAATTTTAAGTCAGACCAAAAAACAAAAAAAAGGCTATAAATATAATCAACGCATCGCTGTAAGTAGAATCGATTTTTATATACGCCAGCTGGCCATAAATTAAGGACTAGCCGCCCGTCCTAAGCCTGGATAAAGTATGAGGGAGGATTTATTTTATGTTCAATCTTATCACGCGGTACACAATAAATAACCTAAGCACTTATTTTATTCAGCATTATTGCCACAAAACATTTCACTGACTCGGCGTGTAATAAACGCCCGCGACACAACTTAATGTGTTCGTAACGTTCTGTATTTGATATCTTTTGAGTCGATGATCCAAATGAAACATGAGCGTTTCGGAACTTTTCAGTGATCGAGATGCAAATGTTCCAATCGAAAAAATGATACACTGCCCACCGTTACCTGTTATTATCACTTATTTAAATGTTTATGTTAACTTTCATGCTAACTTAGTATTGTTTTATTTTTTAGGACACATGTTCATCTGATGAAGAACATGATACCAGTTATATACCAATAGAAGAAGTCTTAGAATTCAAGTCACGCAGAAACATAACAGAAAAAAGACAAGAGTTGAGGCAGAACTTACGTCAGAAATTTGCTCAACTATGTGTGACTCTACCACAAACACAGCTTGTGACTCAGAAAGATGACAAGCAATCAGCAGCATAGGTTATGTGTGAACTGCTACATTCAAACTGCACATTGTAAAATTTCTATACAACCATTGCAATAGCAAAAAACCTATAATCGCTTCCTAAACCAGTAGATGAACTGTATTTTTAAATGTGTGTCCATATCCATAATTCATAGTAAGCCTTCGCCATCCTTGGCCAATTAAGAGCAATATATAAGTAAAAATCGTTTAGATGTTTTTGTTTTGTTATAAAAACAACTTTAAGCATGTCACTTTATGCTATGCATTATTCATAGGTTAAAATAAAACTATATGAATATTTTGAGAATTTATGATTTTTAACATAAGACTATTTATTTTATTATCAAATTTTAATCATTAAATCATGTTTTTACAATGACATAATTATTAATTTTTTTTTATAAAAACACTTAAATTTAATTTTAATATTTGAGAAAAACATTGGTGCTTATATGGCCAAATACTCAAATAATACTCAATTTTAAGACGTTAAGTCTCGTGGTGTCACACTCACTTTAATTTAAAGTGATAGAGACAGCATAAGACTTAACGGTATCTATAAAGTAAGTAGCGTTTGAGTATTTGGGCGTTAGACAAATAAAGCAAGGCTCGAGCAAGGCAAGAGAAATTTAGACGGAAAAGTAATTATGTAGTTGTCATGTCTTTCAATGCAATTAATAAATACAATACAAGTGCAAGTTTGAATGAATCTGTTTTATGATATTATCAATTTAATCAACTGGATTCAACCAGCATTTAATAAATATATACAATTTTAAACATTGCATTGCTTTTTAATGGAATATATAGTTGCATTTTTAATGAAATTATTTTATATTCAATGCTGTGACTCAATATTATATGACACAGTTTTGCATTTTGTTTGTGCTTTGTTAAAAAGCTAAGAACATCAAAAGGCTCATGAGTTATCTTGGCTATAAATTATTTCCAAAGTCAGAAAAATTGTAACTCAGTTTTAAATATACATATTATTATAAATGAACTATCTTTTATTCACAGAAATCTGAAAAAAGAAAAGCGATAATATGCAGTTTTGTCACCATGCTGTATAAAAACTGCAGGGTTAACATTTAAAATAATTCCAACACCACATGCACAAAACCAGCCCATAATTTGATATAGTGAAAGATGTAAATAATAAAACTGAATTTTATTTACACCACAAATCTGATTCTGTTGCAATGGGGGAATATCAAAAAGTATTATTGATAAGTTCACTTGAACCTATATGAATAATTGACCACGTTATTTTTGTATCAACGTGGATGGCATACAAACTTTATAAATGTATTATTTTAGATTAAAATTTGACAGTTTGCAAAAGCACTTATTTGTGGGAAAATATGTCTGCTGCTCATTGCATGTACACTGCATAGTTACAAAAAATGATTCAATATAAGCAGTTGATTTTTTTGTATTGATTATTATTACTTTAGCCCATTGAAATATACAAAAAGGAGAAGATATTATTCTACATCAGAACATTACATAATTGCAATACACGATTATTTGCGCTTATGTACGTACTTCCACCATCCATAGTATGAAAACAAAAGAAATAAGACACACTATGATCGAAGATGAAATAAAAAGTATTCTATCCCGCTTCCAAAATAACATGGCTGGACACTTATTTCATATATATTTGATTTTAAAAAACTAGTTTTTATACAAATTTCAAATAATATATAAACCATTGAATTTTTATATAATAACAACATGGCTTTACGGCATTCTTACGAAGGCAAAAGAAAAGTCAGTTTATAGGTATATATTTATATATAATAGTTTTCATGGTCTATCTTTTGAGATTTAACATATTTTTCCTTTCTCAAGAAGTCCAATAGTCAAATGACTTCATTATTATTAGAATTGCCTCATTGGTTTAGTGGTTATATACGCAAATACTGATTATGGGTTCCCAAGTTAAAATCCTGGGTCTGGCCAAATAAAATATCAGTTTTTCGGTCAAAAAATGATCAGTAGCTGCCAGCAGTCAGGAAGTTGACTGTGTCTAAACCCCGTGCCTCGGACAGCACGTTTTTTGTTGTTATTTTCAGTTTGTTTTTTTATTGGCGAGGTTGCATACAGCTCACCTGATTGTAAGTGATTACCGCCCTCAGTGAACAACTGCAACACCAGGGTAATTGCAGATGTGTTGCCGGCCTTTTAAAAAGGAGTAGGCTCTTTTTTTGAAGCTCCCCAATTCGTATCGGTCCGGAAAAATCTCTGGTGGTAGTCAAACAATAAATACACAATTACGCCTACACATATCTCTAGCACTCATGGAACAAAGATTAAACTATAAACATTGCGTTAAGGGATATTTTATAAAAACGCCAAATCTCAGTAGGCGTAGCCACTCGGTCCAATAATTAACATGTGCGAAAAAAAGAGAATGACATTGCGTGCTCATTCTCACTTGGGCATAGTACAGCGCAAACGCAACACACGTTTCGATAACTTTCTATTAAGCATCGTTGTTCGTCCAGAAGTCTCACACCAAGATATAATTAACTGAAAGTGTCTCAGTAATAGACACTTTTAGTCTTAGCTTTAGCTTTTAGACGTTTTATAATTAGAGAAAAGGGGATATAATAAAAAGTTAAGGATAAGTATATCCATTTATCTTTAATATCAAGATCTTTTGGAAACCTGAAACAACAAACAAATAAACATATGCATGTGTGACATTTTTATCATTTTTATTAGTTTTAAAGATCTGTAACTGACTTTCTGTTGTTTGTTATTTTTCAGTTACCCGGCTTCTTACAGATCGAATTTAGTGTACTATACTTACAATACAATTACCAGTGGCGTAGCGTGGGTTTTCGCCGCCCGGAAGTTCACCGACCTCCCCTTTATTATTTTAAAGTTTAAATATTTTATTCAACGGAATTAATATACATCGTACAACTTATTGAAAGGCAATATAAACTACCACTGATTTGGAACGAACATAGGAAGAAATGGCGCAAGAAACCCACAGGAACTCTTTTAAAATTTTAGATTGTTTTCAAATCAAATCATTCTTTCATCATCAGATTTAAAAATTTTATTAGAAAATTACCGGTGATATTATTGGAATTACTTTTCGTTATTTTGCATTTGATAAATTAAGAGAATCTAATTACCGTCAAAACTAAACACTGTTTTTACGTCTCTGCGTCTAAAACAATACTGGTGACCGAAACAAACGCTCCTCACGCGCTTATGGCCTACGAACTCGGATAGGAGTAATCATAGATTTAGTATAGGAGTTTATACTATATCTACAGAAGTAATAGTGTTCTGTGCCTACGAGTCAAATGTGCGGCGGCAAGGTCACCCACTATTATGACTTCTATTGCCATATTATTTAGATTTATATGTTTAAATCGCACAGTGGTGGGCCGTCAGTCATCCAGATGGTATGGATGATATTGTAAGCTTTGTCGCGATGTGCGATGTTGAAATTCTGTGACTGGAATTAGTCCGAACAATTCCTCAGAGCACTCCTGCGCCTGATCTCTCTCCGGTCATGTTGGTTTACTGTCCCATAGGACTATGAGAGTGAAGGAATAGAAAGTGCCTTGTCCTTTGACTTATGTAAATCTATTTCCAAGACAGTGAAATCTTCACCATCCATTGTAACCGTCAACATTACAGCTGTAGCAAATCGTATGTATTCGGTACTGAGTAATGGGTGCACCATCTAGTACTGAGTAACGAAACGTTACGCACGAATAAATTACATTACTCGCATTTTTCGTAGTAGTACCTTCACTGTTTCAGTTCACGCAAGTACCGTTGCTGCGTGTATTGAAACATTTCCTGATCGTATGTTTTACACATGTATACATTTATTCAGTGAATTTAACCCATTAACGCCCAAAATAAAACTATTGTTATTTTTTTCATGTTATGATATTTTATTGCTTTAATAGTACCTATATAAAACATTTATAAGAAAAAATTAAAAAATAACTGTGTCACATCGCACTTATAAGGGTGTACACAGGCGAGTACAGTGGGCGGATCAAGAGTGAAATTCTCCGAAACAACTTCGCTCTACGCATAACGTTTTTAGGCAGGTTTCGCAACGCCATCGGACGCGACTGTGACATACAGCACAACGCAGCGGATTTTGGATGCGCTGTGGGTTGTGGCCGTAATTTTTTTTTGTCTAACCCAACCACTGTTGAGCCTGAAGGACGGGATTTAGACTTTGTTTGCTGCAGGTAAGCGCGCGCAATGCTTCTTCGAAAGGACAATTGGTCCATGTAGGTCACAGTCATATTTTCTGCTGATTTGCTCAGTAAAACATACAGACTCCAAGCGTTAGAAATAGACATATCCAGTAAATAGGTAAATATTACCCACCACCACTTCTTTCCTCTTATCGAAACTCGGTACGGAATTATGGATTGTTCCATCTGATCTACACCACCCATTCCTTTGTTGTAATTCACGAATAGTCCTGGTATATTCACATCTACTTTTTGTCTTCTTGTACTGCACTACCTTTTTACTTTTCCTACAGGTTCAATTTTGTCAAAATTGGTACCCATAGTGACAACGTTGTTGTCTTTCCAGTGTACAATCGCAATTTCATTTTTTGTATCAAAGCGACAGTCATATTCTGCTCAAGGTCGCTTTTTCATTTCTTTTACAGAAAGAAGTGGGCATTTTTTTGTTCTATTATCACGAATTGTACCAGTCGCTCTAGTTCCCTGAAGACGCAAATCATGCAGTAATTGGTAATTCGTTAAAAAGTTATCAAAATACACGACATGTTCTTTACTATCTTGTATGGGCATTTTTGCGAGTAAAGTTTTTACCACTCTTGCGCTAAGACTATCCGACGAAGCGTCTCACATAGGAGTATTACACATTAAAAACCGGACAAAATTATTTTATATTTTATTTTACTATTTTATGAAATAAAGGTCAATAATTCATCATAGTTAAGCATTTATTTAAAAAGAAAAACAATTAAAAAAAGAATTACAAATCTAAGGGAGTATTTACTCTTAAAACAGGATTTGTTTTCAAGAGGATAATTATGAGGAGACCGAATCAATCAGAATCACTGTCTCCGAGTTCACAGGTGATTTGGTCCTCATAATCTTCGTCATTGGAACTGTCACAATTCAGTGTTTTCGTGAGAAGCATACTAATAGCTTCCTGGGAAAAAGACTTGCTTTTCTTCTTCCGTTTTATTCTGTTGCAGCTGATGAAAGGATCGGATGTCAGCAACAACCTATTTAAAATATCTGTGTTGCAGTCCACTCTAGAAAATTTTCTTGCAAAGTCTACGCGATATTTACGGAAATGTTTGTTCCGGGCTTCAGCAGCCTCCTCTGATAGCTGTCCGATAGGTACAATGTGACTTGATATTACTTGAGCGCCATGCATCAGAATCTTGTGAACTGTAGGTGACATGGGATGCCAACCATATAGTTCCACGTACAGTTTGGCAGTTGTGTGAGCAAAGTCATCGAATTTCGCAGGATCAATATCATATCCACTTGATATCACTTCAAGAATGATTTGGAACCTTTTTATCAAATCTATATTTATTCCAGTAATCCGAGATGAGCATTCAGCATTGTCAAAAAAATCTTCTCGACGTATTTCCGTCGTTACTATTGCCGTAACCGACTTTGGGTATATCAACAAGAAGGCCCATCTCTTCTTTGAAGCTTTTTTGTATTTTCTGTTTTGTTTCTTTCAAAATATTTTTGTCTTCTGCCGTTCGGGCTTGCCACTTCTGTAAGGGCGCTTTATACGCCAGGTGCAACAATAGCTCGAAGAAACGAATTCTTGCGTGCAGAATGGATAGTCCAAATTTCAGAGACTCTTCACAAACATTACCTATTTCAAGTTTATTGAAGTCCTTAGATGTTTGTCCACATATGTAGCATCTCATTGTTGAAGCTGTGTCAGTCGCGGCATTGCACACCTTTCCATCGACCATTGTGAGCAAAATGTTGTGATTTATTTTAACCGAAACTTCCATACCAGTAGTTTCTTTGAGATTCCTTGCTTGTTCTTCAATATAGGTGATTTCTTCCTTTGTGATATCCTTTGTTTCGTGAATGAACCGAGCCCGGATAGGACGACAGAATCTCACCGAAGAAGGCACTGGATTTTGCCATATAATTTTTCTTGTCTCTCCATTAATAGAAACAATCATTCTCACAGGTACAAGAGAACTTAAAAATATATTGGCATCATCGTCACCAGTATTGGAAAATGTCTGCTTAAACTGTGTCTGATTAGATCCATCACAGCCCCATTTTGATATTAAGGTAAGATGTTGTTTCTCCAACTCTGATAATGTTCCAATCACTTCTTTTAAATACTGAAGTAGTCGCAAAGCCGTGTGGTCCAGCAAAGCTTGAAGTTCCACTTCGAAGCTAGTTTCAGTAACTTTTATGCTATCTTCGGCGGGATAACACTCCTTTTTCGCTTTTTGTAAAAGCGAATAGCAAGGATAAATTTCTTTTCGGCCACCTTGTAATAATTCCCACTGCCCTCTTGTAAAATTACCTTCTACAAATAACGCTAATGCTTCTTGTGGTGTGTATTTTCTCGCAATTGGTACGTTTTTAGCTGACGATATTGCTTTTCGGAACATTTTAGCTCTGGTTGGCGTTGATGTTATTTCTTTCATAATCTTAGACGCATCAATATTTCCCGAAGTACCTTGACTCACTCTTGCAGCGTACGTCAATTCCTCAACAGGTACCCGGTCCCGTAAATCTTGTGTTCTTCGACGCTTGCTTCGATCACACAATTCTCTGAATTCTTTTGTTGGTCGGCCTGCTTTGTGGGTCCAAGTAGGTAGTTCCAGTGATACATTAAGCCATTCCATATTGTTTTTTACGAATCTCTTATCAGTATTACGGGCTGCCGACCATCTTTCTTTGAAACTGGTCTTGAAACATTTTAAATAACGGGTAAGAACCGTTGTTTCTTTGGGTGGACATGAAGTTAGTTGCACAAGTCTTTCTTCCAACAGCGAAAATTTTTCTTCAATCTTCTTTCCTTTGAACTCTTTGATAATAGTATAAAGCTCCATTCTGGAGATTTTTTTCACTCTTTCCGAAGGATCTATGACAAAAGAAAACAAAAAAATAAGCTTTGTCAATATAATTATAATCTTCCCCATATAGTTTGAAGTGCTATAAAAAATATGGGGTACGTTGGGGGGACTTTTTATTCATGTTTCTACTTCCTTAGAGTCTACATTTTATGCCCACATATAAATTTTGAGGCGACAAGGCGCGACACATAAACAAAAACACTAATTTATTTCAAATTTCTTTAAAAAAATATAAAAATTTCCGCTGTTTATTGATGGCTATACAAGTAGAAATTTGGAAGAAACATAATAAAATATACTTCAGCATATAGTACTAACCTTCTATTTCCATGTCCGAATAGTTAATCTCCTGCTGTTTGCTATACGAAGCCATTTTATCATAGTAAACTGATTAACACAAACGAGAGCGCCGAGAACATAGACACGCGTACACTACGATGACTGGGTTCCGACTGACGCTGTAGCCACATGCGTGGGAGTTGAGGGTTGGGGGTCTGCCTTTTAATAAGCCGGTTATCGTAGGTAAAGAAAAATGTATTTTGGATGCGGTTGGATTAACATCACTATTTTCAATTTTGCCCCGTTTTTTATGTGTAATCGTCTGCAAATTTGCCACAGTAAAATATCAAAAGTATAGCAGTAACCGTCTGAACTAGTTGCGACCCAGTTTTTGTATCCATACCGTACGGGTTTTCCTCTAATAAATTTTTTAGCTGGATGACGACCGAAATATTTTATCATAGGCTCGTCCACAGAAAAATTTTCGTGGAAAACTCCCCACTGACAAAAGTTTCGCTGAATCAAATCGCACAACGGTCTCACTTTGAACATCTTGTCGGTAGTATTATTTGCTAAAGAATTATCAACAAGGTGTAAGTATCACTTTATATCCGTAAATCTATTTCGAGACATGCAACTCGCCACTAACTGAATGCCCAGATCTTCATCTAAGCTCCAATACGCACGTTCAGATGGTAGTTGATGGTAGCCAGTAAAAAATCAATATATTTAAAAGACAATTTGACAAGCAGTAATAAAGTATTATCGAACGTTAAAATCCGAAATTTATCCAAAATCTTTAAAATATTTATTTAAAAACAAAAATAATTACTTACCTCCAAATTAAAGTCTTCTTCTTCTTTCTTTTGTGGCGGTTTGATAAAATTCGCCAATGACGTATTGAGTGGAAAATGAAAGCTTATGAGTTTAATTAAAATAAGAGTCTGTGATAATACAAGGATTCAGTTTTCCTCCGAGAATTTTGACAAATCTATTTGTTGAATTACCTAGAACAAATATGACAAACACAGGTGTTAGACTCTTATCAGTATGTTAAACGTGACAAGGATTTAAAGTTTCATATTATTAGTATTAATAAAATCACATAAAATATACACAAAAGGAGTACTGGTATATGTTAAAAGAGAATTAAAATCTATAGGTGGAGGAATATAAGGAGGAAGGTAATCATAAAGGGAGGAGGATAATTTGGGACAGTTGAAAAAAATATGGTTTGTGGAACCTTCATCTAAGCTACATTCACACAATGAGCTATCCCTTACTCTGATTTTTGCCAGATGTGCATGTGTACAAGCGTGTCCAATTCTTAATCTACAAATGATTGAAGTTGCATGTTTATTTGCTTTGTTAAATTTAAAGAACCAGGGCTTGGGAGGAATAACCTCTTGGATGGCAGCATAGTGCTTACCTTTAACATTTTTGGAAACTTCCCATTATTTATTCCAATTTTCATTCAAGTCCTTTTTAGCTAGCAAAATTAGGTCATGTGAGAAAATAAATTTTGTAGAATGCCATTAGCAATTGCATTTTTAGCGAGTACATCAGCTGTTTCGTTACCATGGATACCACTGTGGCCTGGAATCCAGGCCACTGAAACTTGGATTCCTTTAAGATGGCATCTGAATAGGGTATTTTTTATTTTAAGAATTAGTGCAAATTTATGTTTGTTATGGAATTGATTGGACAAAATAGCTAACAAACAACTTTTGGAATCTGTGAAAATAACTGTTTTATTAAGATTATGTGACTACATATAACAAAGCTTCACTGATTGCAGTTGCTTCACCGGTAAAAGTGGAGGATAGTGAGGGGCATTTAAAGTTAAGAATGATTTTGAACTTAGGAATCCAAACAGCAGCTCCAGTGTAGTCTTCATCAGACTGTTTTGAAGCGTCTGTGTACATGAAAAGCCAATCTTTAAAGGTGTTTTCTATAATTTCTTTTAATTTCAAATTTGCCATTGGAGAATCCTTTTCTATACCTAGACCTAGATGAATATCGGGTTAGTAAACAATAGCCTCGTAAGGAACATCAAAGAGTGGATTTATTTTACATTGAAAGATTGGGTAAGGAAGCTGAAGAAAAATTACAAAACTTCTAAACAAGCAGGGAGAGTCCTTATGGGTCCAGTATCGGTCAGATGAGATATACTCTGAAAGAAGATGCAATTTAGGAATTAGGGGATGATCTGAAAGCTGGCAGATCTTAAATAAGAATCTGTCTGAAAGGTATTGCCTTCTTAAGCTTAAAGGAGGATCTACGCACTCAACCTGAAGAACATTTATTGGTGAGGATTTCATTGCCCCTGTAATAATGCGAAGGCATTTCGATTGAATTTTGTCCATTACTTTCAGGGATGATTTATTGCAAGGCTCCAACAGAAAACATCCATAGTCAAGGTGGCTTCGTATTAAAGCATTGTACAGTAATTTCTGAGAAAAAGGATTGGACCCCCACCAAACACCAGACAAAGACCGAAGAATATTTATGTTTTTTTTTCGCATTTTTGTGTTATATATTCAATGTATGGACCGAAGGCCAATTTCGAATCAAGGATAACTCCCAAAAATTTAACATTGCCTCTAACTGGAATAGATTGCTTATCATATACAACAGATATATCGGGAACTCGCCTTTGGCAGGAAAAGATTACCACACTACTCTTGGCCACAGATAGAGGCCATGATTAGTTAACCATTCGTTTAGACGGGTACATGCCATTGAGAAGTTGTTTAAGGAGATGTATAGAGCTAAATCGTCTGCATATTGAAGAACATTACAAAAAGAATTTACTGAAAGTTCTAAATCGTGAGTACATATAGAATAAATAAGAGGACTAAGAACTGAGCCTTGTGGAAGTCCTTTCCATATAGTTTTTGGGGGAAGCAGAAAATTTTTAACATTTATAGATATTGATCTAGAAGAGAGAAAGTTAGAGACGTAATTGACTATCCTCATTGGAATGCTCAGATTAAGCATTTTCTGCCTGAGCACAGGAAGAAGCACATTATCATATGCAGAAGAAATATCCAAGAAAACTCCTATGAGAAATTCATGTTTTGAAAAAGCAATATGAATATCTGTGACCAAAATACTAAGGCTCCATGGTACTTAAACCTTTTCGGAAACCGAATTGGCTTTTAGGTAAGAGATTATTCCTTTCCAAAATCCACTCCAAGCGATTTTTTATTACATGTTCCAAGATTTTTGCCAAAGTACAAGAAAGGGCAATAGGTCGGTAACTTGAATGGTCATTGCTAGACTTACTTACCTGGTTTGAGAATGGGCAAAATAATTTGGGTTTTCCATTCACCAGTAATATAAATAAAATTTAAAATGGATAGTAAGACAGTTTTAGTGTTCTCACTACTTATTATTATAAACTACTATACTACTATAATTATAAACGAATAAGGAATCCCATCAATACCTGGTGAGGAGTCTTTAAGGCCATTGAGTACAGTAAACAATTCCTGAGAAGAAAAGGGGGAATCAAATTTATCATTTGTTTTTAAAAAAGCAGAATTAAAAACTAGGCATTCATCATAAGATGGGACTGTTTGTGGTGCAAGTTTATTAGAGAATTCATCTATCCACGGGGAAGGATCATTAGAAATTATATTTTCACTAGAAACTGCACAGCGATATTTTTTAACATTTCTCCAGACCAAAGATGGGGGAGTCCTAGGTGACAGGGACTCACAGAATTTAAACCAACCAGTTCGCTTTTTCTCTGACAGTAATTTTAAGGTTTCTGCAGCAATTTTTTATAGGAGATATAATTCTCTGCAGTCATAGAACGGGAGTATATTAATTCAGCCTCTTTTCTTCTCCTACAAGCTGCTGAACAATCTTGGTCCCACCAAGGAGGGGAAGGATAATTATTTTTGAAAGGTTTTTTTAAGGGGATTGACTTATTAGCAGCAGAAATAATTGCATTTCTGAACTCTATATATACAGGAGCAATATTATCATTGTTAATTGGGGGAAGAATTGAAACCTCTTGTTCCAAAACTGTAGAATATTATTGCCAATTAGCTTTGGATAGATTATACTTTAGTCTTGGGCAAAATGTAAAATTTATTCTAGGTGAAGTAGGAGGAGTGATGAATATAGGAAAATGGTCACTGCCATAGCTAGAAGGTAATATTTGCCACAAAAGAAGGGAAGCAATATCTGGGGAACAGAGAGTTAGGTCAATGGCACTTCTAAAATTTTGTAATGGGGATACTCGACGGGTAGGAGACCCGTCATTTAGAATACAGAGATTAAAATTATCAATAAGATCTAAAAATATGGGAGCCAGTGAATCACACAGATGGGAGCCCCAAATAGTATGATGCATATTAAAATCTCCCAAAATAACCATAGGAGGTGACAGAGAAGAAATAAGTGTTGCAAGTTCTGTTAAAACATTTACATCAGGATTAGGAATGTAAACAGAGAGAATAGAGACATCAAGGGCCTTAATAGCAACAACATTTACTGCTGGACTATGAGAAGGGGGAGGAATTTGTGAAAATGTAACTGTTCTTGAAATTAAAATAGAGGTGCCAGCACGACCATCACTCCTATCATCCAGAAGGCATGCGTAGCCTGAAACCCTAAAATGAGACTCAGGCCTAAGCCATGTCTCCTGGATGGCAAGAATGAAGGGATGAAGTTTATTAATGAGGTAAGTGAGTTCATTTTTTTTTTATTTCTAATGCTCCGACAATTCCATTGAAGAATTGGTGGGACTGCCGAATGTTACGGGCTAAGGAGGAAAGCTGTAGTAAGTTTTTGGGTGTAAGCTGAGAGGAAGTTCTTAACGTGTCACTAAAACGAGATAGATCATGTTAATTAGCATTAGATAAACCTCATGCCAAACAAGATCGGCACTGGGAAGTAACATGGCCAAATCTACAACATTTATGACACTGAATTAGTGGCAAAACATATTTTTCCACTGGCATTGAGGTGTAAAAACAGTAAATATGGGGAGGAAGTTTTTGTCCAGAAAAAGTAGAACAGCCGTCTGAGTTGGAACCCATGAAACGCTATTGCTGTCACTCACTGATCGTCTCTTAAGTCGCCGTGCTTTAATTATAAAACTGTAGCCAGAGGGAATTTCTATAGCTGCTATTAATTCTTCTAGTGTCCACTCTATGGGAACTTGTCTAACTAGCCCCATACGAGTGATACTATATGAGGGGATGGTTGCTTCATATTTAGAAATTTGGAGAGCTGGGTGATCGATAAAGGTGTTTGCATCTGCAGCTGTTTTAAACTCCACTGATATTCTATTTCGTCCAACTTTTTTGACTCCATCATGGACTATATTTTTAATATTGTTATGATATAGAAAGTGACCGAATTTAATTGGTTTAAGAGTTACTCCAGACAGCTGATCATTTGAGATTTTACTTACGTGAACTAGAAAAGGAGCGGCATCATCTTGAGAGTACTTAACTCTTTTATTAATAAAATCAGGATGGGTATATGAGGATTGTATTGAAGGAAACTGTTGATTTGGATCAGTAATAACTATTTTTTGTGGATGGGCAGACTCGTTACTTACTTGGGCACGTTTACGGTTAATTAGTTCTACATTATCAATGTTAATGGGTAAGGAAAAGGAATCATTGCGAACCCTTCCGGGATCGGGAGGTTCGTCCTCCATTATATTACAACAAAAAATTACATAAAAACGGAACAACTACAAACACTTACTAATTTACAGATGTTAAAACCTCCACCAAGACAGAAAAATTTACTACTTATAGTAAATCAACAACACTTAATAAGACAATAAATTTTAAGCAAAAAAGGCACAACACTTGTATCTCTCACTTCCTCCCATAGAGTCCAAATTAAAGTCACAAAACCGTTTCACGAAATAAAATTTTTGACATTAGTTTACGAGTCACTGTCAAAACGATTGATTTTATAGGCTACTTGAGTCATCTAGTTTCAAAATAAACAATTAGTTTGATTAAAACAAATGCCAAAGTACATCAAATATCGACATAACGAGGTGTACTCAAGCAAGTACAGAGGGCTTTAATGGGTTAAAAATCTATGTTACCAAGAGCGATGTTTGTTTATTAAGTATAATTTGGAAATTCGTTGTCCACATTTTTTTACTGTTTATTAAAGGTATTGTGTGTGTACACAAAGTTTTAGATTGAAACAGAAACAAGCTAAGAACATATTTTTTACAAATTAGAAATATATGTATGTTTTTGTATTTTATTATCTCATATTTTTTTTGATCTTGTCTTAAAAATATATTATAATAAAGCCGATATAATGAGATTTATTTGTTTCGTGGTTAACAAAAGTTGTTAATTATCAAATATTGTTAATTGTTTATATTCGATTTATTATTATTTACACTTTACCTATTAAATCAAATTATATTTAGAATAACTAACACAAGTCTGGTTCAATTACATTCAATTACATACCAGGTAATGTATAAATATGTTTTATACAAATTACGGAAGTTGCGACGTCGCGATATCTTCATTCAATGCTCTAACATACATAGCATGTTATGAGGTATCAAAAGTAACGAGTAATGTTACAATATGATAATTACAAGTACTAATTGTGATAGTAACAAATACATATTATGGGTATGCATTTCTTTGTTACTTTTACACCTCTAGTCAACATACAATTTTCGTTTTCTATTTATGATCTGTAATTTTATTTTTTTAATCAGATTTCTGATTTAGATTTGTGCAATGCAAAGAGTTGCATTTGTTCCACCAAATCCAAATGAATTTTTAAGTGCCACTCTTCTTGCAGCTTCCCATTTTTCAGGCACCTTTGCAACATAATGTAGATCATCAACAGGATCTTCCAAATTCAATGTGGGCGGTATAATTCCTTTGTAACATGCTAATATAGTGAATACAGCTTCTAAATTTCCAGCAGCTCCGAGTAAATGTCCATGTGCACCCTTAGTGGAAGAAACTGATATTTTAGAACTATGCTCACCAAAAAGATTTTTTATGGCCTTAGATTCAACACTATCTCCAATAGGTGTAGATGTTGCATGTGCATTAACGTAAGTTACTTCATATTTTTTGATGTTGGCATCTTGGAGAGCTCTTCTCATTGATAACAGAGCACCGCTACCATCTTCCCTAGGAGCGGTTATATGTGCTGCATCACCTGACAATCCATAACCTAATATTTCAGCATAAATTTTTGCATTTCTCCTTAATGCATGTTCATATTCTTCTAAGACTAGCACAGCTGCACCTTCTCCCATTACAAACCCATCACGCCTTTTATCAAAAGGTCTAGAAGCTTTTTCAGGTTCATCATTAAATGATGTGCTCAACGCTCTTAGCCTACAAAATCCAGCAATAGCTAGAGGACTTATACAGGATTCTGCTCCACCACATACCATAACATCTGCATCACCATGTTTAATAAACCTATAAGCATCACCTATTGAATGTGCTCCCGTGGCACAAGCAGTTGATACAGCATGGTTTGGACCCCTAAAACCATATTTAATACTTATTTGACCAGCAGCCATATTTGGCAGGATTCTTGGCACAAAAAAAGGGCTGACCTTATTGTACCCTATTTTTAATGCATCATTAGTGTCACAAACATCCTTTAGATTTATCATTCCCATTCCTAATGCTACTCCTGTAATTTCTTTATCAGTATCTGTCTCTGGAACCCAGTTGGCATCTAACAATGCTTCAGCAGTAGCAACTAGGGCTAAACAAGTAGCTGGAGCCATAGATTTCAAATTGGATTTTGATAATGCTTTCAAGAGGTTGCTGTCCTTTTTTACTGGAATTAGTCCAGCTATTCTGCAAGGCAAATTTAAATACTCTGACTCTTTGAGAGAAACAATACCGCAACATCCTTTTAATAGATTGTCCCAAACTAGTTTAGTGCCAGTTCCAATAGGGGAAACTACTCCTAAGCCAGACACTACAACGCGCCTTGGCGCTGAAAATCGTGATAAATGTCTCACTTGCTGCGTTATTCTCATTTTATAAAAATAACTGTACAAGCAAACATTTGGATAAACGAAAAGAAAATTCTAATACTTAACTACATAAATTTTATTTAAATATAAAAACATGATTGTTTTTATTTTATTCCAATTTGACACTTGACCATAGATAAATAAATATGTAGCAAGCGTAGACAGAGAATCTCTGTCTACGGCTCTACGGTAGCAAGCTATACTTGACGACACAAAGGACTAGCTATTTTTTATTTAACTGGCTTTACGCCTCTGGGTTCTAGCCTTTCTGAGCCTATTATTTCTTTCGTAATCTTTTTTATATATTTTTTCTTCAAAATGTGCTGATGCATCACATTGCGAAGTTTTTGGGAGTTTTTTACGACAGCTAAACCCAGCGGACAGTTGACGACGACAGCCACCCAAGGCACCCAAGCGATCAAAATAACTTGAGGTTTATATAAACATCAAGCACTTGTTTCTCTAATAGTACACACGCACAGACACTTAATTCACAAAATCGCATCACTTTTGCGAATCAAAAGCCACTTTTCAAGCGACAAAACTGGAGTGACAATACGTCGGCGGCCAAGTTCTCGCCAAAAGTCAAAAGCACTAGCTAGAGTACACAAAGGCATATATAAATAAATACGTGTAGTGACCAGACTAAGCCATGTCTATCTGAGATCGATTTTCGTGCCAAAAAAGATCGTTAAAGTCGAAAAAGACTTTTACGGATTTTATCGCGTTTATTTTACTTTTAATTACTTTTATTTTTAATTCCCGACGTTTCGGGCGCTTTCCAGCTCCCATGGTCACGGGGGACTGAGATGACTGATGTCCCGATGTCATTGTTAAACCCGGAGTACCTTCAGCTTTTTAATTATTGTTTATGGTTCGATCTATGCAAAATGAACTGACTATGTCCTAAGGTCTTGCAGTGGTATGCTTGGGTTTAGTTTTAATTTTATTGATTATAGGATCCCAAGCAGGTGGTAGTTCCCAGCCTCCTTCTCTATTGAAATTAGGATGTTTTTTAATTTCAATAGCCTCACGTATCATCCTTGGTAGGAATCGGTGTTCTTTCGCGAGGATTTGTGGTCTATCAAATCTGATGTAATGGTTGGGGCCGCCTGCGATATGATCGCAAACTGCAGGATTCCCTGTGAAGCATCAACGTTCCGGGAAGTCTGCAGTTTGCGATCATATCCTAGACGGCCCCAACCATCACATCAGATTTGATAGAACACAAATCCTCGCTGTCATTTGGACTTGAAAAGTGCAGAATTGTAAATGTTTACCGTAGACGAATTGAGTCATCTAGAGGTTTCGACCTTCAGAGAGGTGGAAAGATCGACGCGATGACAGAAAATGACACCTATAAATATCTAGGCATCATCCAATCACTTCGAATCAATCACGGTGAAATTAGGTCAAAGATGATTGAAGTATACAATCAAAGGCTTAAAATAATCCTCAGTTCAGGCCTAAATGGACGCTACCTCACTAAAGCAATTAACACCTTTGCCATTCCAGTATTAACTTACACGTTTGGAGTAGTTAACTGGCAAAAATTGAGAGGTCTACTCGCGTCATGCTTACTAAATATCTTATACATCACCCAAAATCAACTGTTGAGCGGGTAACTCTATCTCGAGCCAATGGCGGTAGAGGACTGATAGATATTCGTAGATTGTGTACTAAACAGATTCAGAGTCTTCGAAGTTATTTCCTTTCGCAAACGTCCTCTCCCCTGCATCAAGCAGTAATAAAGGCTGATGACCGCCTAACAACGCTCAATCTCCTTCATGCCGACAATTTCCCACCGTTAGAGACTGACGCTGTATACAAAGAAGCCAAACTCCAGCAATGGGCCTCAAAACCTCTTCACGGTCGATTCGCTAATGAACTGAGTCAACCATATGTCGACATTGAAGCGTCGAACTACTGGCTCAGACAAGGTGAGATCTTTGCTGAAACTGAGGGATTCATGGTGGCGATTCAGGATCAGGTTGTGCCTACGAAAAATTATCTTAAGTACATTGTCAAGACAGGTATCGAAGATGACCAGTGCCGACGGTGTCATCAAAAGCCAGAGACCATCCAGCACATAACTGGCGGCTGCCAGGCTCTTGCTGGAACCGAGTACACCCAGCGCCATGATAACGTGGCAAAAATTGTGCACCAAGAGCTGGCAGTAAAACACGGTCTCCTTAAGGAGACAGAACCGTACTGGAAATACAATCCATCCCCGGTACTCGAGAATGTTTCGGCCCAACTTTATTGGGACAGGTCAGTTTTAACTGACCGGACCGTTGAGCATCATCGACCGGACATAATATTAGTAGAAAAGGAGGAGAAGCGGACGTAGTTGTTGGATATTGGCATTCCAAACTCGCATAATGTGCAGAAGTACAGCACTGAAAAGTTGATTAAGTACCAGCGGTTAGCTGAAGAAATCCGACAGTTAAGGCGACAGCAGCAGGTACTTATCGTTGTTGTTCCTAAATCCCTTACTGACAATTTAGCTAAGTTGGGCATTTCATTGAGGGTGAGGAACAAAATTCAAAAGGCCGTAATTTTGGATACGACAGCGATAGTACGTCGCCACCTCACAATTTAAACAAAAGAGCGACATCATGCGATAAGCCGATGCCGCATCTTAAAACTCTAAAAGGAGCGTTAATGGAGATCGACAATAATAATGTCCCCCAGACCGAATTTCGGCCACGGCGGCCTGCCTCAACGGAGACTAGTCATCGGCGCAGGACAGGATTATAGTGCCCAAGTGTATGCGCAAGCACAGGTCCACTCTCTATTCCCTCACTCTCATAATCCGGGACGGTAAACCGATATGACTAGAGAGATCAGGCACAGGACGGGGGTGAGACACCGCCAACTTCCTGACTCCGGGCAACTACTAAGAATTTCTTGACGGAAAAACTCAATAATTAATTTTATTGGCCCGATCCGAGATTCGAACCCAGGACCTCATGATCGACAATCGCACGATTACAACCACTAGACCAACGATGCGCAGCGATATATTATACTGCATCAATCCAGTAAATCTATATTTTACCCTAGAAAATAGAGATTAAATCTTTTTCTGTTTTTAAGGAATTATAAAATTATTTACAATTAACTGAATGTACCCAAACTCGTAAAGAATGACAGTTTTTCTAATAAAAACTCAAAACTGTGTACTCAGTTTCTTTTGTCTCTTCTTAATGGATTTTTGTATAGGTTATGGGGCAAACGAACACACGGCTCACCTGATGGTAAGTGATTACCGCCACCCATGAACAACACAATAACATTCACGCGAAAATGGCATACGAAATTAATGTAGATTATAAATAATTATACATAAGATAACTTTACTTTTTATTGCACTAGAGGATATAAAATTTCATATTGATTCTATAATGTCAAACTTCTATACCTATAGAAAAGTAGTCTCTAAATAGTAAGTATTAATGGTTTAAAGTGCTGTGGGTGTGCGCAGTTACGTTTAAATTTTGACGGAATAGCGCCGCGGTTGGATTCGACCGCTTGAGGGCTGAGGGGTTAAAAAGGAATAAGCTCTTTTCATGAAGGTCCCTAAGACGTATCGTTCCAGGAAAATCACTGGTGATAGTCGATTCCACAAGGTAGTTGTGCTAGAAGAAAACTTCTTTTAAATCGCACTGAGGGGGACCGCCAGTCATCCACTTGGTATGGATGGTATCGAGTTTTGTCGCGATGTGCGATGGTGAAATTGTGCGGCTGAAATTAATCCGAACAATTCCTCAGAGCACTCCCCGTGGTAAATGCGATAAAATACGCAAAAAGATGCAACACCTCTTCGCAGTGCCAGTGAGTCAAGCCGATCGGAAAGAGCTCGGTTACCGACGATTCGAACAGCTCTGTGCTGGATGCGGTCAAATAGAAAGAGCTGGCACTAGGGAGCCTCAGCCCAGAGATGGGAACAGTATTCCATATCCGGACGAACCTGCGCCTTGTACAAGTTGCAGGCGGTGTGCCGGCATGAAATACTGTCCCGCTCTGCTGAGCACGACAAGCTTTTTAGAGGCCAATTTGGCCTTCTCTTCTAAGTGACCATGAAAGTGCACGTCACTCGATATGTCGACGCCGAGGATTCTGATACTGGCTGAGACAACAGGACGAGTGCCTTGACACAGGAGATACGACGAAGGGCATCGTTTTAGCGGTAAACGCGCAAACTTGTGACTTCTGTGGATTGAACTGGACTAGATTTAGTCGCCCCCAGTCCGAGACTTTGTTCAACAAAGCTTCGACTTCAAACACAAGTTGGTCCCGGTACTCAACGACGTTTTCCCAAGAAATATTGGTACTGCCGGTGTATAAAGCAACACCAGTGCTGTCGTCCGCATAGCAATGAATATTACCGGTTTCCAACATGTCACTGATATGCAGAAGAAACAGCGTTGGTGATAGCACGCAGCCTTGTGCCAGTGTTCCACAAGGCTGCGTGCTACAACCATAATACATATTTGTGCTACAACCATAATATTATAGTTGCAACGTGGCTCTATCACGTAAAATGATGCTCCGATCTGCAAGAAAACTGGTGATCCAATAGCACAATTTCTCGGGAAGCCCATAAAAAGGAAGCTTCGTAAGAAACGCTTTGTGCCAAACCTGATCGAAGGCCTTCGCTATTTCCAAACTAACAGCCAACGCCTCCTCCTTGGACTCTATTGCCTCCACCCATTTATGAGTTAAGAACAAGGAGGTGATCGCGATAGGCCTATAGTTGGACGGATTAGAGTGGTTATCTATTTTAGGGATCGGGTGCATGAAAGCTGTCTTCCATGATTTTGGGACCACGCCTAGGGAGTAGGAAAAATATCGAATCATTTGTATGAAGGGCAAATAATTCGATATTTTTATTGTTGATATTTTTTTATTTTTGGATAAGAACATAGTAATGACTAAGTTATATATATCTTCATTTAAAAAAAATATTATCCTTGGCGGGATTTACTATCGTCGACAGAGAAACCTAAAGACAAATTGACACATTCTTTCGCATTCGCACACGAAAAAGATAGATTTATGCATACGTCTTGCATAGAAATGAGACAGAGCGGTGTGATTGTTTGTCCTTTTCTCCGTGCCGGTTTTTTTGTTTAGCAAACTGCACTTTGTTAAACAACTTTGACAGTTCGTAGCGATCTATGGAATTTAAAAGTTGGTTTAAGTGAGAAAAAAGTGTTTTGTGAGCTTAAGATTGGCGAATCTTGTTCAGTTCAGTTCTTAGAACAATTAAATTTTTTATCTAAATATGTTTAAAAGTCATAAAGATTGTATAACCTACAACTACGTTATCGTCCTTCCTCACTCGAGGCCACGCTAATCATTAGTCTATAGGTTTTTCTGTCTACACTTACTATACTCTTTCTGTTGTCTGTCTATGGTCTGACTATGTTGGTCCCATACAATGTCGGGGCTGACCAGATTTAAATACCGATTCTGCTATAGTTCCATAGGCTAGCTCGATTATTTTTTCTACTGCTATTTTTGACGGAAATTATATCTATTTATTCATAAAAAATGAGAGAATGAGGGCATTCGCGACTGTTTCTGACACCAAGATGGCGCAACTGATGAATATGATGAAACATTTGACAGATTTCACAGCGGGGGAAGAACGAAATATATACAAAATTTGATCTGTACACTAAAAACTTTATTAAACTAAGTTTGTATAAAAAGGATTATTATAATATTAAGGTGTTTCCGACGGCGAAGGGAGCAACCGCCCTTCACCCCGCACACCTCACTACGTAACGACAGGTCTCCTGAACCCCCAATGAAAAGCGAAGAAACGGGCCGCGCAACCAATCACAGCGCGGTTTCCCCGTGAGTGCTTATGCAAACCCGGCATCCACGCGACCTCGGTGGCGGGAATAAAACTAGGGCCTTTGACCGGCATTCTGCGCCCTCTTTTCCCCAAGGGGGGTCGCTTCCGATACGACAGAAAGGCCCTTCAGTCCCAAAGCCAGTCCAACCAGTGGGTAGGCACTTAGGTGTTCGTAGCGAGTCCCACATAACCACGCAGCCGGCTGCGTGGTATGCTAAGAGCATTCACAACCTCCCTTTCCCGCTTCCGGAGAAACATCAAGACCCCTCTGGCTATAAATTAGGAATAGAATAGTGAAATTAGAATTAAATACTGCCGCAATAATTACTGTAAATAGTTAAATTTTGTTAGTTTTCCGTACTTACCATCTTTCAATTAATAACGTCCCTAGCAATAGTTTCTCAGTAAATAGTAAAGTCATTCAGGTAGATTATCACGGTCTTCTTTCTCTCACCAGTAAATAAATATAAATTAGTAAAATACAGTCCACTCAGCTCTCCATCCACTACCTACATAAGGAATTTATGGATGATAAAAACACCTGGGAAAGGTTATCGCTACCAAGCTATTTCTAATTTGTTATGTGTTTTTAATTATAACAGACATGATTGTATGTTTGTAAGCTGTTATTTTTAAATCAAAAAGTGGAGGGATTGTTTCTTTCTAAAATATTAGTTATTTTTTTAATTAACTTGTTTAAAAATTTTCCTAAAAGTAGAAAATTTGAAACAATTTTAAAATGCATAAAAAATTAAATAATACTGCACTGAGATATTGTTTTGCGTACATACATAAATAATACACCGTAAAACTTATATAAAGCATATTACAACTTTTCATCGATAATAACACTGTGAAAATCTGCATAACAAATAAGTTCACCTTAGTTAAAACTTGAGACATCCGGTGAGTGTAAGATAGCCCTCACTATTAGCTGGTGTAGGTGATATCTTATATTGTTTTTGTTCGTCGTGTTCAACTAAAATGATACTCACTTAATATATTTTCTTTAATATTATAAACCAATGCTTGCCTACTATCTCACCTGATGATAATTGATGATGCTGTCGAAGATGGTAAAGTGCATGGACTTATTCTCCATACATTGGAAAAAAAGTGACTCCGGGAGGGGGGAAGGGGTGCAAATCAGAAAATGTGTTGCAATAATTTTACGCCTACAGAAAATATTATTAAACTGCACAATTTCCATAATGTATATCTTATACACCACAGGCTTGACGCTCATTGATGATGGTCGCGGATGTTCCTCCTAGCTCATCATGAAGAAATGATGATGATGATAATTATGGGGATGCAAAATTTAAAAAATACCTATAATAATTAATAATTTAAAAAATATCAAGGTATCATCACGATTGTTGACTTTATTACGTATTTTATTGAAATGGCGTCATGGAAGACAGATTCTTAAAAGCAGAAATTACTAATTGACCAAGGATAAATACATTGATGGTGGCAAAATTTCGCACGCAATCCCAATTTTTGTTCTGCCAAGTTGGGGAGAGTTAAAACATCAATATAGATACCCATTACCAACTTTTGTTTATACAATAACACAATACCTTGTCAGAGTGTCTATTGATAATACATATAGTTCATAAAAGATAGCTTGATCTCTGCGACAGCTGTCAGTAAAAATCACGCCTATGAAGTCCTGAATTTCTTAGTAGTACAGACAGTACCTGTCAATGTCATACTTTATGTATATACATATGACAGCTGTCGCAGAGATCAAGCTATCTTTTATGAATTATTGTTATGTTTACCTATGATTATTGATTACAATGTCTCATAACCTAATTTATGTTTTAAGGTCCGGAAGGGAATATTAAGGGGATAATGCTAAAGGCCATAGAATACTATAATACATACATAATAGAACGGGTGTGTGGGCGGAGCTTGTGTAGCTCTGTAGTGTAGTAAAAATTTATTAAACGATAGATTAAAAGGAATTTTTATGGCACTATTCTCTTTAATTTTTTATAAAAATCACAGTGGTTCATCAATGGCAAAGCTAGGACTCCAAACTAGGGCAACCCAAGATAAAATTTTGTTATTTTTGGCAGTTTTATAACAATACACCAATCTTGATCTGTCTCCACTCTTCAGTTTCATATTCAGTGCTGTCGAAGACGTGTTTAACAAAGCACACAGAAGGCATAATACTGCTAGATAGATTGTATGACATATCAGCAATTGCATACTTTCGGTGGCTTTGAAAAAAGCCGTTTGGTTTTGCTTGAGCAAAATAAAAAAAAATCTTTATTTACAATACAGTGCATGAACAAAAGAAAAGCATGAACAAAGTACAAACAAACTATGTACAAAATTAAAAAAAAATATATATTTATATTCTCTTATCTATCTTATCTTATCTTAAGGAAACACTCGACGCGAGTTTTCATTACATCAGCGACAGAATGAATAATGTGTTTGTCGCTTTGTTGATGTTGCATTAACTCATCGTGACCTCTGAAAGGAAGTTCTTGTTGTACTAAATGACAAACAATATCGACTAATCTTTGAAAAGCACTACGGTTGTGATCAACACGCATGTTGTGTTTTGTAATTTCCTCGGATAACTGGCGCGACAAAGATGTTCCAATTCCATTTTTTTTTTCAAAATTTCGAAATGAAATTACCGCATTCATGTGTTTTTGAGAATTCATATGCCTTTTAATGGCTCCAGATAAGTTATTTAGATCATCATATCCAGTAGTATTCCAAGCTATTTTGTCGTTGGAAAAGAATATACAGCACTAATCGTACAACTTATTAACTTATTAAAAAGTTTAAAGATTATACCTTTTCCTCGCTGATTAGCACTTTAACACACTTCAATTCATAACAAGGAACACTACTATCCTACATTTTCACTAAAAATCTTTTAAAAAGCATAAATTTTCAACTCGCAATATTCATTCGCTTAAGCTAAGCACAACAGAGTAAATATTGAAATATGAAGTGAACTTGCAAACGTATATCCCGCGCGCCCCCGCACTCGACAACTTAATACCAAAGCCTGGTTTTTGGTACCATAGTAATTGCTATATAAATATTTCGTAGTTATAATTCACTATAAAACATTTTGACACAGGTTAGAAAGGGAACGATCGTCTTCTCGAAAGTTCGGTAAAAAGCCCACGCGTGCGAGAGAGACGACTAATCGCTCAATTCAACACCTTTTATAAAATAGCAGTATCACTAAGACTACGAGGTCATTATCTGTGTAGAACAAAGGATCGCGCGGGAAATTTTAATTACAGTGGATTTCAGGTATAACGACGATGAAGGGACCAGTCTATTTTCGTCGTTATATCCAGAAATCGTTACAAGCAAGGGTTAAGAAATACAGAGACGTACACATGTATAGTTTATATTCATTTATTATTGAAAATATTTGCACACATAGTTATTCACTGGTACATTTCAAAATGCTACTCAGAATATCACTTTATAACTGAACCATAAATTTGACTCCGAAACGCTCTCCTACCTACCTTAGCTGACATCTATAAACGAAAGGTAAAGGTCTCCATACTTGCTGACAATCTGTGTAGATGTAAACAAAAGATAAGAAATGTTTGTGAAAAAATAAATCTTTGTATCTTTGGTGGCCGACTCCGGTCGCAATATCTGCATGGGATTTCTAAGAATTTGTTACAAATAATTCAATAAAAACAGTCGCTATACCCGAACTCGGCGTTACATCCAAAGTCGCTATAGCCGCATGAATTTTGTACTAAAGTATGCTTTAAATTCAAGGGACTTAGATTTAACGTCACTATAGGTAAATGGTCGCTACAACCAAGGTTGTAATAAATGAAATCTACTGTAGTTTGAAACAGTTTACGAGTTATTTTATTAGTTGATATTATTGATAGAGCTGTTTGATAGGGCAAGCCCAGCTTTTCGGCTTCTATGGAGGCTTCGCCACTTTAAAACACTATTTGAAAATGGGTGTAATGCCTTATTATAAAGACATTTTAGAAGGGGGTTCTTTTATTCGCGAATGACGAATAAATTATGTTCTTCTACTTCGTTGATCACTTTAGTTGTAATTGTAAGTAAAATATTTCCTTTCAATTTGTGAAATGTTTATAATAAGCAGGCAAAACACATTTATTCAATTTGACCTTTTAATTAAAAATAAGTTTGATTAACCCTCTCTTTGTCGCGTGTGCTACATATAGTTCATAGCTATTGTCTTACTATTGTGTCTGAAAATCGGTCTTTTTGACGACTTGGATTGGTCTAGACCATAGATTAGTGTATATATATATATACATATATATATATATATATATATATATATATATATATATATATATATATATATATACTAGATAGTCTAGGCTAACTGGCAACACTGTCGGTGACGGTGACACCATAGATTACAGTATATATCGCACAGTACGTTTGCTCTGAGAAACATCCAACACGTAATGTTTTGAAACAAATCGCATAAAATAAATCACACAACATATTTTGTTGATGGTGGCGTTCGCACTCACAAAAACTGTGTAAAATTTTCAACAGATATTAAGATTTGTTTTTAGCTGTGTTCGCATTGAATACAACATAGACATTCTATTTGTTTATCTCTAGATTTGTCAACGTTAGCGTTCGCACTATTGTTTTTTATATTTCGCGATTTGTTTTAAATCGTGTTTTTTGGTTATCCAATTTAGTTGATAAACATCACAAAACATTATCACCCCTAGCGGAGATGAACGATAACTTTATAGAAAATATCATCATCATCATCATCATTACAGCCCTTCACAAGTCAACTGCTGAACATAGGCCTCCCACAAGGTATGCCACAAAGCACGATCCTGAGCCACCTGCATCCACCGACTTCCTGCATGGCTTACCAGGTCGTCACTCCATCTAGTGGGGGGTCGCCCTACACTTTGCCTACCGGTACGAATATAAATGTGGTATATATCTCCACAAACTCCATCTTTATCATTAATCAGATTACCTGCAATTCTCTCGTGTGGCGGAAAAGTTTAGTCATTTTTTGAGGTATTTTTTTAGGTTGCCTGTCCCAGAGCTCGATATAAAAGAACATAATAAAATACAAAACAAATTTCTAATTATTTCTATTATTTAAAATACATAACTTAAAAAAGAACTGTACAAAACTGTTTATCAAATAATTTAGTTTGTTACTGCCATCTTCACAATGTGTTTTAAGTGATAAGAAAATTTTCTTCCACATGTAGGGGACGTAGGGGAGGGATGGGCACTTTTTCACAATTTGATACATAAAAAATCAGATTTTATAGATAATCAACATTTAATGCCTATTCTTATTGCACCACATATTTGACTAGATATAGAACTTTCCTAAAATTATGATCAGTCTCAACATTATAAGATAATTTCTGAAACTCAGTCATAGTGCCCAATGCTCCCTATGGCAGGGAGGTTTGGACACACCCTGTGGGAGGCTTGGGCATGGCCTATAAAACACTTAATATCCAAATATAAAACACTTAATATCTGATACAATCCAAAAATAAAAGTTAACAACAATAAAAACATCTAAAATACATATCTTAGCTTATCTAAGATTAGGTATAACCCATAAAGGTTTATCAAATGTGTACTTAGAGCTACCACGTTTGGTTTCATTGCATGTCTTTGGTTCTGGCAATTTAGTTTTGATGTCATCTAGTAGGACACAAGCTATGTCATCTACTTCAGGAAAAAAAGGTGTTTCTTATCTTACTCAGCCGCATAAATTTTATTGTATGACTGATGTCTTCGATTTGGCCGACATAGTGCACAACAGTTTTTTTTACATTAAATTTAACGAGCACATAATCATTCTTTTGAAAATTTCTGTCAACTATTATCACATCATCTTCATCTAACTCTTCTTCGGACGTGTCTTCAGCAAAGGATCCCTCAGAACTATCAGTGAGTAAAACATTTTCTATGTTTTACTCACTGATAGTTCATCGCTATTACTACTGCTCATTTGCCTCTTCTTTACTCTATTCGATGTTAGTTCTGATGGAAGTTTAGGAATCTGTTTTTTCCCTGTGTTTTTGAGAACCTTTTTTTCCTGCCTCACTTTTTTAGCATTATTCTTGCTTTTTTTTCTTGTTCTGCTAATTCTATTAGTCTTTTTTCAGATGTGTCTGTCAATATTCTTGTTTTTGCTTTCTTCCCTGCATTTTTAATCAGTTTTCTTGGGCAAGCCTTTGGGTATGGTCTTACTATTTCAGGGGTTAGAACTTCAGCGACTTCAATTGTTATTTGATATGTAGCAAATGATGAGGAAGAAGCGAATTAGCGACAGCAATGTTATTCAAATTCAGGATCTGCTTCATTTTGATTTTCTCTTTCAGGCTGTTCTGGAATGACTTGAGTTGAAGTTGGCTGGATTATAGGGTCATATCTGGATGATAACGTTTCATCAGTTACGGGTGCATTGCGATCCGTGACAGAAGAGCAAAGAAAATCTTCATTCGAGAATATATTTGAATTGAAAGGAATTGAAAGCTAGAGGTATAGCAATCGCTGCTAGTTTGGGGATATCATAGATTGTTACAGTTTTTCCAGGATTGCTGACCATCCAATCTGTTAAAGCTTTATTGTAGTAATTTTTTAGTGGTCCATACACTGTTAAGTCAAGTGGCTGTAGTTGGTGGCTACAGTGTGGTGGAAAGGTCACCAGAACAATGCCAATTTCTTTACAAAAGTCTAAGACTTCCACAGAAATATGGCTTTTTGAGCAACAACACTGGATTTTCAGGCGTCGGTTTTGCATGTTTCGCAAAATGATGCATATATTTAATGAAATTTGAAGATGTCACCCATCCAGACGGGTGTTGATCTGACCCAATGGGGGCATCATGAAGCATGTATGGTTTAAAATTTACTTTTGAGAATATGAAATACGGAGGTATTGAGTTTCCAATAGCATTGATTCCACAGAAAACTGTGACAAGTGAGCCTCTCTCTGCAGATGTTGCTTGTCTAACTTGTTTCGAGCCTTTTGAAGCAATAACTCTTTGTGTGCACTGAACAGTTGTCAATCCTGTTTCATCTATGTTATATATAGCTTCAGGACCAAACTGATGTCGCTCAAAGACCGTTTTTAAATTTTCAAAAAAAATTATCAACATTTGTTTTGTTAAAACTTGTTGCACGTGACAATAATGCTGCTTCTGGTGTCCGTATTGATAAGTGAGATTGCCTATTTAAAAATCCCCTTATCCAGTCCTTAGATGCGATTTTGTTCTTGATCCAGTTATCAGGAATATTAGTTTTCTTTATGGCTACAGCAAGTCATAGGCCAATTTACGTGCTTGTATCTTTGTCAATCCATAATGATGTTTAGAACAAACTATTATGTAATTTGATAATTTTTGTTCTTCTTCGTCGGTGAAAATTTGTGAGGTTATAAATCTATGCGAAGAATCCTTTATAGAATCTTGTTTAAGGTAACGTTGCATACTTGATCTAGGAATTTTATATTTATCAGCCGTTGTTTTTTTATTTTTGATCCTTTTGATATCTCTTCTATGGCTCGTAATATCACATCCTTAGGAATTTCCCGTCGCAGACCTTTCTTTTTGAATTTAAATGGCATCTTTCTGTAATTAAATATAATTCAAATAGTTTAATTAAAGCAAGTAATTAGAATTTTAAAAATCCTGCCATACTAGACTTAAAGGAGGGAGCATTGGGCATGCCCAAACCTCCCTCACATCAGAATGCCCATTACTCCCTCCGTATACATTTTCAACATAAGTGATCGGTATTTTTTTTATTAAGCTATTTAAGCATGAATTTCAGTTTTATTTATAGGTTCGTAAATATACAATAGATATACAATGAAAAATAGACATACCTTTCGTTCGTTTTCTCTTTATCACAATCCGAAACCACAACATAATATTTACTTTTACGAGCACATAACCTTCAAACGTGTCTGTGTTTGACAACTGACAGAAATGACAGATAGTCTATGGATGAAGTGTTGCCAGTCGGTAAAGTAAACTATCAAAGTAGGGAAAAAATAAAATCTGTGACCGGACCAGAATAAAAGGGGGTGCCCATGTCTCCCGACTGCCCGTCCCTCCCCTACCTCCCCTACTACTAATTATATACTTATATATGAGCAAGAAATATGAAATCATGTACCATTTTTCTCTCAAAATTTTACAAAGCTTACCATAGTTTAGGCTTATTCCAATAATCTGTGTTTCCTTGGAGATATACAGGGTCATTTTGCGATAACCGGTCAAATTTGCAGAGAAGGTTCAAGATAACTAATATAGGCTAACGTTGAAGAAAAATCCATTTGAAAAAATCTTAAACTTTGTGTCCTTTTTATCTCTTAAATTCAAAATGCGCAGTAATGTATCGTATTAAGTGAATTTACTGCACACGCAAACATTCGTAAGAGTAATAATAATAATAATATTCATTGAATCCAAACATACTTTACATAAAAACAAAAACTTATAAAATTACATTGACTAGACGTAAATCTAACTAAGTACTATATTAAGGTATCTTTAGCAACCGTGCTAGGTCACAGACCTGTGTTACAGCTGCTAAGCCCTCCCCATTAAATACATACCAAATAGAAATACAAAAAAATAAAAACAATTTTACCGCAATCAAGAAATGAATAAAAGTGGGAAGAAGTAAAATAATTAGCTATGTGCTATGTCCTAATCTGACAAATGGCTCAATACTATTATAGCTAAATGCTTAGTTGTATGTTACAAGAGTAAGGCAGGAGATATTCTATAAATGTGTCACACACTTATATTAATATTCTAATGTTATAGTAAACATTTACAATAACTTATTCTACCTATATTCCACATAAATATAATTGAAACTTAGTGAGTAGTGACTCAGTTAATATTTCATTTTCTAAAAGCAATAAAATATAATATTCAAAATGTTCATTTAATATTGGAGATTTGTTAAACATAAATCAATATTACAAGTTTAGAAGTGTAAAATAGGTAGATGCCAGTGTGTAGTATGAGTGCGAGTGCGTTTGTGTGTGAAAGAAGGAGTGAGTGTGTGTTGTTATTTTGCTTAACAGTTTGCATTTTTACCTATCTATATTTAATAATTTTTCAGTGTCCTTATAAGATAAACACATTAAAAACTTAGAGCTTGCTTATATTTGAAACGTTTTAGTCGATTGGTAGGCAAAAATGTTATTGCCCATAAATCGGATTCAATTTGAGATAGTTGCAAATACAAGAAGAAGCTTTATTTACTGATATTTTCAAAAATTGCAATAACATTATATCATTATTTATGTAGCTTAAGTTTCGTATTTGATTACTCTGAAAAATATAATATAATATGTATATAATGGCAACAACATTTATCATTTTATTAGTCTAGATCCAAAGGGTGTTTAAAAGATTGTTATACTAAGCCTACAATGATGGGTCTTGCAGGCTTAGTATTATAGTCCAGACGGAACATGACAGCCATGCATCCGACATCGCCGCGGCGACTTGTCTTTGTATACTGGCCGCCTAATAGCAGGTGGTTCTAAGGTGCAGAAATACATTTATCAAACCTGCATAATACTGGAACACTACTGACGGGAGACAAAATTTCTCTAGCGAAATTAGTTCTCTCTATTAAGTCATTAGATGAGTTAAAACAAGAAAATAAAAATCAATCCTGATTACAATATTTCAATTACAATTATGATTTACAATTATGAATGTATTGATAATAACATGCACAATTACAAACTCTAGCATGACAACAATACCCAAAATAGTAATATTTTAATCAAAAACAAGTTAAATAATAAATAAGCTCATGTTTGTGTACAAGCAGAGTAAAAACTGAAAATAATAATTTCATTTTGATAATAATTGTTTGTCTATTTATTTCCCTGATGTAAAAACACTTAAAATTTTGTCTCTATATTATATGCTTGTAGTTACGACGTAAACAGAATAAGTTTTATTAAAAACTACAAAACTTATTAAAGAATACTTGATTACAAAACCCATTAAGTCATTAATGCTTTTACTTGTTTGGGAAAAGCCTCTGTCCTGTGTAGAAAACAAGCAAGAAGTCCAAGCGGGTCATTTAAAAAAAAAATGTTATTTAAACGGGCTACATACGAGACGATATCGGTGGCGATCTAGGGTGGAAAGAAATCGGGGCTTTTATCGAGGCAGATCCTACACACGGGCCTGCCTAGCAGTACGCGTTTGGACTTGGAGCGGAACGCATATGCGGTAGAATTCTTCAAAATGCCTCCGACTCACTTAAAACACCAAACTTTTGGTTTGGAATTAGCCATCTTGGTTAATTTATTCGAAAATAGAAAAAGAGGAGTTGCTGGGTGAAAAAATGGCTCCAAAAGAGATAAAAATTAAGCCACATAAACGTACTAAATGGTCTGTAATCCAAAGACATGATTAATTTTCTCCGGATGGATAAAGACAGTTTTTACAACCTTCTAGAATTTTTCTATATTTATGATTTCGCAACTTATATAAAAACATCAATTTCTCCTACCTATGCCATTTAGTTATTTCTTCTCTTTGTTCATTTCTGCTTTGGTCAAAATCGGGTTATGTACTACACACAAAAAAACAAAAAAATAACAAAATCGGGTTATGTATATATATATGCCTTTGTATAATAATATGTAAACTTTTTTTAAATGTAATCTTTATTTATCTTTTTTAAAGATAAAGAAACCTTTAATTTCGGACATACTCCCTTCTATATAGCTTGTTTGTTGATGTGGAGATGGTGAAGGAGTAGGAGTTAGTTGTTGATGAGAGCATGAAGGCACTTAAGAGATATGAGTGCGGTCTTGTATTGATAGCGTTGGAATAGGAGTTAGTTGTTGAGGAGAGGCTTTATCTTCTCCTTATTTACTTCATACACCCTACTTTATGAACGGCAATAAAACAATTAGTTTGGTAGGCATTCCCGATGCGCCTACACACACGCAGTACGGAGGGGGCGGGGCCCCGATCTAGGAAGCATCGGCTGCATTTTTGCTCCTGCCAGCCGATTAAGGAGGCGATATCGGCCACGACTTAGGATGGCCCTACATACGACACGATTTAGAGGCAATCTGGGAGGCATCCCCACTACTCCACCCTAGATCGCCACCGATATCATGTCGTATGTAGCCCGCTTTAGAATATAATGTTTTACAATTAAATATTAAAACATTTAGAAACAACATTAATCACCCCATTCCCAGGGGTTTATCAATCATATATTTTATTGTAATAACCTTTTTTAAACAACTTTGCTTAGTTAAAAATTTTCAGTTTTTGATAGGCTGCATATTTTGTGACTTGTTTTAAAAGCATATGCTTTTTTACTTTGCCCCATGAAGGAAAACTTATTCTTTGAAGTGGAATAACTGATATAACTAGCTTGTACTTGTTCCTAGTAACAGAATATACATCATTATTTTTAATGAAAACTAGGGTTGTTTTTGTGTAAATACATTAAATTTTCGTAAAATTACTAAAACGCTATAGTATAAAATATTTTACTTCTTAACAATTTTCTTGAAAAGACTCCTTCAGACTTAGGTTGTAAATTGCTCTCATGGCTCTCTTCTGCAAAACAAAGATTCAATGTGAAATGCATTAACCCCATTGCAAGATCCCTTTTGTAATAAATATGTTGTATCAAAAGGTCACTATCTCTTTGTTTTGAAATGCAAAATATAGTCGTTGCACATTTGCACCCAAGATAGAGAGAACTTGTAAATCTACTCCGTCCATGTCACAGACTGTTGCAGTATATTCATCCCAGCCTGAGAACGCCAGCTATAACTGATTCAAGACCTGAAATCAAAAATTAAATATGTTTTACAACCGTTGAACTTTTATAACCAACTTTAATTTCAACTGTTGAAATAAAATGAAACATCATACAAATTAGTACAGTAAGTTGATTTGCAGTTAAAATGCATTGGAGAAATAGTGGGCAATGGGCTGTTTCAGTCTTCCTAATACTAACAATCATAAATACTAATGCATATGATGCAATGACTGGAGATCTTCCTTGTGTACTATGATCCTAATACACTTCAATATAAAATCTTCTTTTGGATTATTCATCACATTTTTTTAAAGACATTTCATCAAATATCAGTATAAATTGATTGTGTGATGGTTTTATAATATTTAAAGAATCTGCCAGGCCTTAAAAACTGGTTGATTGATTCCAACAGCAAAGAATACTCAGTTAAGCCTATAATAGAGCCTGAGTAGCCTGTAACAGGTGGGTGACATTTTATAAAGCCACAAGGCTATAATTTTGATGTGTCCTGTAGTTTTTTCTTTTAATTTCTTATTTGAGCTTGTAATAACAGCGCAAATGTTGATATTATTTTCTTATTTTGTAAAACATTTAATACAATTTTGGCTTTTAAGGTTTCAATGTGATTATGCAATTGGTAGAATTTTCTTATGTATCACTTTCTATAATTTTCTTTATTAGTCATGCAGCACAGTTTTTAGTCTCTATCTCGTATTCCGCTGCGAATCACTGTCAAACACATTGGACGCGCGTCCAGAACCTCGATTTCTTTCTTTTTTGTTGTAAATGTACAGCTACCTGTGCTTAAAACAAATAAAAACTCTTCATCACTTGAATCCATTATTGTTAAAAATTCTGTCTCGGTTGTGTCTACATATACAAAATTAACGTCAAACTTATCTTTCAACATGACAATATTTCTACAAATTTGTTTTCTAACATTTTGTTTTTGCAGTTATATATATATATATATATATATATATATATATATATATATATATATATATATATATATATATATATATATATATATATAATATGTAATGTACAATAAATTGTCAGACAAATTTCACTACAATATGTTCCATGACTATGCAAACGCTTTTTGGTACATTGACTGAAAACAGAGTTTAAAACATGTTTTTTCGTGAAAATCACGTCAGTGCAAACGCACGGGCAGACAGAGAAACCTATTTTTTTTGCGCCCGAAGCAATTAAAGGGCTACCCTATACGTAGGGAGGCGGAAAATGCATTACGCATACCACGATAGCCGGTCTATCGTGGTTATGAGGGACTCACATCCTACCGGGGAACCTAAGTGATACCCTCTAAAAACCGCCTTTAGGGAGTGGCAACTGGCTGATTAAGCTTTATTGTGTCGTATCGTGAGCGACCCTCTTTTGGGAAAAGAGGGCGCAGCAATATAGTTAGTAATCTATGGGGCGCAGACGAGAATAGGTTTCTCTGTCTACGCGAGAAACCTATTCTCTGTCTGCGGTATATATAGTGGGTGACACAGCACAGAGTACCTTTGTATAAACATGCGTAGTATCCTCTTAGTAGTCTGTGGTATAAACTGAAAGCACTGACAGACTGACACTAACGTTGACTGACATGAAAGACTGAAACTGAAAGGTGTTTATTTTATAATGAACGTAGAATAATTACTTTTTGTTTAGTGATATAGGTATTTATTTTATTACTAATTAAGCAATGTATTTAAGGGAAATTTTATTAATGTACTTAAACTATAAATTTATAGTAGCTGGTGTAATAATAGTTATGGGTATATTGTATAAAAAATACGAGCATAATAATTCATTTCTTTCTGAAATTAATAAGAATCACAGCAAGGTTGTGCTATCACACGACGAGTTGAGCCATTACAACGGCATTGATCATGACAGACTATATTTAGCTGTGCTTGGGCATGTTTTTGATGTGACAATTGGTAACAAGCATTATAAAAAAGGATCAGCTTACAACTATTTTATTGGTTAGTTAAATGCTTTTTTATTAAAGTTATAAGTTATAATAGCAGGTGAGCTGGCGACAAAAATCGGCAAGAGTTTTGTAATGGCCAATAATTCAATATGATTTAATTAATAGAGTCAGGCATTACTTTGTGGAAATCTATTATATTGAAGTTATCAGAAGTTAATTAGCTCATTTTCGCGTAATGAAATAAAATGATCCCTCCCATCCTCCTTGCGTTTATTATCCCCATCAGTACCACCTGGTGGGAGGTGGTCTTAAAACTGGGCAGGACACATCATTTTATTTCATTACACAGAAATGAGTAAATTTAGTTCTAGAAACTTCAATATAATGGATTTCCGCAAAGTAACACTATCTCTAATTCTGATTTCTGACTTCAATCAAAATGATTTAGTATTCTAGATCTAGTATGTACACCCTGTACATGAGTCATCACCCACTCGCAAGGTCAGGTAATGAAACACCTGGTGGCAGTGCACTTTGATGTATGTAAAATTACAGCATGCTCTACAAGTGTTTTGTAATAATTGAATTTTCAGCCATTACAAAACTTCACGAACATTGCTATGGCGACAACTTCTGTGGCGTGCTGACTCAACGCATTCCATAAAAATGTGGTCTGACCACTTTCTCATGTTTTTTTATACTATGTATAAACTAGTTGACTGTCAAATTTTACATATATCAAAGCACATTTCCACCAATTGTTCCAAACCATGCGAGTGGGAGCTTTAAATAAACCATGCGAGCGGGAGCTTTAATTAAACCATGCGAGCGGGTGCTGACTCATGTGCACCCTCAATACTAAATCATATTTAATTATGGGTCATTACAAAACTCTTGCCCATTTTTGTCACCAGTTCTTGGACTATGAAAAAATATTCCAAAAATGTTGGGCTCAATTTTGTATCTAATATTACTATTTTTGAAAACTGAAGTAACATACTAATTTACAGTCCACCTGATGATATGTGGCTACTGCAGCTCAAGGATACCTTTTTTTTCTACATGATGTAATGATTACACATACCCATCTTGTGGTTCAGGGATGGGTTATGTCAGACTTACATATGGTGTTCCTTGTCACATATTGGTAGGACGATGGAAACGCTTTCGTTCAAATTCAGTTTCAAATCCGCAGCCCCACCATGGCCTACACGGGGAGGACTACTCTTCCTCCATCTCCTTCTCAGGCAAGACGCACCAAAAAACATAGCACGCCTCCCTATGTGGCCTCCAGCCAGGCCAAGAAAAACGAGCACACAAAAGCACTAGCCTTCCTGACTCCAGTGGTGGATCTAGTCTTTGGTTCCGTCGCCAACCAATATTCGGCTGCTGAGGGTAGGGCGGCACCTCGCAACACCGATTCTCTACTCCCCCGCAGCCCCAACACCACCGCATCAACGGTGCGGCTTCGTCACTGTCGTGGAGTGTGGTCGCCATACCAAAACTCCGCGACTTCACCTCAGCTGCAGTGGTATGGGGCTTAGGACACCTTATGACACCTCGTTGCAGCCTACCAACACACATCCGAAGTTGGCTTGCCAAGTCCACGATGAGCCAGCCATGTAGGTTCCTCGTCATTCACCACAGTGGTCAAGCCACGGATACTAAGCCCCCCTTCACAACAAGGCGGCAACCCATTCAGTGGTGAGCCCAAGGATACCTACAGCTAACTTCAAACTCAGAAGGCTACAGATGTTTTTCTCACAGTCTGTAATCATACTGGCTGTCTTCACTCTTCAGACCATAACATAGCATTGTAACTACTATTTGATGGAAGAAATATGTAAGAGTATGACCTAGTAAATGCCAGCTATATTGTATGTATGTGCTAATGTGTGGTAGACTCAAATTATAATTTTTTTAGGGAAGGATGGTTCAAGAGCACTTGTAACAGGAGATTTTAAAGATGAAAGTCCTTTAAAAGACCACATATTAGATTTGCGCTGTAATGACTTGTTAACATTGTTGCATTGGAGACAAACATATAAAAAGAAATATACATTTGTAGGTAAGGCATTTAATTCTTTTGGACATTTTAAATATTATTGAATGTATTTACAATCTTGAATATATTAATTACAGGGTTTTTAAACGGAAGGTATTATGATGATCAAGGTAAAGAAACAAATTATATGAAGGAAGTTAAAAACCGTATAAAACAATGTAAGGTAGAAAAAATTAAAGCGGAGAAAGAAAACCTTAAATATCCCCCATGCAATATAGCTTGGAACGTAGATTCAGGTTCTCAAGTGTGGTGCACCAAGTCAAGGTTAATAAGATATTTCAAAAATTGTCTTTATAATTTATTTTCTTTCTACTTTTTATATGTAAATAAAACATACTGTATATTTAACAAATTTAGTTCAGTCATAGAATAATGGGCTAAAATAAAATGAACAAATGTAGATTGTGCATTAAGTTAAGCTATACTGAAGGGTTTTGTGCAATACAAAATTGTATATGCATTATGTATAGTTAATTTTTTTTAATTCTGAAGACTAAATTGAAAGCCTGTACATAAGGTGTGCCTTTATTTATTACTATAGTGCTATTCTAATGTTTATGTTTATTTACTTAGCTATTTAAACTGTAATATCTTTATCTTATTATGTTTATTGAGAGTATTGCAGTTCAGTGATTAGTTACTTATTTTATTCAATATCTATTCCACAATTAACTATTATCTTTAATAAACATCAATGTTTTATCGTATTAAATTTATTTGGCCTCAAGGGTAGATGTTAAATAATTAAGATCAATCTTGTATTATTTATTAATTTTTTATTTTTTTAATATGCTAACTAGTATGTATAATACGAGTATTTATATAAATATAATGAATACTACTGTATATATCTTGTTATAGATACTGACCAGGTGCATTGTCTTATGGTGTCATTTGAGAACACAAATATAAACTTATTACGTTGGCAAACAAGGAAACTTAGAAGAAAATTGAAAACACACTAAAAGTAAAGCCAAAATTGTAGGTCCCAAAGCCCATGGTAATAGTGTGGCAATTCACTTGAATTCTGCGCCTTTCACAGCTTTGTTGACATTATAACATATGTCGGACTTCTATTCTCAACACAAATTATGCTCACATTTTATGTCTCTATATCGAAGATAATAATCTTACTTTTTCAATTTACTTACACCTCTCTGATTTTTATATTCATCTCCCTTAAATGTCAAGTCATTTGACCCTGGAATAGTTTGTCTTAAAAATAGCTTTACATATTACTTCCATAAAAACAGCTCTATATGTGGATGTATCCCATTGATGCTACTCACACAATATTCTGGTTTTATATAAATAAATTTACTTTTACCTAAAAGTGAATAAATAAATGTTTCACATGTCCCATGAGCTCATCATTTATTACCATTTAATTTGTCTAAAGATCGTAACTTTTATTATTATTATATATTTTTATTATAACTTTTATTTTTGTCAAGTTTTCCAGAAAGACTATTTTTAGGCAATACTTTAAATGTGTTTTCACAAATTATTCTGATTACTTGAGTTTTTTAAATTTTGTTCAAAAATCAATATGAAATATTCATATCAATGTTTAGTATTCTAGATCTAGTATGTACAGCCTGTAAGCAACAAACATAATGTCACTTTATAAATTGCTGTTTTTTTAATGAAATAAGTTAACATAGATTTGTTTCTATATTTTTTATTTCTTTTAATCAATGTAATCACCCATTCAATCGATGCATCTTTGCCAACATAGTGGCAGTTTATGGATGCCCTTCTTGAGGAAATCTCTGCTCTGGAACAAATTTTGAGCAGTGCAAGGCACATCTCGATGCGTACTTCGCGCTGTCGATCATAGAGTTCGTGCGGAACCGATTTCTCAAGCTATACCTTGCCAATTTAACAAAAATGGACCAATTATGTTTTGAAGCTAACGTCGAAAGTATCATCATCATTCACAATCGCCTTTAATTCGTCATTGTCGACTAGTTTTCGGACGACCACAGGGTCTATTTTTCAGGTCGATATTTTCAGAATGGAAGCGGGCAAACCAATAACAGGTGGTATGTTCGTTGATGGTATTCGCTTCGTAAACGTCGTTGATGTTGCGTGCCGCTTGTGCTGCTAAGACAGTACTCATGTTCCATTATTGCTCGAATTTTTAATGTATCCCTGCTGGCTTGAGATTCAAATGCGATGAAAACGTAACATTAATCAATAAACAAATTGCTTATTTTGAACTAAGATTTCCATCTTTTTAAAATAAAATTAATTTGAAAGTAGTATTCTTGGCCAAACAAAAATAATTTTATTTTAAATGGCCGGTACTGCAGAACAGCATATTCATAGATAAAGGCCTATTAAATTTTTATTCATGCTACTAATTTTCAGGTAATTTAGGCTACTAAGTACCAAGATAAGACGTTTTGGGAGAAGCCTATGTCCAGTCATGGGCTAACATAGGATTACATAATAATGAAAAAAGGCGTTGGTAGGATGTGGTCTGTTCTTCTTATCAACTCCCAATTAATAAATAATACTGAATTAACTTTAAGGTCTAAAATCTACAAAATAAATTTGAGTGAAATCTTATTTCTTATATTTACGCGAACACTACACATTGATTAAAACTACTTTTACGGATTTTATCGCATTTAATTTATTTTATTTTTATTATCCAACGTTTCGGATGCCTTCCAGCACCCATGGTCACGGGGGACTGAAGTGACTGACGTCACAATCTCAATGTTAACCCGGAGTACCTTCAGCTTTTTAATTATTGTTTTTGGTCTGATCTACACAGAATGAACTGTGTTTTGAAGTCTTGCAGTGTTATGATTGGGTTTAGTTTTAATTTTATTAATTATAGGGTCCCAAGCAGGTGGTAATAGCCATCCTCCGTCTCTATTGAAATTAGGATATTTTTTAATTTCAATAGCCACACATATCATCGGGCCGTCTAAGATATTATGATCACTAGGATATGATTGCAGGGAAGTCTGCAGTTTGTGGTCATATCCTAGACGGCCCCAACCTCACCTCGGACTCCCATGACCAAGGGTGCTGGAAAGCACCCAAAATGTCAGGTATTAAAAATAAAATAAATTAAATGCAATAAAATCCATAAAAGTAGTTTTAATCAATGAAAACTTATTCATAATACATTCATTGCAATCAAGCCTTGAATGAAATAGGTTTGGAGAACCATATAATTTCATCTCTTCACAGACAAAAAAATTAGTGAAATTTCAGCATTGATTTATTAGTTTACTACCACCTAAGAATATTTTTCCTCTAGCTGAATAAATTTCAGATTTGAGTTGAGGTGAAATAGTTCACTAATGTACAAACATAAAAATGTACACAAAATCACATAAACTAAAATAATTTTAAGAGTATAATCAGGCTCTATATTTTCTAAGTTAAGATATATGTATGTTAAAATTAAAAACAGTAACAGGTGAACATATAAAAACATTTAAATTATAATTTATTGCAGTGGTGGTATCAAGAGAGACTGGATTGGTGTACCAAGGCAGCTTTATACTCCTGGTGAAGAGAAGCCTCGCTGTGTTTGTATTAATCTCGATGAAGATCAAAGTAGTACAAGTCTTATAAAGATATATGATAACTGTCCCCATAAATCCACTATTTGTACAGTTAACAATTGAGTAAGCATTCCCTTTTTGTACTTAATTAAATAAAATTTATTGAAGAATCTCAATTCATTGTTTCAGTTTAAGGGAAAAATTTAACAATGCCCATTTCCATCCCACTTGATGATAAGTAATTGAAAATATGAAATGAAGCTTTTACACATTCATTACATTTATCCCAGGTCGGGCCAAAAAATCAGTTATTGAGTTTTTCTGTCCAGAAATTCTCAGTAGCTGATCGGAGTCAGGAAGTTGGTGGTGTCTCACCCCTGTGCCTCGGAAAGCATGTTAAGCCGTTGGTCCTGCGCCTGATCTCTCTCTGGTCATGTCGGTATTATGAGATTGAGGGAATAGAGAGTTCACCTGTGCTTGCACATACACTTGGGCACTATAATCCTGTTCCTGCGCCGATGGCTAGCCTCCGTTGAGGCAGGCCGCCGTGACCGAAATTCGGTCTGGAGGTTATTATTATTATTACATTTATTTGTTCCTGGTCATATTTAGACCATTATAAGCTTCTTACTTATTTTAGTACCTGTAAAATCTGGTTTGTGTGCCAATACAATTGATTTTTAAAGAATTTTAAGTAAATTTTATATATTTTTACTGTGGCTTTTTTTATAGAATAAGGGTGACAAATGAGCATACAGTCCACCCGATGGTAAGTGGATGCTATGGTCCATAGACATCTACATTTATCTTCAATTAAGAATCAAAATGCAGATGCATTGCCAGCCCCGAGGACAGATGGAATACCTTGTTTCCAGTAAAAAGGGTTCTATAAAAAAAATTTGGCTTAGTTTCAAATTTGATATTTAATGTATTTATTTCTACATGCAAAAAATTTAATTCATTAATTTTTATGTTCAGTGTATAGAACTATAATGTTCAAAGAACCAAAGTTTTAAATTAATGTCTGAAATAAATACTAAAACTTATTATATTATGAGAATACATACTTATTTAAAAAAAAGTAAAATACTACAGATTATATTTGTCCTAAAATGATATGTAAATAATAACACATGTAATTGTAAGATATTTCAGTAAAACATATTAATTATGAGCTTCACATTAAATTACTTATGTCTTATGATTTATCCATAAAAATTAAGTCATTTAATACCAAAGGGTAATCTCTTCACATTGTACTATACAGCACTGTCAATCGTTTTACTTTCAATATGCACAACTTCATCTAAATCAAGACATTCAATTGTCTTAAGAAATACTTGCATAGGTATCTTTTTTCTGTTTAAAAATGATTTATTTCCAAGAAGTTTTTTGATTTTAGCTCTTCTTTTTTTAATTTTGTCTTTCGTGTAATGACTTCCTAATTGAAATGTCAACAGTCTTTTGACTTTTCTACCACTTAAGTTCATCTCAGTGCCAGAATTATTTGACTTGGGCTCTTCATAAATAGTTTCTAGAGTCTGTGACAAACTTTTTACTTTTTTATTTAAGTATAAAGCTTCAATTTGTTTAGGATTTGCATCTTCTTTAATGGTGTGCTTACGGGGCCTCATGCTTACTCTTCTATTAGAAAGCTTACTTGTTTCAGCAGCCAAAGATTTTCTTTTTCTTAAAACACGCGACGTGGTCGCACTAACGTGATCATCATTATCAGAAATTTCTGTAACAGGTTTATCTATTTCCATTATATCTAAGTGAGCCATTTTATTGGGTAGCTCTGAGTCCATTCTAAAAAGAACAGATATATTTGCTATCAACGAAGTTTGTATACGTTATCGCTTCAATTTTTTCCATGTAATGTAAAATACCGCAATTCGACCAAATCTTGAATGAACTTTCTATCTATTCCTAATTCGTATGATAACACAGTTCATTATTGTAATAATTTATTTGTATTCGAAATTAAAACCGTTAAGCTTATGAACGACTCACGACACGAGACAAGACAAGAGGCAGACAAGTATAAATACTTTTTTTGGATTGGATTAAAGAATATTTTTTGACATTGACATTGATTGTTGTTGTTTTTACTAAGATTTACCAATACAAGGAGGCATAACTCTTAGGTCATACAGCCTAGTCTGATGTGTATTTTATTTACAATAAATTGATGTATCACAATCTTTGAGTATTCAACCAACTGGAGAGGCCATGCGCGTTAATTCCTAAACAAAAATTCTGTCAATATCAGGGGGGCGCTAGAAAACACACAACTGTAAACTTAACTACAAATGCAAAATTAAATCGTGTCACTATAAACGCACACTACAATATTTGTGTTTGTGTTCATCGCGTTTACGAATACCATCAAATTGTACACGTGTCGATACACTGATGGCGCTGTCTAAATGCGTAAACAACGTAAGGCGTGGATTATGTCGATGTTTTTTAATCGATAAACAAATCATCATAGTCCGCATAAGTTTTTATTTGATTATAAGTAATACATAGATAAATAATACCAAGGTGTTATTTGAAATTCTTTTTTTAAGTATTTAGAAATTTTCTTCGGAAAAAAAACTTGGAAATTATTGAAAATAAGTTTATTATTTTGCTACAGGTTTATTTTACATTATGCAGGATAAAATTTTAAACATTTAAAAAATCAAAATAGGTTTAGTTAACTTATCTTAAAAATCAGATTGTTTGAAAAGAAAAGTCCAATCAGTTTATCGTCTTAGATGGTGTTAACCAAGTTTTTGTTTTTATTATAAAGCTTCGTTATCACAAAACTGCTAATTAAAAATAGTTGTTGATTTTCAAGATTTATTAAACGAACTGTCTGGAAAATATTTAATAAATTAGGAAAACTAAAAAGTTTTACTCTATATAATAGTTTAACAAAGTGAACTTTAAGCAGACAGCTGCTTAAAAATAAAACGTGACATCTACCTAGGGCTAAGTATTCCCCAGAAAGATGTTTTGCTTTAACTTTACATTACTATTCAACGAAAGCTTAACAATATGTGCGAAATATCAAAAGTTTTGAAATTGGTCTGCCTTCATCACATACGATAACAAAGTAGTACAGTACATGGCCGACTTGGCTATACAAAAAAAGCGTTAACTGTTTTAAAACTTAAACTAGAGAGTAACCCTGATAAGAAATATTATAAAATCTAAATAAAAACTACAAACCGGTTCGGCAGACAAACCCGCATGGTTAATTAACTTATCGATAGCTAAAGTTGCGGCGTTCATCACTATAGTGCAATACTTTCGGTTGCAGTGATACCAGTTTATTTTTATAAAAATTGCACACTTTTGCTGCGAGGTAGCAAGTTTCGATTTGACTTATTTGGCCTATATTTTGTATATTTTAATAAATACTAGTTATCGATTATATTTAATTATATAATATTCAATATCGTTTTAAAATTGAGCTGAATATATAAATCATTTAACAAAATCCACTACACATCTATATGTAATGATTATTATTCATCACAAACTGATTTAGTTATTAGAAAATATATTTTCGTTAACATATATGTATAACTTGTGTAGGAAATTATATTTTTTTAAAAATAGATTATTTTTCACTTTATGAACTATGATGGCCACACTCGGTATTGGACGATAATATTCACAAAGTACGAGTTTTAATGATAAAATTATTTTAATATTATGTTAAAAATACTCACAGATGAAAAGTCACATTGTCCTTTTGTATACTTGACGTTTTTGATTGTTTTTTTTTTCATGTAAATACACTGCAATTCGGCATTTTGTCGGAGCTCGATTTACTGGCACGATCACTTCTAAATGACGCACGACGCGGAGCAACTAGTTTTATATAACGAGTATGAGTCGGACTCTCGTACCTTTTACAGAGGGGTATGCCTTGCGATGCCGTCTCCTTTGGTTTAATACTCAAAGATCACAATCCATGTTTATAAATACTCTTAAGGTCACAATAGAAAATATTTCGGGAGATTGTGACGAGCGTGTGTTAGATTTAAATTAATCTAAATCCAAGTATTATAATAATAATATGGAAGGATATTATATGATTATGATACGGAAGAATTATAATAATACTGTCAATTTCTCGCTAATGGCCTTATCACACTGGCGATTTGCAAGCGACTCCAAAGCGAAGCGCAGCGAGCTCGGCGCGAGTTCGCGAAAACACCGCGAGAATATTGCCGTCGGAAACATTTTGCCCGCCCGCTCCGTGTTTGACTTGCGCTTGAGAATTCACAGCGAGCTTGCTGCGTTTCGTCTCGTTTAGAACTCGCTCACAAATCGCCAGTGTAATAAAATCCTAAGACTTCTGACTCTCCCGTACCGTCTAAATAAGATTTAGCTCCCAACGACTTCTTCCTGTTCTTAGATCTCAAGAGAATGCTCGCTGGAAAGAAATTTAAAGTTGATGAGGAGGTAATCGCCGAAACAGAGGCCTGTTTAGAGGCTAAACACAAATCCTACTACAAAAATGGTATTGAAAAGTTGAAAGATCGCTATAATCGGTGTATCGCCCCTGATGGCAACTATGTTGAATAATAAAGTCGAATTTTGCCAAAAAAAATGTGTTTTTCTATAAAACGATGCGAACTTTTCAGCCCGCATAACGGGGAACGGCGGCGCGAACGGCGAAGCGACAGGTGGGGCGAAAATTCGCGCGGCGCGATCTGAGGGCCACGGGAAGTCACGTTTGCCGCCGCGACCAGATAGGCCGAGAGTGAAATGTCTTTATCAAAGTTATCTCAATATAGCTTAGAAAGTAATTGTTTTTTGATTCAAGACATAATATTTGAAAAAGATTGCGGAGTACATGATTTGAATAGGAATCGGGTTATAAATGGAGAATTCCACAACAAATAGAATGCATCTAGAAAAAAATTTCGAGTAAATACCAGAATGAGTGTTGAAACCTGCGATTATATTCTTGTTAATATTCAACCAGAATTGGAGATGAAAGTCAATGCGGATAGAATTTTAAGTTGATTTTGTCGGCCCGGCATTTTTCGCGGCGAAAACAACTAAAATATTTTGTTCCCTATACTATTCGCCGCGTCTGCCGCCCGACTCCGTAGCTTGCACCGTACTGATTCATACATTTGTTTCATTCGCCCGCCGCGCCGCCAGTCGCCCGCGCGATTCGCCCGGTAAATTTCGCCGGTCGCGTCGCCACTCGCCGCTACGCGTGGCTTGCTCCATACATTTCTATACATTTGTTTTAGTCGCTAGACGCCTCGCCGTTCGCGCCGCGCGAATTTTCGCGACGGCGAATGTCCCGTGGCCAGGCTCTAATACTTAAGGTAGCCATACACACTAGGATGTACCTGTCAGGTTTGCGTATACACCCGTCAGGTAGGTAAGCATAAGCTGAGTAAAAAAGTTTAGAAAATCCAAAAGTGCACGCCTCATAATCTCATTCGAATATATAAAGAGAAAAATATCTTTTTTTTTCATATTTGAGACGAACTAGAGATCCGTGAGAATATTTTTTTGTAGTACGTACAAGTTGTTTTTTACATTTTCATTAATTACAATTAAACGAGACCAAATTACTCAGTGATTTTTAAAAGGTACATGTGCATTGAGATTCTAAACCTAATGAAAAAAGAATTATTTTGATACATTAATTCTAACGACCGCAATCGTGCGCCATTTACACATACAGACACCCTCAAATTTTTTTCCCATCAGTTTGTGTTTACACCAAATACAGAAAATTATATTTAAAAATAATAGTAACTTGAAAACGAGTGATTTTTCTCGATATAAGTATGTGTATTTTTATTACTCTTAAAGTGCAAAAGTAAAAAAATAAGGACATTTTTAACTCAGAAAATTACTGGATTTCCATTAGGTGAGAGTAGAGCACAGAACACATATACCCCTAAAGGGGGAGTAGAGCACAATCTCAACGCTTCGCTTATTGGCGTGCAATAAGTTCTAGAGGACATCCACGTAGCGGCTTTACAACATACATGTTTCGGTTTACCCGTAAACACCTCACGTAATTAATCGACGCCCCTAAGCAGGCTTAACATATTAACGAGTAATAGTCGATCAACTTAAAAAATACACTTGGATTAGTAAAAATTTCTTTACTATTCCATAGAAAATGATCAAAACTAACTTCATTACACCTTTGTAATGTTATTGTAAACTGTAAAAATTAACATGACAGACATGAGAAAACGACTTGCATTACTACTATAGTTTTAAGTTTTTCTTTGCGGGGTAGGCAGAATCGATCATCCATTGGCAAGAGAACGATCCTGACATAGCTTATTTAGCATACCACTTTCGCTTATTTTTAGTTAGTAGTTATTTTAGGCCTACAGTTTCATTTCATTCGCGGTAATTTTGGTTTATGCGGGCGACAAAGATAGTTTAGAGCGGTGGTGGTTAAAGGGAAGTTTCTTTACGGTCATGTATATCGTAGGGTTGCACTACTGGAAACTAATGAGTGGACGGGCAACTATGACCATTTTTGTGCGGATTTGGGATGTGAATGAATTGATGTAAGATTGTATTATTTTCAAAATCGTAGGTTTTTATCTTTTTTGAATACAACTACAAGTTTGCTTGGAACCTAAGTCCTTCACTTACCATCGTCCTGTTTGGATCCATTTTTATTGACTATAACGGTCAAACCGCGAGAACTCAATATGTTCATAGTATCAAGAAGACCTCTTTTAAGTTTACGTATTTTGATAAGCAACAATCAGGACTCTAGATTGTGCGTGGCCCAACTTCTTTCTTCTCTAGTCAAAGGGCCCAACACATACTAGGCCGGTTTTTGTTTTTTATTAAAAGTGACTAATAAGTATACAGTCCACATGATGGTAAGTAGATGTTTTGACCCATAGACATCTACATTAATTACAATTAGATGGAATGCCCCGTTTTCAGCAAAAAGAGTCTCCAGTTCTCTACAGTCATCACACCAAACAGCAATATAATCTATTATTGTGTTAGTGCGTGGTTCATCCTCGGTCGAGCCGATACATTCGTGCTAATACTATAATATTGCCGCAGCGTCGCTCTACCACGTATGTGAGTCCAGGGTACGTAGCAGGGTTTGGTTCATGGTCACATTATAACTCGAAGACCCGTCAGCCGTTGAGGAAGAAAGGCTGATTGGATCCCAAATGAATGAAGAGGTTCGTATTTAATACTTGCACTCACAATTTATTAGAAAAAATATACAAAAAGATAGTTGTTTTGTTATTTTCATTATCCTAGATGGTACTCCATTAGCATTATTTCGTAGATAACAATACAGTTGTATTATTTATCTTCAAAAATAAATACCTGCATAGTATATATTCCTTTGGGAATGAATAAAAATATTTGAGATTATGTATAGGATAAGCAAAAATTTGTCAGAGTATAGTATGATGCAATTATAAACTCCACTTCGAATAATAATGTTCACGTGTTAGAGCCATGCTGCAGTTATATTAGTAGTATAGTCGTAGCACGAATGGGTGACTCGACTAGGGAAGGACCACGCTCTCACAGAATACCAGCGTGAAATAGTATTTTAATGTTCCTGTGTTTCGTATGGTGAGTGTATAGAACCGGAGACCCTTTTTGATGAAAACGAGGCATTCCATCTTAGCCCTCATGAGTGACAACGCATCTGCATTTTGAATCGCATACGAGCATAGATGTAGATGTCTATGGGCCACAGCAACCACCTACCATCAGGTGGACTGTGTGCTCGTTTGTCACCCTATCCTATAAAAAAAGAAGTAGGTATGATATGTTGGGATTATGAGGTACGAATGGAAGTTTAAACAAGAGACCATACCTCGCTTTATTAGCAAGGCAAGTTATCAGTCTGACTAGAAGGACGATGAGGTTGAAAGCAAAAATGAGCGTGTACAAGGAAAATAATGATAAATTTCCAGGAAAATATCAAAATGATCTGGAAACTCGACCGGAACCCCCAGGAGTAAGAATAGCCTAGAATGAATGTTGTGCAAGACGTGAATGGCTTGTTTTCAATGACTGGTTCCAGGGGGTCATTGTAGAAGCGTGCTCGTCGCGACCCCTGCCAGCCCTTTTCAGGGCTGCAATTCTACATAGCTGCGCACCCATGCAAACGAGGGTTAGGGCGTCCCCCCAAGGCGACGCACACCAGCTCGTCCCCGTTGGTGTGGAATGCAGCGCGCAAAGCGGCGATGGGGACCGCCACCCGTCACGCACAGCCCGACACGGCGGAAGGTGGAGGACGGAGTGCAGAGTTGGCACGTGGAATGTTAGAGGGGGCATGAGAGATAAGACGAATGAGTTGATCGAAATAATGAAAGAAAGAGAATTAGATGTCGTGTGTATGTCGGAGACCAAACGGAAAGGCAGTGGTACTGAAGAGCTCCCTTGCGGGACGTTAGCTATATGGTCCGGAATCCCGGAAAGCGAGAACGCCTGCCAGGGAGTGGGAGTGCTGTTGTCGTCCCGGTTGGTCGATCTTATGACTGAATACAAGGTTGTGAACTCAAGTCTTCTCTGGGTTCGCTTCAAAATGGGACTGACGAAGTTATTCCTTTTGGATGTTTATGCGCCGGTAGCTTCGTCGTCCAGGGCTGAGCTGGAGGAGTTTTGGGAGAATGTAAGAGAAGTTCTAGATTTGGTTAAGGGAAACGAAAGAACTGTTGTATGTGGTGATTTGAATGGATGGGTAGGTATCGCTCGACCAGGATACGAGTCGGTGCTTGGAAAGTTTGGCGATAAAAGGGTTAATGATGCTGGCAAGCTTATACTGGCTGTATGCAAGGAAAAGGGTCTTCTTGTGACAAACACTATGTTTAATCACAGGAAAATCCATATGTACACTAGAGAAAGAAAGAATGAGAGAAGTATGATTGATTTGTTCCTGGTGGATGACCGACTGCGAAAACAGGTGATGGATACACGAGTGTTCAGGGGTGCTGACCTGGGAACGGATCATTATCTAGTAATTACTAGATTTAGGGGTTTGTTCGCGGGTTGGCGCTACCGGACGGCAGTAACAGAACCACAGTCGGTCTGTCGCATCCGAAGCTGGAAACTTCAGGAAGCGGATACTAGGGACAAATATCACACGAGGGTAGCCGAAAAGCTTGACACCATCGATGGCAGGAAAGAATGTGTGGAGAGAACATGGCAGAACCTTAGGGATGCAATGGTAAGTGCAGCGGAAGAAGTATGTGGTACGACAAAAAGAGGTAGTAGTAAAAGAAGAGATGCATAGTTAGACTACTTGGCCTCTAGTAACGATGAGCATATGAGAGAGAAGATGAAAGAAATATATAAGCTGCAGAAAGTTCATGCGAAAACATTGATTGAGGAAGTACGTGAAAGGTGTAGAATAGAAGCGGACGAGAGGTTGTCGCACAACTTTAGGGAAAACTCCAAACTCTTCTGGAAAGAAGTTGGAAGGTCCCGGAGTGGTGCGACAGCCTTAAGAATGAACAAAGTGCTTTCGAGAACCAATGACGTCCTCTCAGAAAAATCGGACGTCATGAACAGATGGGGTGAATTTTATAGAGAAATGTACGCGTGTCATGATCTTGTGAAGGATCCGGGGGTACGCCATGACTGGCACGCCAGACACGGACCTCGATGACACTGAGGTCATCAGCATGAAAGAGATTGAACGTGCGATTCGAAGTTTGAAATGTGGTAAGGCTGCGGGACTAGACAGAGTTACTGCTGAAATGGTCAAGTACGGTGGGCCTCGCGTCTGGGACAGCTTCCATCTGCTGTGCAATTTGTGCTGGCGGACGGGAGATGTCCCGGATGATTGGCGATCCGCGGTCATTGTGTCTTTATATAAAGGTAAACACATTTTGACTGCGGTTGCTATCGGGCGATCAGCTTGACCAGTTTAGCAAGTAAAGCTTACTCGAAGGTTTTGACACGTAGGATGCAAGAGAAATCGGAAAGATTCTTTTGGGAGGCACAATGCGGATTTAGACCTGGAAGAGGATGCACGGATCAAATGTTTTCTCTCCGCATGATCACGGAGAAGCTTCTGAGTGTTAACCAGAAGATTTTCTGTGCTTTTGTGGATCTGGAGAAAGCATTTGATAAGGTTATAAGGAAGAAAATGTGGGAACTGTTGCCGGGATATGGTGTGGATGGTCGATTGTTAAGGGCTGTGCAGTCACTTTACTATGACTGTAAAGCCTGTGTGCGGGTAGGGCATGACCTGTCACCCATGTTTAGCGTCCAAGCGGGCGTAAAACAGGGTTGTGTCATGTCTTCCTGGCTGTTCATACTGTATCTCGACAGCTGTTTACAGAAGCTGAAAAATAGCTGTTTGGGTGTGAAATTGGTTGACATAAAAGTTAATTGTCTGCTGTATGCTGATGATGCAGTGCTTATTGCACCATCAGAAGCAGAACTGCAGGCATTAGTCACGTGTATGAAAGAGGAATGTGAAATTAAAGGTCTCCGTTTGAATGCTAATAAAAAAAAACTAAGGTTCTGGTATTTGAAAAGGACGAAGAGAGAACGAAATGTGAAATATGGGTAAATCAGGAATGTCTATAACAGGTAAATGAAATTCTATACTTGGGGAGTACTTTCAGCCGATGTGGAAGATGTGATTTAGATGTGGATAGGCGTGTCGCTGCCGGAAACAAAGTCAATGGTGCCCTGAATGCATTAGTAAAAAGGAATTACGTGAAGAGTGCACGCCTTGCAATACATAACGCAGTGCTGGTGCCGACTTTGTTATATGGCAGCGAAACCTGGGTATGCCAGAAGTTAAAGCAAGTTGAATGCAGTGGAGATGCGATCTCTTCGTAAAATGTGTGGCGTTACCATAGCCGACCGAAAGCGAAACGAAGAGATTCGCAATAACACAGAAACAGATTTTTTTTTATTCAATATGGATTATAAACAATACTTATTGAGTCAGTTTGTTTTTGTTTAATTTACCACTGGTTTGGAAAAATATCTGTCATGGATAGAACCAGTAAGAAACCCAGTGAATCTTTAAAAAAATGTAACAGCTTACAATCATTAATGTTACATAATTAACACAAAACAAATTAGAAATAGCTTGGTAGCAATCACCTCATTCCCAGGGATTATTATCATCCATAAATTCCTTAATATTATTATAATAATTAATATCCTATTAATACAAACTTATTTAATAAAGTTTTTGAATTTTGAGCAGGTCACATTTTGTTGTAAAAGCGTATATACATCGACCTAAGAATGAATTACGGACTCGGTGGAGTTGAGTAACTGGTACTACTAGCTTAGATAAGGAGGAAATAATTGAAACCATGTAAAGCAGGCAGTTATCATTACAATGTTGACATGTTTTACATTGAATGTTTAATTAATACTGTAAAGCCATTCCCTCTGTATAAAGGAAACTAGTTACAGCAGGACTGTTGCAAAAACTACTGTGGAATTAACTCGCTTATCACTATCGGAAAATTGTATGCTAAAGGTATTAACTTTAAGAATTATGAAAGTAGCTGATAGATAATGTGGATGCAAATGTTGGATTTAAAAAGTGGTGGGTTGTACGAATCAGGTTTTTCTTGTGTGACACAGGTTTTCTGTGCATTTTTAAACTGACAGAGTGGACACGGTTGCTTTGTAAACAAGACAATGATAAAGAACAAGGAGTGAATGCGGGACAGAGTAAATGAGGCTCTTCACCTTCACTATTTTGTAGGATGAACGAACAAATGATGATGACTGTCTCTGCGATCATGAGTGAGGACTGGAATAAATAAACTGAATTACTATATTGTATTAACCTATTCATCGTTAGTGATTCGACTTGTTACTGACCTTGAAAACATTACGACAGGCTTTTGAAAGGAAACACTAGTAATTTTATAACGATTTATTGTACAAAACAATCATACGTTAAAATGTACAGGTATGTTTATTTTTTCGGACTTTCTTAGGTCCCAAACACTGGACAATAAGTATATCCTTCCCTTACAGACACCATATTGCTCGTCGAGGCGTCAGCACTAATAGAAGTATAGATTCGACTCTAGATAAGCAAACTATGAATAAGATAAAAATATAATAATAATAAATTAATAGCATGCTGTCAACTTAAGTACACAATAGTTTATCGCACTGCTTCTGTCGACGGGCACCATGTAGTCTTTGAAAAAACAACGTAATTAAACAAATCGATTAAACCTCCTAAGCATACTGTATAGTAAAATATATACACGTTATGAACATATCCTCTCCGGTGATCGAACGCAGCCGCGGGTCTCCCAGTGTGGCGCGGCTTAACGTAACGTCGCCAAACATTCGCTCGGTAACAATCAAAAGCAAATGATAACGTTTTGGGAGACGGGAGCGGTCGAAGTAGCAGAGAGAAGCAGGTGAGGAACTATGTTTCGGTGGCGCTTACCACTTGTCATGGACCACCTCGTTCGCTGTAAAACAATGTTAGCGTTAGTGTGGTTTTCGCGTGTCGAGCGCCGCCGTCCGAACTTACTGGCTCTGTGCAGATATCACAACCGTGTCGTAGTAATTTACTATGTGTAGTTTTTTCACTGCGGGATCACAACAAACAATGAGTGTTCATGGAATATATGCGTGCGGTGGTGCGGAGACTCCCGGCGCTTACAGCTTCCACGTCGGCTGGGCTGGGGGCAGACAACACGACGTTAGTGCATGCGGGAGGGGAATCGCCACGTGTAACCAAAGTGTGTGTGGCGAAAAGGAGTTTAAAGTTTTGCAATACAAACTCCAAATGAAACGAAAAACCCCAACTTCCAAAGTGAATGTTTCGTTTTAGATGGAGTCCGTAATATCTTTGTATTATATTTTAAAGTATTTTGATATAATAAAGCCAATAACAGCAATTCTTCTTTAAGCTTGCAAAACTTCTAGTAGTGTTAGCTGGAAAACTTAAATCAACGCAAGTTAGTAATTTGTGCAATAATTGTACCTGTTCTTTTTATCCGAATAGAGGAAAGTGTGCAAGTCATTGGAAACATGATTAGAACATAAGGTTGATATAGAACAATATAAGGAAAATAACAAACATTTGGTTGGATAGTTTAATTAACGTAAATTATTATGGGATACTCAACTGCTTACGTGATCATTACATTTTATTTTCATGTATGGCATTCGGAGGTCAAGGATTTTCACTTACAAATTTTGAGCATGCCCTTCATTGTGCAGTGTAGATTTATTGTATGTTCGTGACCAATGACTTCATTAATTGCAATATAACACATATTCAATATATCTTTAAACAATATTTGTTTCTCAAATCAAATCCAAACATCAAACTGTATTCCTCATTGAGAGAACATGCATCTCGAACATGCGGGATCTTATATTATTATAAAAACTTATGTAAGGACCTTTACCTTAATGCTAAAGAAATGGACAAATTTCATTATGACAATTTTGTATAACTTATGATATTATTAATTATTATATTTCGGTAGATTATTGTATGGTTCCCTTATCAAGTCGATTAAGTAAGAATACGAAATTGTTAAACTATTTTTGTTTGTACAATGACTGTGTATTGCTTTATAAATAAAATAATTAAATACTCAATTTTTACAAAATATAATATAGACTATAAACTACAAGGTAAAGTTTTATAAAGTGTGACAAGTAACAATGTAAATTTATTGCATCAAATTTATATGCAAATGTTCTGAACAAGTACATAGTTAATTTAAATGCAAGACGCATTCGTTAAATTAGTCAAAAAAGTTAGGTATAGGCGTACAAACCAGTAGTAGCGGATTTTTCTCATAAAAGATTAGGGCGAAAAAAGGATGGAAATGCATTTTGGGTATGTTAACAAGCGACCACAAGTGAAAGGACAGAAGAAATGAGTGATAGTCCCTTAAAAACTTTAAATATATATATAACGCAGAGCCTAACCATATACTTACAATAAATAACTCTAAGCTAACAATCCACATTACTAGTTTACATGTCTGAAGTCCATATGGACAGGGTACTGTACCGAGTGCAAGTTTATTACAGTATTATATGATAAATAAACTGTGCTGTTTTCAAGATTCCGTCTTGAAACTCATTAAAATAACATTAATAAATTTATAGATTTTATAAATCCTTGGAAAACCGATAGAAAATTTGGTGTATAATATTAGATAGGGTGGTGGTCTTCACAGCCATTTAACTTTAGCATGTAAAACGAGAGTACATACGTATATATACTCAATAAAGAAAAAATGTGAGAGAATCTCATGGACTATGAAGATTGTTAATGTAAAAAATAAATTTATTGTCTCGCACATGCAAAATGCAAAACGAGCGGGCTACGTGGTCGCCGCCACAACTCAATTAAATCTATTCCTAAAATAACAGAACTACAAGACTTATTGTAGGTATAACTTTAGATACGTAGCGCTTTAGCTGAAGCGCGTCCACGCCGCATGAATATTTTGAGCTTAGCACCGCCATAGTTCAATATCAAATGTTCTTAGGTGTCACTTGTTTTGATAAATTCACTATGAGTCCTCAGTGGTCCATAACGCGAACACGTGCACTAGATCACTTCACACGATGTGCTCCGGTATTAGCTTTTCAAACTGTTAGATGGATGATACTGTGGTGAGCTGAGCTCATAGTCCATTGGTTTCCACAGTAGAATTCTAAACATTACCCATCCTAGTAAACTTTCAATGTAAAAATCAGACTATGATAGCTTTTGCAGCTACAGTATAGCAAGGGTGGGTAGTGGTAGAATTCGATGGGAGGGTATTAAGTGTGAATCAAACGGGGTGTCGGTCACAATCGGGCCGGCTTATAGGGGTCCGTAGATAATGAGGCCAAAGAAAACGGCCCACATGAGCACAATCCATTGCATGCCGTTGAGCCAGTCAAGTAGAGTGCGCGTATTACCATCGGAGATCTTGCGCGCGACGAATTTGAGCACCTCGTCAAGGAGGACGACTGGGATGGAGAACTTCATCACCGTCATCCACTCGTCTACTGACAGTGGAGTGACTTGGAACACGGCCTGTGTTACATAGTAATAAAACATTATTATACTCACAGAATACCGGCATAATTTAATACTGTAAGTGTAGAGAAAACTGGAGACCCTACTGGTTACAAGGCACTCTATCTTAGTTCTCAGGGTTGAGAACATATCCACAATTTTTTCTTAATTGAGGATAGATGTAGGTGTCTGTGGCCCATAGCATCCACTTACCATCAGATAGACCGTGTGCTCTGCACCTGTTAATGAACTAATTTTATTCTAACATTTCCTCCTGACAATTCGAATTTTAGGGACACCTATGGTTACAAAGGACTAGTCTTGTGCTACTTACTAAATGAAATTAAAAGTTGTAGAGCTAGTTTTAATGAATGTTTGGTATTAATGTAAATAATAACTTAATCCAACAAACTCTAAAATACTATGTATTACAGTATACTAAGTATTTTGGAATTCATTGATTAAATATTACAAAATAAAATGCGCTTTATATTTAGTTTTCGTGTGGTACTATATTATTACATCAGGTGACGTTGCTTGAAGCTCATTGTGCTAGATCTAGAATTATCAATTTAGTACCACCATACTACATTAATAATTCTAACTCAAATTATACCTGATACTGACCCATGCAACCTGTAATAATCCAATTATCTTAAATTTGTTTTAAATTAAAAATCGGTTAGTCATATTGCTAAAAATCCATTTTACAAAATAGGCTTACTAGTTTCTACAGGCATAGATAACTAAAACGTAACATGACTCACCGAAAGGACCTCAACATATAGAATGACGAAGTGGAGTGTAAATGAAAGCGCCATTGAGCCAACAAGCCACATGTTAGACCATGGTGGCATGGTCACGAGCGACTGGTTCTCAGACAAGCTGTTCATGGCGTTCAACATCTCAATGGTTACAAGTACTGATAACGCCATAGTCATGGGGTGAGGGTCAGTGAAGATCTTGCAGTCAATGCCCTGGAAAATGATAAAATATTTTGTTAATAATAACCATCCATGTCTTTTAAATAAATATAAAATTTTTTTATTTAATAATACATACACATAATATACAAAAAAGAAATTAATAATTATAGACCTATTGCTCTTATATTAGCTAAAATATTTGAAAAAGCAATGCATACTAGACTGAATAGTTGTCTAAATAAATTTACAAGATGAACAAAACGGTTTTCAAAAAGAAAAATATACAACACTAGCCAATTACACATTAATTCAGCACATAACAGACAACATTGATAAAGGTATGAAAGTTAATGGTGTCTTTTTCGATACGAGTAAAGCATTCGATTTTGTAGACCACAAACTGTTGCTAAATAAAATTGAAAAATATGGCATTAGAGGACTTGCACTCCAATGGATACAATCTTATTTAAGTAACAGAACTCAATGCGTTTAAATAACTAGAATTAATGAATTTAATGAACATGTCACATATAGCTCTAAACCCACTACAAAAGATATGCCACAGGGTACAATTCTTGGTCCTTTACTTTTTATTTTATATATTAATGACCTTCCATAGGCAATCAATCAACACTGTACTCTATATGTCGACGATATATCAGTTATAATAACAGGTAAAGAAAAGCCATCTGATTATGAACTTAAAGTTAACAATACTGTCACATCTAATAAATTGACTGGAAAATAATAATTTATGTCCCAATCTACTCGAAACTATATATATTACATTCTGCACTAACCGGGCAAATATCCCTAAAATAGTCCACACAATCAAGAAATTGAAAAGGTTGCTGAAATAAAATTCCTCTGCCTTATTTTAGTCAAGCACTGTAGTTGGAAAATCATATAAGCTTAATGTGTGATAAATTAGATAAATTCGTTTCTGCACTTAAAAGACTAACCAATTTATAATAAGCAAAGAAGCTGCTGTAACAGCTTATTATGGGTATGTAGCGTCCATGCTACGGTATGGTTTATTGATCTGGGGCAATTAAGCGGTTTTTAATAGAGCATTCCTCATCTAAAAGAAATGTGTACGAACAATCTGTGGATGTGGACCTTTTGATTGTTGTAAACCATTTTTTAAACAGTTAAAACTTATGATACTGTCTTGCATGTACGTGTATGCAATTGGAACGTTTGTAAAGAAATATTTACATTTATTTCAAAGATGTATTGATATTTATACAGATAAAACATTTCTGCATAGAGATGTAACAAGATTAAATTTTAGAAAATGTAAAACTGTCCTTTATGAGAAGAGTTGTCCCAATATGTGTATAAAAGTATATAATAAAATCCCAAGTGATATTCGAAAATTGCTATTTAACTTTTTTCAAAAATCATTGAAGCAAAGGCTTATTCAAAATTGTTTTTATTCCCTACATGAATTGTATTGTTATAGACTAAAGTGATATTTCATATAATCTTGACTTGACTTGATAACTGTTGAGATGTACACATTACCTTGACGATTTTTTTAATTTTTTTTTTGGATTAAGATTGGATCGAATTTTGTATTATTTCTTGTTTATTATTAACGTCTATGTATATGTGTGTTATTTATCTTGTGACAATTTATTCTTAAGGTTATCATGAAATTGTAATTAACCATAGATATTCATAGAACATTTATATAGCACTACCTACAATTATAAAATTATATGTTTGCATGCCACTGGCGAAATATGATTGTACCATACCAAATTATTATTATTATTGGTTTTGGTTGGCACTAAATAACCAGAATCTTACATATGAAATCTACATAATCTGATGCTCTATACCATCATAATCATATCTACATAATTACTTTTTTCTACTTTTTTTTAAATCAATGAAGCATTAAATTCATTGGTGCTTGAATACATTTTGTGATTGACACTGGGGGAATCAAACCCGGGTTGCTCGTATATTGTTAAATTTACGGCAAGTTGAGGTCTAACTGCCCCCTTGAGTTACCATGGCTCATCTATATCATTAATTAATTTATTCTTACCTTGAAATCATCACCTCCACCGAGGCATTGCAAGTGGTGGGTTAGCTGCCAGTAGGTCATCTGGGGTCCATATGGGGAGTACATGAACCACCATGAAGCAGCACCAACTGTCGCCATACCGACGTAACCACCGATTGCCATGTACCTGGAAATATTACAAATTGCATACAACGGTAAAACAATTATAGAAATCTTATTTTGTGAATTTCTCCTCATTAATAGATTGTAAGTATTTACATCATGTAAGACAATTATATCTACCAAATACGGCCTCGAAAACGCGACATGATACGTGTAAGGCGTACATTACACGCTGATGCAGGCGTCAGTCAATTCCAACAATCATGACTGATGGAATTGACTGACGCCTGCATGGGTGTGTAATGTACGCCTAACATGACTGTTAAATGCCATTTTCAGCATAATATAGCCTTATCGTGGTAGCATAAACTAGTCAAATTTTATATGAGTGGGGAGAGAAAACTTTGTATGTTTTCGACCACAGCATAAGGCGATGAATGAAACAAGTAATCTGCATTAGAGAATTAAGTCCCACTTTGAATGTTGTGCCTTAAAATCTAAATGCTTATGTATTTTTATAAAACTGAAGTGAAGACGAACTTATAGTCTACCTGATGGGAGTGGTTGATGCACTCTTTGAACACCTGCAGCAAACCTCAAAGAAGGCTACAAATGCGTTGTAACTTTTTAGGATAAAATGGAATGCCTTCATACAGGTAGGCAGAAATAGGTAAGAAGATAGAGTATCCACCAATATGGACACTTAGGGGAAAAGTAGTTCCACCGCATAGTAGTAGTCTTGTTTATGACATGATTCATAATATTTTGAATATTATTATTTAATAAATATGACACATCAAACCTTTTTAATGGTTACGAGGCATTACATCTTAGTCCTGAGGGGTGACAACGCACCTGCGTTTTGATTCTTAATCGAGGATAAATGTAGATGTCTATGGGCATCCACTTACCATCAGGTGGACTGTGTGCTCATTTGTTACCCTTATTTTATATAAAAAAACATCATCATTAGTAGTTTAGATTTTCTCTAATAGGTAAAGCACGAAAATCACGCGTTTCTTAAAAATCATTACCTGAAGAACAGCCATCCAGAGATGAGACCTTCGTCAGCTTTACGTGGGGGCTTGTTCATGATGTCAAGATCGGGAGGATTGAAACCCAAAGCGGTGGCGGGGAGACCATCAGTGACCAAGTTGACCCAGAGCAGTTGCACAGGGATCAAGGCTTCAGGGAGACCCAAGGCAGCAGTAAGGAAGATGGAGACCACTTCACCAATGTTTGAGGAGATCAGATAACGGATGAATTGCTTCATGTTGTTGTAGATAGCACGACCTGTTGATGAATGAAGTATTTCTTAATGCCAAAGCAATTCCGAACACGCCTTCCCTCTATTGTCATATTATAGTAAAAATCAATTCTAAAATGACTGTTACTACAGTTTGTACTCGGACAGTTTTTACTGCATTTGTGGCAGACAATTATAAAGTTTAAGGAGCATAGCAACATTTTCATATCAAGCTCAAATTGCTTGCAATATCATGTAATTTAACCAGTATGTGAGCTACCACAATCCTTTCTCGTTAAAATACCCGCGCATGGAAGCTAATGTCATCAGGTTCTGGATAGAACTTTTGTTTAATCGAGCGATAAAATTTAGCGCGCGTTGAACAATTTCTTACGGGCCGGTTGGGTCAGTAAAAATAGTTTCCATAGAAGAAGTATGTGTTTTCTTTTTAAAACACAAAACAGAAAAAAGAACGAAATAAGAAGAAACTATTCGCATCTTTTATTATGTGCGAAGAAGTGCTAGCGAGTTAGTGAAGGGGCAGTTTGTCCGGTCCTAATTATAAGACATCATATTTTTTTCGAATCAATTTTAGGCGATTCGCCGAATAACAAACAACCTGTCTCATATGTGCGAACATAGGTTGTTTTCCCTTTCATACAAAATTATACATGTAACACCATCGACCCATCGCGAACGGATCGGTAGTTTGTGTTTCGAAGGAGATTAAAACTGGCTAATTTGATTAGCATTCTTGGATGTTTAATACATAAAACACTTATGTTAAAGCTGGCCGATCACTTAGCCTCCATGTGTACGAAAGCTTTAGCCATTAATTACAAAAACTATTTTTTTATCTATGGGGAAGGTTGTATATACCTAGTGAGATATTTTCAAATTTTGATAAAGAACCTATGAAGCTATTATTCAAATGCCTCATGTTAACATAATACCTTCTTCAACAGCAGCGACGATGGATGAGAAGTTATCGTCAGCAAGTACCATCTCAGCGGCGGACTTAGCGACAGCGGTACCGGATCCCATCGCAATACCAATTTCGGCCTTCTTAAGAGCAGGGGCGTCATTTACACCGTCACCGGTCTGGAACGATAAAAAAATATATAAGAACGTCGCACAAGGTATTAAACAAAGATCTTCCATATTTGAATTTTTTTAGTTCGTCTGGGAAAATAGATGCATATATTAAAGACATGTCAATTGAAATAATTTCTACTGGCTGTTGAAGCGTAACATCTATTAAAATCGTAGGAGAATACAGGTAAAGGATATTATAGTTTTTGTAGTCAATCACAATTTGTATGCTTCATAAAAACAAACGTAATTTAAAAAGGGTAAAACAAAAACTGTATAACCTAGAAGGCAGAAGGGAAAAGACACTATTAAAAGTAGTGCGTTTGCTTGGCGACGTAAGTGAATCCATTACTTTGTATTATCATCTTATGGATGTCGTAAGAGGCGACAGAGCGAATCTGCTATCTAAAAATACAAGCAGTTTAATAACTGCTTGTATTTTCACACCTTTCGGCTAGGCTTAAAATGTTTATGCTAGAAGTGGTTTGCAATAGTACTCGCATAGTGAATTAAAACTCATGATTTTTAGTTTCGTAGTCCATAACCTTAACCATTACGTTACTGTCCCTTGCAGAAATAGTAGAAATGTCATCTTTTACAGGTCGTTTTCTTTAAGATTAGCTTAATATCACATTGGGTGCGTTTGGCAGAATAAAGCGCTAGCAAGCGCTTGTAAGCAAAATGGCGATCGTAAGCGGTAAACGCTGTCAAATCGTAAGTAGCTATTTTCCTCCAGGACACGATGTTAGTTTTAACCGGGGAACCTAACCTAATTTAAATCTATGTTTGTAAAGTATTCATATTAAAAACTTACTAATCATGAATTTTTAATAACATGTATATATGTTTATTCACGTTATTATATTACTTAAAACTAATATTGCACAAAACAACTTATAAACTCTACTTCAAAACAAACAAATTAAATAAGCAAAATGGCGGATTGTGTCAGCGCTACTGAAGTAGTAATCGTGTCCTGGCATAAAACTATTTCAGCGCTTGTAAGCGCTTGCTAGCGCTTTTTTCTGCCAAACGCACCCATTGTCTTTGATTCTGTACATCAGGGATTCCCAAAGTGGTCGATATCGGTTTCCCAGAGGTCGACATAAACGAAAACTGATTTTGTTTACTTTGAGACTTTAATTTTTTTTTCAAAATATAATTAATGACGCAACGAATACTACTTTTACGAATACGAATAGGAATATCTCGCAATGGTAATAAATAACTAATTTATTTGATGATTTTCTGTTGTTCTAATAATTAGAATTTACAATAGCCAATTTTTTATGTAAAAAAACAAAAAACTGTAGATTTACTGCTTTTAGGCGATTTCGTTTTTAAAAGCCTTTCCGAGGCGACTGTACATTAGATATGAGCGCCGCGCCGGCGCGCCGCCGTCGCCGTAAGTACATGTCGACGCGTCGTCGCCGAGTAAAGCACGCGGCGCGCCGTCGTGAAGAGTCGCAACTTGCTTTCTCGCTGGCACGCGCGGCCCGACAGCATTAGTACGCCATTGAAGAATTTGAAGAATTCGCTGAACATCTGGAAAATGCCGACTCAACCGACTCTGAATCCGAAACAACTAAGACACCTGAAAGAGATTCAAGTTCTAAACAGTGTTTGCAGCCCCCTCCGACTATTAAAACGAGCACAAGCATAAGATGGCATAGAATTTTGATGATGCTAAAATGCATTTCTAATGACGCAAAACGACAGCCTATAGACACACTTCTTAACAAAATAGGACGAGGTGATCTCGTATTACAAGATACCGAATATGAAACCATTCAGGCTCTGATAAAGTTTCGAGAGAATTTTAAGAAAATCGTTGATGTTCTAAGTTCAGAAACCCAACCTACTATGAATCTGGTTCTAGTGTTTTGGTCAGAAGTGAAAAAATTGCTTGAAGAAGCGAATGATGATGCGCCTCTCGCAATAGCTAGGCTCAAAAATAACATGTTTGAGAGTTTGAACTCCCGATTTCCTTTAACCGGTGTGGTCGTTGCGTCAACTTTGCTTGATTGTAGATTTCATGCCATTCATGAAATTGATGAATTTATGCAAAAAAGAGAAGTCACTAAGGTTTCATTCCTATCAACAATGGTCAGAAATCGCTTGACAACAGAGGATCTTCGTCAAAATGAAATCATTGATACCGCTAAAGCTAGGCCGACTTCTTCTGCTGGTTCTTTAAACTTTTTACTGGAGTTGGTGTGAAAACACAGGACCACTCAACGTGATTCCGGGAATGCTGTAGAAAATGAATGCTGGAAATATTTCAGTACAGCATCTCCTGAAGATTTAGAATCTTACGGTGGAGACGTTCTACAATAATGGAAAGACAGGAAACTTCTATACCACCACTGTATGCTCTTGCACGCTCAATTTTGAATATACCAGCCACCAGCACGCCGAGAGAGTATTTTCCACAGCTGGACTCGTGATAACCGCAAAACATTCAAGATTAAAGCCTTTGAGGCTAAATAGGATAGTATTTATCCGTGACAATTATGTATTTTGCAAAGAATCCTTAAAGGAATAAACGGTGTTTTTGGACATTGATATACATATTTTCATTTTGATGTTTTTGTGGTATTGTTATTGTTATTTTGATATTTTATTGTTTTCTGTATTTGATTGAGCCTTAAAAGTATCAAGCGCCAACAAAACTCACTTAAATGATTATTTTATTTGTAAATGTATCTGAAAGAACATGTGAAATTACCTAACTAATTATAAATACATTATAGGTACTACTTTAAATACATAATTACATACTTATAATTAATATATGATTGTTTTATGTTCGTAGGTTTTTTTTACGTTATTATAGAATTTACTTAAATATATATTTTGAGTGTAAGGGATATATATGATAAATATTTCTTTTAGTTTTTTATAATAAAGATAGACGACACTGCTGTGATTGAAAACGTTCAGTTTTTCTTCAACTGAAAATACTGAAACGATTATTTTTCAGTAAACGTGATCTCCAATTATTAATAAGACTGTCAAATTGTAATTAACAAATAAGTTTCTTTATTAAAAAATATAAAGCTTTTTTTTAGTAACTACAATATGATTTTTTTTTTGAGAAAATTTTTCCTGATAAAAAAAATATCCAAGGCCTACGACTGGCCACGACGCGCCGCCGCAACGCCGCCGCCGCTGTGGAAATTATCAGGCCACGCCGCCGCCGTGGAATTGGCCATCGGCGCTCATATCTACTGTACATGCGGTTTAGTGAAAAATATTTTTGGGCGAGATTTTTCAGCCTTGGAAAATCGACATCTTCTCGCCAAAAGGCTAATGTATTAGCAGATATAGATATGATTTATCTAAGTGTTTCCATGTGTCACTTTTATCTCGTTTACGAGAGGAAATTTATTTTCAACTTCAACTTCTTTCTTTCACTTCGCAGCAACCTCAAAAAACAAATTATACAATACACTCTTGCTTGATCTATGCTTTCGTTCGACCGTGAAATGAAATAATGAATCAATCCAGGGTTCGTAGTGATAGGGAAACACCCGGAGCCAAGGAGTCCACCGTCGTTGCGGCTAAGAGCTTATGCACACGTCGTACTTTTTACGCGCCGACGAAGCGCGCGATTTCCAAGTCTTCCAGTAACAGACTTGCGTACAAAAATATTAGTTTCTAAATATTCATGATTAGTATTTGCCGAATACGAACATCGTTAAATGTCTACTATTCGGCGAATACGAATATTCGTATTCCCTGCATCACTAATAATTACCTACTTAAGTAGTTTTACGTAATTTGTATTAATAATTGTTAATTAAACTTGATATTTACTGAATTTTGTCCATTTATTTAGTTAAATTTTGATGTGAAAATGATGTCAAGTTTACTCACTTAACCAACCGCAAAGTTTTTAAATTGGTAAGTATTTTGTATCAATAGGAAAAAAAAAAAAACTATACATAGGATTGTTAAAGTAATTTCACTATAATGGTCTGAGGTGTCAGTTCATTTTGGAAGAGGGGTCTCTTGCCTAAATAGTTTGGGGATCCCTGTTGTACTGATTCTTAAGAGCAGAGCGCGAAACTAGATTACGCATTTCATTGTGTAAACTAATCTTAACGCTGTTGCTAAGTCAAAAAAATCGTATCACGTAATGATGTCTTCTTAATATTAGGACATTCAGCTAATACATTTTGTTATTGTAATATCGAATTCTACCGTGATAGGTTTGAACGCCAAAGTTTATAAACAGTACCAACTGACTAACATAAACAAATTGGAAAGCATTCTCAATAGTACAATATGTAAACATTAAATAATGCCAGGCAATTGGATATTTATAAAGATATTGTTCGCGGGTTAATAATATATATTGCAATGTTTATTTGGTTCATAAATTAATAATTATATATTATATCGCACGAACGAATTGTATGGTAAGATACGTTTGTGCAATCTATATTTATTTCCATTAGTTGGTCGGAATGATTAAGCCAGATTTGCTTTGATGTTTTGCACAGCGGGATAATGTAGAAAACATAAAACTTGATCACTAACGTAGCAGATGTTTTGACGATGACGAAAAACCAATGTATTCTGGATGTTAGTTAAAGTTATAGAGTAAAATGATGTTAAGTACATCGTCATATGATAAATGTTATTATTAATATTGATAGTATTTTTCAATATATATATATATATATATATATATATATATATATATATATATATATATATATATATATATATATATATATATAGTGTATACTCAATATAGCAAACGTCCATTTAACGAAAAACTACTTAAAACATTCTCAAAACAAAATTTGTGTAATGACGAAATTCGAGCGATAGAAAAGGGAGAAAGAAAAAGTGATGTTGCGAAACGGTTTGGGATTCAGTCCATCTATTGTGTCTACTATTTGGAAGAACAAAATTGTTTTTTTTTTTACTTTACTTACTCGCCATTTAACGAAAACACTCTATAACGCAATAAAATACCTTTACCTTCAATTTCGCTATATAGAGTTTACACTATATGTATTATTTTTAAGTAGACCACAATGAATATTTAAAATGAAAACGCTAAAATATAAAATATTTGATGATAAAATATAGTTCTTCAATACTAACCATAGCAGAGATCTCGTTCATGCTTTGCAAGTATTCAACGATCTTGGACTTGTGGGCGGGCTCCACGCGGGAGAACAAACGGGCTTTAGCACAAGCGTTACGTTGATCCGCCACGGACAGGTCATCGAACTCGCGGCCAGAGTAAGATTTACCAGTCGTGTCCTCATCTTCGCCAAACACACCGATACGTCTAGAAAAATACAACATGATAATCAAGTTCCCCAAGCAAAACTAATGTCAAAAATAATAAAGTACCTGCAGATAGCCTCAGCGGTGGACTTGTTGTCACCAGTGATGACAATAACACGGATGCCAGCAGCGCGGCAACGGACGATGGAGTCAAAAACTTCTTTGCGAGGGGGGTCCAACATACCCACGACTCCAACAAAGGTGAGGTTAACTTCATAGGTGAAGAACTTGGTGGAGTCGCCGAGGTCCATGTCATCAGGTTTCAGGGGGTTGTCAGCAGTAGCGAGAGCCAGGCAACGGAGGGTATCGCGACCAGTACCATATTGGCGGGTAAGTTCCAGAATTCGGTTTTTCAGAGTAGAGTTCAAAGCCACCTTGTTGGTTCCGACACGAGCATGAGAGCAACGGTCCAATACGCCCTCGGGCGCACCCTTAACAAACAGTTTCGGTCCATTGCCAAGACGGGAGGGTTTGAGAGGTGTACAGTAGGTCGACATGGACTTCCTATCACGAGAGAACTCGAGGGTGAACTCTTTCTTCCATTTGGTTTCAATTTCCTGGCGGACGACAATAGCAGCAGAACGGCGGTCGAGTCCAGACTTGGGCACGTTGAATGGGTTCATTTTTTCTGCGAGTACGATAAGAGCGGTTTCGGTGGCCTCACCAACTTTCTCGAAAGCTTGCTTGAATTCGTTGAAATCGATTGCTGAGTCATTGCACATGACACAAATAGTAGCTAATTCGTGAAGGGCATCGAACTCGGAAGCTTTGACTTTTTGTCCTTTCAGGTAAACGTCGCCAATGGGCTCGTAAGTTGAGCCAGTGATTTCGAACTCCAAGAAGCTGCTGTCACCGCCCTCGATTTTCTCGAAGATGAACATACGGGAAACGGACATTTGGTTGGTAGTTAAAGTACCAGTTTTGTCAGAGCAGATGACGGATGTACAACCAAGAGTTTCTACGGAAGGCAACGACCTAACGATAGCGTTCTTCTTGGCCATTCTCCTCGTACCCAAAGCAAGACAAGTGGTAATGACAGCGGGTAGACCTTCAGGAATGGCGGCGACAGCCAAAGCAACAGCGATTTTGAAGTAGTATACGGCACCCTTAATCCAGCTTCCACCATGGGCGGGGTCATTGAAGTGTCCGATGTTAATGGCCCAGACGGCAACGCAAATGACGGAGATGACCTTAGACAACTGCTCACCGAATTCATCGAGTTTTTGTTGCAGCGGTGTCTTGATCTCCTCAGTCTCCGACATTTCTGTACGAATTTTACCAATGGCAGTGTTGAGACCAGTGCCGATGACGATACCGCGGGCTTTTCCGGCAGCAACATTAGTACCAGAGAAAAGAATGTTCTTTTTGTCCTGATTGACAGCGCGGGGGTCGGGAATGGCGTCCGTATGTTTGATAACGGAGACTGATTCACCAGTCAGGATGGACTGATCAATACGAATTGTGGTGGAATAGATTTTAATAAGGCGGATATCGGCGGGGATTTTGTCACCAACGGATACTTCAACGATGTCACCAGGCACGATTTCTTTCGCTCGAATTTTCTGTACGCCGGATTTATCGCCCCTAACAACTTTACCCATTTCGGGTTCGTATTCTTTTAAAGCTTCGATGGCAGATTCTGCGTTCCGTTCCTGTGAAGTGAGTTCTAGGTTACATTGACTGAAATAATAAAATATAAACTCATTGATATTTTATGGTATATAATTATGTACATGTGAATTTAATTATAATTAGAGACAAGTTGTGTTTCAGTTATCACCATAATATTTTATTTATTGAGAATAATAAGACGAAGAGAATTAAAACAACACTAAAATAAAAATTACCTGCCATACTCCTACAACAGCGTTGGCAATTAGAATTAATAAAATAACGAATGGTTCTACGAAGGCTGAGAAAGCGTCTTCGTGTTCTTCAAATAAAGCTAAAACCTGTAATGAATAATATATGATTTGTATATACATCAAAACTTGCTTCTAAACGTAGTCCATTTTATCATATAAAATACTTACAAAGGAAATAATAGCGGCTAACAACAAGATCTTCACTAAGAGGTCATCGAATTGTTCCAGAACTAACTGCCATATACTTTTGCCTATAAAATACAAATGTATCTCAAATACTGTGTAAAAAAGCAATCTTTTGGTTAAAGTGACATTTAAAAGGCTTCTATGCTGACGCAATGAATCTCGAGAGCGGAAAGTTAAATGAGGTCAAGATATAACATAATTGTAATGTTCTACAAACCGTAAACTTGGAAGCTAGGTAATTGAAAAATAGGTATTATAAACCAACTCTTTATCTGCTTTAACTCATATTAAATTATGCGTTGTGGATATTTATTTGATATTTCATATTTCGCAGGGAATAATAGCAAAAATTTTTTGCTGGTCAACAGCGTGGATAGGTAGATAGGATTTATATATTACTAGCTTGCCAGGCAGACGTTGTTCTGCCCTTTTTGACGACCCATTGTCCTATGAAAAATTCCTATAAAAATTCTTAAATTCGTAAAAAAAATTTGTGGGTCACTCGTGGGGAAAAAAACTATCCTATCTTTCAAGTTGGACCAAACTGCACACGGTGTGCAAATTTGATTAAAATCGGTTAAGTAGTTTGGGAGTCCATCGCGGACAAACAACGTGACACGTACTTTATATATTATATTAAGATATCATAAAAATCACACCATCAGAATAATTTAGTATTTTTCTATATTCATAATGACGGACGGGGGGTGATTGGAATGGCTTATATAACACGAGTAAATGGTAGATGATTATCTCACTTACCTTCTTCCACAGGCAGTTCTGAAAACAGAAAAGTACCGTAATTAGAGTTTTGAACAAAACATCAAAGGAGTAAAATTTACGATAAACCACTCAGAGCAGGCATGCAATTTATCTCAGTAGTTACGATCGTATATAAATACTCGCATATTAACTAGATAGGTGTTCAGGTGTTCAGCAGCCTCAAGTACCTCAAGGCAGCGTCGCATTATTTGAGGGCTACGAGTCATGTGACGTATTTCTAGTAAAATATGTTATTTATGATGGCTTATTAACTAAATAAATTTAATTATCGGCTTTAACTGTAAAGGGGTAGAGATCAATATTAAACCACGTGTTGGTAAATCGGAATGTTTGATATAAATTATTTTGATTTTCAATTGTAGTTACTTATATGGACTTACTGACATATTTGTTGTAATCTGTACTCTATTTCAAATAAAAGGATTTTTATTATGTGCTTACATTATCAATAGATAATTTCGCTTAAGTTTTTGTTGAATTGTTTGAGTTTAGATATACTTTGAGCTGGAGTAAATATGAACGATATCAAGGGCAAATATAAGACTCATTATCTTGCTTTGCAGAAACGCTGGCAAACGGCTAACGAAACAAAGATGTTATAAAGAGGATACTGATATAGCAAGTTGTGTATGATAATTAGTTGTGCGTCGGTTACATTGGGCCACGTCTGTCCGTGACGTACGTGACCCGCACGTACGGTGTACACTGACCTCGCAACGTGTGCGTCTTTTACGTAGACTTTGTATATAATATTACACCTTTCTTACCCTTATAAGGGGAAACTTATTTACCGTCTCGTTGGTCTAATGGTCATGAGTGCGACTGCTGATTAGCAGGTCCTGGGTTCGACTTCTTGTCTAAATGAAGTATAAGTTGTTGAGTTTTTCTGTTAAGAAATTAACAATAACAGTCCGGAGTTCGAAATTTGGTGGTTTTTCACCCCAGTGCCTCGGATTTCCGTTGGTTTTGCGCCTGGTCTCTCTCAGGTCATGTCGAATTGCTCTCCCTTCGGTATTGATAGGGCACATGTCTATGCGACGCATACACACACGTGCACTAGGCCTGTCCTGCACAAATGCCTAGTCTCTGTCGAAACGAGATTAGCCGCCGTGACCGAAATTCGGTCTGAAGAACGTGATTATTATTATTATAAAATAGAAGTAGGTATACGAAGCGGAGCGTAGCATAGACACTTATATATTACTATAATACAGTTGCAGTGAATGGTTAATCTGTTGTTGTTAAGATAATAAATCTAAGTTAACTAGGGCGTAGATCTTTTGTTTGTTTTGACTTTGGCATTCAAATTTAAATAATTAAAAAATTAAAGAACAGGTTTGCAGTTCACACGCGGTACTAGTAAAAAGTTCAGAGAACTAAACTTGTATTGAGTATGAGACGAATGCAGAATATCAGGAGAAGGAAAGGTGTAGGGTTTATTTATTAATATATTGTTATCAAGTTTAAAAATTATGTTATACTAGCGATCCGCTTCGGCGCCACCTACCGAGTCCAATTGAGCTTTTAAACTATAAGAACCCAGAAGAAGAAAATTATATACTATATATATATATATATATATATATATATATATATATATATATATATATATATATATATATATATATGTAATAGGAAACACTGTAAACTGTATTCTATCTCATTCTCTCGTACGTTAAATTCTATACATGTCTATGTTTGTCTCTTTTTAGTATCGCTTTTTCTTTTCATCGAGTTTCAGATCACAAAGATTCTAAAGAAGTTTTCACTGTAATAAAAACTTCTTAAGAATATTAATTACAATTCATTGTTTATATTACAAACAATGAATTGTAATTACTGCCTGTTTTATTCTTATGTTATTGTGAAACGAATGTAGTCATAAAATTACGTGCTTTATACTGGTTTACTTCTAGGCGAAGAATTTAAATGATAAAGATAAGTTTTGCGTTGTTAGTATCTGCGTGCGTTGCAAATGTTTGTTCGCATAACCGCATACCACAAGGCGATCACGTTCAAAAGGGCCTTATAAAACGGTTTAACACTTCGCTTTGTGGGTCTCAACAGACGTGTGTAATCGGGCAACGTGCGCCAAGTCAATCGTAGCGACTCTATTTGCGTACACCGCGGCTGCCAGCCGCGCCAAGACGAATGTGAGCAATTAGTCAACTAGTCGATATTGCCCTGTTAGCATTTGGGTGCTTCCGTCGTCGTGGATCAGCGGAACGTCACAAATCAAGTGATAGCTTTTACGAGCTTAACAAGAAAGGCGGGGTGCTTAAAACAGGTCGAAAGAAGATATATTTCTGATGATGGCACATTAAAACATGAAGTTATATATATATATATATATATATATATATATATATATATATATATATATATATATATATATATCTTTTTGATAGTGCGAACAGAAAATTAGGTTATGCGTGTTGGGAATGTGTAGGTCCATGTTTATATCTCACTAAAATATTATAACCATATTTTAGAATTAAGCAAGATGAGATGAGATGAAATAAATGCGAATTAAGAGAATATTTCATAAATAAATATATAATAGTTGAGAAGATAGCACGTCTGCCCCATATGTAAGACGCAAGCCGCCAACGTAGACCGTCTAAAATAAACCCGGCTGCTATCCTATCTATATTATATTTTAGTCTCTAGACACTCTGAGCTCACTGCATCACGCGTCAACATTCCCAGGCGCCTCGTTCTTAGCACAGTCCAGCTTTCCATTAACTGCTTTATGCACTCGACTCTTGCAAAACTACAGAAGCAATTTTAAATGCATGTGAACCAATTGCCCAAATACTCGATACGTTTGTGATACCAAATACGCTGTTATTATACAGTTTTAGGTTTTAGATTCCAATCATGAATATAAAAATATAAATGGTATGTTCTAGTTAATATTCAAGAAACACTACCTAAATAGGTTTATTGCGTTGGTTTACCCTAGCTTGTTGATTTTAAAATAAACCAAAAGGTGTTACGGCGTTGAATATTCAAATGTTTTATTTTACATATTATAGACGTTATCATTATGAATGTTATTATGATCGACAGTAAGTAGCCACTTTGTTTTATAGAATAAGGGTGACAAGCGAGCACACAGTCCACCTGATGGTAAGTGGGTGCTGTAGCCCACCGTTTCCCATTTGCCGGGTCGAGACCCGGTACCGGGCCATCAAATTAAAATACCGGATCGCCAAATTCCCGCATACCAACTTGTAAAAAATATTACAAGTTAAGTAAATAAGTACCAATAACTAGTAAGTTTACCTTAAAAATAAGTATAGAAACCGACTTGAAGTGGATCCAGACCATAAGATTAAACTTTCCTCATTTTCCGCGAACTTGGATTTTTTAGTGAAAAATAAGCAGCAGCCCCATACTTCGCATTAAAAGTTTGTGACTAAATAGGCGATACCAAAATATATAGCAAAAATAAAACATTTTTACTGTGAATAAATGTGTATTGTTTTAAATAATGGAACCAGCTTGGGTTTAAAAGTATTTAGTGGGCCACTAAGGGGCAGTATGAAAATTACAGGGCCACGGCAGAACAATGTTTGGGAAACACTGCTGTAGCCCATAGATATCTACATCTACCTTAGATTAGGAGTAAGTTCGAACGCCTCGTGTTTCCAGTGAAAAGGTCTAGGGATTTTTAATACACTCACAATACGAAACAAGAGAATTAAGCTGAATCCTTACGCAAGTATTCTATGAGAGCCTAATCATTCCCCGGTTTAGCCGACCACATCATACCACACATACATAATATGCAACATGACTACTTATAAATTTAATTATACCTACAAATTATGATGCAGTTGTGTTCGGGAAGTGAAATGAGACATGACACATAATTATTAAGTGACCGATATCTAATGGAAGAAGTATAAGTAAATATATTTGATAATTCTTACAGTAGTTAAAAGAATATAAAATAAATAGAATATAATTGATAGAATCAGGCGTTACTTTGCGGAAATCCATTACAATAAAGATATTAATGAATTCGCAACCATCCGCTTAAAAATACAATCATGTGTCTTCAATTCAGGTAAGACACATCATTGTATTTTAAGCGGGTGGTTGCGAATTAATTAATATCTTTATTATAAATAGAATAGATGTATGTAGGTACTAAGTTTATTTAGTCCCACTTGACAAGAGTTAACTTATTTTGCATATAAAACAGAGATATATAAGTGAATAAGTAACTGACAATGATTAGGTACATTATTTAAGAACCTACATTTTCAACAGGCGGTAAATTTCACACTCGGATCTATTTCGGTTTGAAGTTTTCCGTATTGTGACCAAGCTTGAAGTGGAGTGACGCGTAGTTTGGGCGCAAAGTTCTAAAGCTAAATAATCGCGCGTCGAGTGCTACGAAGTCGAGAAAATAAACATTGATTTGTCTACAGTTTTGCCGCCAAATAATTATTCTTAGATCAGTGGTTTTTCATACGTCGTTACATTTCATTCGCCGAAGAAATTTATAGTTTAGGCACATTCTTTTAAAGTCCATTACTATAAAACAGTATCTATCTAATTGTGTGTACTTTAAGTCGGCTCATGATGTTTTATCTGCGTAGTTCGCATGCTAAATAGAAGTAATACCCAGAAACTTATTAGTGTTCCAGAATTTAAGTACCTGAATTCAAAACTATTTGCGTCGCATTGACGACATAAATTAAAATTATTCATTATACATATAAATCAAATTCATTTAAAAAAAAGTTAACATCAATAAAATTAACTCGGACGGCCAAAGTGAGAGAGATAGTATACATTTATAAGCCGTGATATACAATATGTAACGTAATTAACGCACACCCTCAGACACTCCAATTAGTATATTATGTTATACTCATAATACATACACTGAATTTTTAGTTAAACATTTTTATGCACTGATTATTTATCAAATTAGTTATACTAATTCCGGAAGAATGTTGTGGTCACAGTACAAATCCACGAACGCAAAGACTTTAACATTCTTGAAATAAAGTTCATTTTTCTTTATTTTTATTGAATGACAGAATTAGTAATAATACAAATAAAACTGCACTCTTAAAAGTATTATTGCCTTAAGTTACGGTCCATTTCAGTTTGTTTTGACTGTACAGATTTAGTGTGACTGTAATTTACGTAGTTTTAATTATTTTTGGGATAAAAAATTACCCATATTAAAAATGGTAGTAATCGATTCAGTAAACGATTCTGAACAAACTACTTTCTCAAAGTGCGTTAATTATGTTACGTGTTGTATATGTATGTATATTATTTAGGTTCATCTTACCATATTTTTTTGGTTATATTTTATAAATAAACACTTACAATGTCATTGTTTTATTACACGAATAAGTCAAATATTTGTAATTAAGAAAAAGGAATCTCAGTTTTTGTAAGTGATGCTATAGAAACTTACACGCAATATTTTTTTATAGTATCGACATCGGTAGTATAATGATTTTTTTTTAATTATGACACGTAGAGCGAAATATATTAATGAATAAATTTTTAGATTAGCAATTAAAGGAGAAGAAAGAGCGGTATATTATATTCTCTGTGAAAAATAGAAAGAGTAAATATAACCTTCCTTTTTGCACATTTTTACATTCTAAATAAGCAATAAGCTACCAAATTTCATGGAATTCAGTAGTTTTTGTGTAAAACCCGAGATTAAACAGACTAATCACGGACTTGACTTCGATGTTATTTATACCTTTTAGATGTACTAGACCTTTTTAAAAATAATATAATTTTAGCAGGGTTTCAAAATATACGATATTTATTATAACTACTGAAAATCGGGTTTTTTCTGATACATTTAAAAACGTTATAGCAATCACAGTATTTTACATTTGTTGATTCAAAACGGTCAATGCAATCGGTCAAGATAATAAAAAAAAAAACTATTAATAATCTAATCAGCCATATTATTTCTGTCAGACTTTAAGATATCAATAAATCTGCTATAGAAATATTTCAGTATATAATATTGCAATCATTCGTTTCATTGTTAGATAGGTACGGCGAATAATTATGTTTTTGGCAAATCAACTATGTATTTCTGCTGATACACAAGATATGTCAATTTATACCATGTGAAATGTGACTTTAATAAAAATAATGTACTCCTGACCAGGACAGGATAATAGTGTACTAGGCTAGGGTGCCGTGCCGTAAGCGCAGGTGCGCTTTCTATTACCTCACTGTCAAAATCCGATGAGACGCAAATACGGATATGCGACTAGTATAATTAACGGATCTAAGTGATTTTCGAGGCACGCTTGTGTAACACCGCAAACTTGCTGATTCTGGCCTGCTACTGACAATTTCTTGGCAGAAAAAGCCAATAACTGGTTTTAGTCCAACCCGGGACCATACTACGATCAGCGCGGACGCACTTATGCTTTGACACCAATGAGGTAGTTAAACAGTGACAAGTAAAAAAAGTGACAAATTTGACATTTGCAGGCCAAAGTTTTCATTTAAAAATAATTATTTTTGAGTTAAAAAGCCTCGACATATCATGCTGTCACGGTCTCAGGGAGAACTTTATTATCTACTCTATCATGGTCATTAAATAATTTACACTTTTTCTTTTAAAACCTTACCTTTACCCTCACACTAGGATTTTCTCCTGTACCGTGGAGGCAGTTTATATACATAAATTGCACAAGCACCTAGACCTGGAATAATTACTTGTAGGCCATACAAATACTTGTTCCGTGCGGGATTCGAACCCACGCCCTTTAGTGTCGTAATTCATCGCTCTCAGCCACTGCGCGACGGAGCCCTCAATCGTATTGTATTGTCATTGGTTCTTAATACCTATGTCTGCAAAATTTCATATTATTCAGACGTTTGGAAGTGAGTGAAAAAATGAATTACAAAATTACATTGCATTCATAGATACAATAAATACACGTGAAGCTAATATAAAGCATGTAATAAAATGTATATCCCAGTGCGGGATACGTAAATTGCATTATATGGACATACGGCCAGATCCTAATAGTTCTTTTTGTGATTCATTTGTATATGTACCTATATATATACCTACTCTATAAACGTGGTAGAGCCATGGTATAGCTACATACATTATGGTTGTAGCACCAATGGGTCGACTCGACCCGGGAAGGATTCACTGTGGCAACGCATCTGCATTGTCATTTTAATTGAGGATAGATGTAGGTGTCTATGGACCACAGCATCTACTTACCATCGGGTGGACTGTGTGTTCGTTTATCGCTCTTTTTATATAAAAAATGATGCGGTAGCAGCATTCGAGCAGGTCGTAGAAGAGGTATGTGTCTGACGCGGACTGAAGTGTTTAGAAGGTTGGTTCAGGTGCATGACATTTGGTATAGATGCTGATGGAGAGTTCTTTGAAAAGATTTAATAATAGACCATAGAACCTTTCTTTAAGTTTCGCAAAACTTTCCGAGTGGCCTACGCATTATTTTGTAACAGAAATCTTAATGAAGGAGCTATGTATTTATTTTCGGGTCGGTCGTAGTTTCAAGTTTGTTTTTGGTATTATTACTTCTAAAGTTTTATTTACTGTACGCCTATCAATAAGTTTGGGGGCGTTCATTAATTACGTGAGGCGTTTAGGGTTAGGGGTGGTCGTGCCGAATCTCACACAATCTCATATGGGGAAGAGAGGCTCTCGGAAAATATCTGGTATATTTCCGCACGACACAGTGAAAATTTGTGAGAAAACTGGGCGAAATCAAGTAAAATATGTTTCTCCACTAAAATATGGCCAAATTCTACACATTAATATTTTCAAGTCCTTTAAAAGTCATCTGCTGAACATAGGCGTCCCCCAAAGAATGTCACAAAACACTGCCCTGAGCCACCTACATCCATCGACTTCCTGCATGTCTTACCAAGTCGTCACTTCATCTAGTGGACCACTACACACTTCACATAACAGTATGAGGCTGCCACTCGAGAACTTCGCTTTCCCATCGGTTGTCAGTTCGTCTAGCTATGTGGCCGGCCTATCCAGCTTAGTAATTCGTTGGGCTATGTCGGCCATTCTGGTTCTACTGCGGATATCCTCATTTCTAAGTTTATCATGCAGAGAAACTCCTAGCATAGATATAGCCCTTTTCATAGCTCGCTGAGCGACCTTAAGGTTACTGAACGGCCAGTAGTGAAGGACCACGTCTCGAAACCATAAATCATCACTGGCAACATGCGCTGATTGTACAATCTCGTTTTCAAGTCATAAGAACTGACGAAAAGATGTGACTCCCGAACGCTGCCCAGCCGAGCTGAATCCGTCGATTGACCTCTCGGTCCAAGTAGGACTTACCTAGTAGAGACAAATAGTCTCGCTATTTATACCAGGAACTCGTTACAACAACATCGAGTTTAGTGCTCCCAACAACTACCAGCACTGTTGCGACATGGACGTTACACATAATCTTTGTTTTGTCCACGTTTATCTTGAGTAAATCGGAGGTGAGTAATCTAACTATTGATGTTAATACCGTATCCTGTTCAGTCCAGTAGCTTGAAAAAGTCTTCCGATGCAGCGGTGAAGATTTTCGGGGATATAACGTCATCCTGTCTTACACCTTTCTGCAGTTGGATAATACGTTTCGTACTCTGGTTCTGTATTCGGATAGCTATCGTAACCCTACTGCAGCACCGCCCAAATTTACCGTTTATTAGGCATCACCTGATTTTACTGAAAATCACATGGGCATGTTGGTTTCAGTTCCAGGCTCTTTTGAGTGACATCGAGTCCCCGTGTACTGAATAAGAATATTCTATTAAGAATTTTAGTAGTACCTATTTAAGTATGTTATATAGCTCGGATTTCTCACTGTGATTTTAGAATATGTTCATAGTAGTCTTAAATACTAGTCTAAAACAAATGGTAAAATAACAAAATTGTACAACCGACTTCAATATAAATAAAATGAGAACATGATCAATGTAGTCGAAGTCAATAAAATACACATTATTGAGGATAACTCTAATGCCGGCTGTACACGCTCGTCGAGACACCACGAGACATGCCTAGAGGTGAGCATTATTTAACATAATCGGTTTCAGAAACTGCTTACGAGCTTGATAATCGTATACCCAGTTTCGTGGACAAAATGTAATGATTATTTTACGTACGCAGTTGACACACACCACGACCGGCGCTCGCATAAGCGTTTCGTTTTGAACAGATTATTATTAAGATGAATATAGGTAGGTACGTAACACGATATACGACTCGCACAACGAGAGCAAAAAAGAGTCCCTTCGGGATAGTTAATGGCTTACACGCAAGATCTCGATCATAAAAATTATGTGATGTGGTGGACAATAATACTTAGGCACTTACATATTTTGTTACCATAAAATTGTACAAAAGTACTAATATTGACGATGTCACGCGCATATTATAATTATAACACCTATAAAATGTTATATATTCGTAATCATAATCATAACATAACACAGTTAAACTAATGTTGTAATACCTATAACCTGTTAATATTTTTGTAATCATAACCTAACACAAACACAGAACTAACCTACGCTATACTGTATCGTATACAGATGTATGTAGCGTTGCCAGGCGTCCGGATAAAGGCGGACACAGTCAGGCTTTTTGTTTGCGTGTCCGGCCAAATTAGACGGTGTCCAGGCCTGTCCGGCATTTGTCAGGCTTTTTATATTTGACCATTTTTTACATTTTTCATGTACTTAAATACATACTACCTATTGCAATTATTGAAACTAATATTGTAATGAATATTGAATGATTAATAATAAAGAACACTGATTCTTTTAATTTAAGATTTTGTAGTAAATGATATAAGGTTAGCATTGTTTTACTTTAAAAAAATATATTATCGTGTTATACTAAGACTGAATAATTAAGGGTGTCCGGCCTTTTTTACCAAAATGTTTGGCAAAGCTGGATGGTCTGTTCGGCTTCTCGGTTTAAAGACCTGGCAACCCTAGATGTATGTAGCTCATGGCGGCTGAACACGCTCATCTCGTCACCTCGTGTGCCTCTCGTCACGTAAAGGCTCGACGGAGAACACACCATGTACACACTCATTGTATCATTTGAAGTTTGAACTCCATATGCCCGCTTGCTGCGTTTTGCCTTTGAACTATTATATTTTTTACACATTTACTAAAAATAAAATTAATAACCCATTGCTAAGAAGGAGATGGTGGATAGTTTCTATTAATTTACCGTAATAGTACCATGTACGGTGAATAGAATAGTGTATAGCTTGCGGCTTGCGCCACGAAAGATGAACAGTGCGGTGCGGTATGACATACGGGGAAGCGAAACCATAGCAACGGGCGACGCGCTAGCTCCAAGTAGTGTCTCCCTGCGTCCAGTCACCCGCGCACATACTTGTGTCGTCTTGCGTACTATCGATATCGAAAGTGTTAGCGACTACCTGTTATACAATATTTAAATATATATATATATATATATATATATAAAGTAAATAATTATTCAATAAACCTGGCACTTAAGACTTAAATATTGATATCGGTATTAAGAGTATGAAATATTTTATGAGATTTGTAAAACTTAGCAGGATCTATTGAAAGATGACTGTAATTATGTAAAGAAAAAGAGAGGTTCAACTAGTCCCGGAAAAAACACATGTTTCTTCATAAATTTAAGTACATATATATTTTAAATGAAATTAAAAAAAAATCAATAATATCATTAAACACTGTATTTAATAAACTTTCTTACAGTGTATTACACTTCTTTATACATTATCATCAAAAAAAAGTTATTAACAATAAAATCACGTATGTCGTCTTGAGACAAAACATAAATTACAAATACAAAATATTTTACCTCTTTAACTAAGTGTACACAAAATACAGAATATTCTTTAGCAGCAATTAAAACCTAACGATTATATATAAGTACGTTTTCGTAGAGACTTTGATGTGTAGTTATAATGTCGACCTTTGACTTTTTACATATTAAAATGTCATAATACAGTTTGCATTTTTCTGCTTGATTATACATGTTATACACGTTAAATAATATCATCATTCGCTCTCGGTTTTCATCGCGATACCTACGAGACCCTTTGACTCGAGCGCAAAAAACCGACACGCTTCCGAGAGCGCACGAGGGACACGAGACGCGACGCGACGCGACGAGAGCACCCTGTACACACTCGTACTCGCCCTGTCTAGACATGGGTCGTAACGTCTTGGACGTAATCGGTTGTACGTAGTTTCGTGGATATGAGTAACTAGTTTCAAAACTGCTTATTTTTGTAATTAGTTACATATGTATACAGTATAGCGTAGGTTAGTTTTGCGTTTGTGTTATGTTATAATTACGAAAATATTAACATATTATAGGTAGGTATTATAATATTAGTTTAAGTGTGTTATGTTATGATTACGAATACGTAACAGGTTATAGGTATTATAACATGTGCGCGACATTGTCAATATTAGTACCTTTGTACAATTTTATAGTCACAAAACATGTAAGTATTTAAGTATTATTGTCCATCACATCACATAATTATTATGATCCACATAATACACAAAAATTAACTTAATACAAAAAATATTTATTATTTATTTACACCAATTATATGTCTGTTTATGTACACTAAATATTTATATACACTTTAAATGTTTATTCACAAAGAAAACTATACATGTTATAATATTTATAAAGGAAAACGCGAAGTTTTTAAGAACAATGTTAAATAACGCTCGCCTCTAGGCCTGTCTCGTGGTGTCTCGACGAGCGTGTACAGCCGGCATAAGACTTCTGGTCAGATCTTTATTAAATTTTGATCGCAAGAAGCACCATTTTTCAAATAAAAAAGTCATCAAAATCGGTTCACCTCGAAAACAGTTCTGAGGTAACACATGAAAAAATACAGTCGAATTGAGTACCTCTTCCTTTTTGTAATAATTTAATAAAAAATATTAAAGAAATATGTTTTTTTTTAATTAAATCGAACCTAATCAAGTTTAAAGTAACGTATTTACACAAAAAAATCGTATTTCAAAAATTTCACGTTAGATTGGGGGGGGGGGAGCCAAATCTCTCTACAGGGGGAGGGGTTGAAAATCCCAAAACTTAATTAATGGACGTCTCCTTTTTATGGTACATGCCATAAGAACCATAAGGACTTATCATGCCCAAATACTACAACTCTACTGAATTATAAGACGCCTTTAGGTCTCATGCTGTTTCTATCACTAAGTCAGTTACTGTGACACCAAAAGACTTAACGACATCTTAAAATAAGTGTATAATATATTATTTATAAATACAATATTAATAACGCGTATTTCAATTAATGTTATAAAAGGATATAAATAAATAAATGTTAAGATAATATTTGTAATACATTTTGAAAAAAATTGCATAAGGACAAACATCCCGAACGGGAACAATTATCTGTAGGTCATACAAATATATGTTCAGCGCGGGATTCGAAACCGCGGCCCTCAACGTCGCAACTCAATGCGAAGCCTGCGTCATGGAGTCCCCGAGCTGTACATTTGTACTTAAATGTTTTAGTTATCAATCTTTTAAATACAAGAGTTCAATGAATCCTATGTAATAATACAATAAATCTAAGCTAAATATTAGCACAAAAGAAAGTGCAATGGAGACAAGGTAAAATGTGTTCGTGATAAAATTGACGAAAGACTGGTTGCCTCTGCTTGCTCATGGCTTACTGTGTTTATGTTACAAAATGCTATTTTAATGTCTGATAAGCTAAAGCTTATCCACCTTTTGCGATAACCAAAAGTGAAATTTCTCTTTCATAGCTTCGCTTATATATACATAGATGTATTTAGAAAAAAAAAACATATTTTACGGATTTTTTCGCGCTAAATTTAAGTTATTTTAATTATTTTAATTGACAACCTTTCGGGTGATTGTGTGAGTGTCCAGTGACCCAGAGCTGTACACTGGGGTGTTTCATTATTATCCCGATGTCATTGTAAAGGAATTAAAATAAGTAAAAATACGTTAAATAAAACGCAGTGTAATACGTAAAATTTGTTTTAATTAACGTTCGTGTAAATATAAGAAATCTGTATATTTTTTTGGTATCACTATTCAAGGTATAAATTGAAAAACAATGAGCTCATAACTTTATAAATAATCTGATTAGAATAAGAAGATATAACTTAGCAATCCGCACGTACGTTATTAGGATACGGCTTCTCAAAATAAATAGGTAACTTGTATAGTTATTGTAACAACTATAAACTAAAACTGGTTTTTGAGTTATGTGGCGTACGAGTATAGTAGCGATATAAGAAAAATTATCGTCTCATCTTTTTACGTGGGTGTCACAAGATTAAACTATAAGGAAATGTTAGAATGATCTTATGGAATTAGATAGGTGGTGTGATGATCATCTAGTACGGCAGGTATAAAATAAACAGCATAGAGGAGTAGCTTCAGAAATGGAGACGTGTGACTGTTCGTAGTCTCCCTTAGCAAGAAGGGTTTGCCTTAAATGATGAGGTCCGTGTCGAGCAGTGAACTGTTTTTGAGTTAATCATTAACATAATCAGCAACAACATTTCGGCCCATCACAATTTCACTGCTAAACATAGACGTCTCGTATAAATTGCCAGAAACACAGTCGTCCAGACTCTTGAGCCACTTGCAGTTAATGCATGTAGTGAATAAAGAACTTTTTGAGTAAATAAACGAGTATATTTAAAATTTCTTTAATATCAAAACCTTTAAGAGGAAATAAATAGGTGTTCGAAGAAACTATCGCTGTCGTTTTGCGAGCACGAGTGGGATAAGGACAAGTGCAAATCTGACATAATATCCTAAGTAAAAAGTCTTAATTCGAGGTTTGGCTCTCTACCATTTCCTCCTCCAATATTGGACCAATTTAAAAGATATTTCATAAACTGAGTAAGAAAGATATACACAGTGTCCCTATATATTTCTTTTTTTAGTATTAGTTATCAAATTTGAACACTAGGCCTCTGTTGACAGAGGTCTAAATAGGCAATTTTGAGCATTTTGTAATGGTTCAAGTGCTTATAAAGATAATGTATCATCACGGTTATAAAGTCACAAAACCAGAAAGAAAAAGGCGAGTGTTTGTATGAAGAAAAGACCAGCCGCATTTCCTCTTAATACAATATTTTTATTTGCTATTGTGAATTATTGAGGCCGCTTGTAGAAAATAAGTTGAGGATATACAAGGTTATGGTTTTATCTTACTTTAAAGCGTTAATATGCAAAGTGCTGTGAAATGATGCTATAAATAAGTAAGGTAGCGGGGGCACAGCAGGCGATCACTGAACATGCCATTGTTACGCCTGAGTATCGCTCAGGCACACGCACCATTACCTAGCGCTTCTAACGCCTCGCTACATTTCACCAGTCTATAAATAAATGGGCATATTATGCAAAAAACAATTTCTCCAAATTTTTAAATCGAATTAGATATTGTTATCAAATAAAGCGCTTTCATTTAGTGATTAGGTACATTACTTCTGCGTAGCGGGGTCCTTGCTTAGAATTCAAGATGGAAGTTTATGAACACCGCCCATGGCGGACATAGACGAAATGTCATAAAGTCTCACGATGGCGATACGAATTTCGTACACTAAAAACCTCATGTTTTGGCGGTAGGGCAAGCCTGGATATTCCGTATCTTTGTCATTGTATCTTATCCCAATACCTTGGCATTAACTAAGATACATATATACAGTATGGGACCTGCGGTATTTTGTAACTTACACCGATAATACTCGAAAATTGTCGCCCTGATCAGTCATCCTTATCTATTTATAATTATCATTTGTTAATAACAAAACAGAAAACCCTAGTTAAAAGAATCATCACCAGCATCATCATCGTCGTCGTGACAGCCTATAAAAATCCACTGCTGAACAATGACATCCCCTCAGATTTCCTCATGTTATATTGATAACCGCAGTTTTTTATTTACTACTTGTTATGAGGATTAGATGCTGTTCCTCATCTCCGGGTCTTTTTATAGAATAAGTGTGACAGACGAGCACACAGTCCACCTGATGGTAAGTGGATGCTGTGGCCCATAGACATCTACATTTGTCCTCAATTAAGAATCAAAATGTAGAGGCATTGTAATCCCTCAAGACTAAGATTGAATGCCCCTTTTCCAGTAAAAAAGGGTCTCCGGATCTCTACACTCACCATACAAAACATAGCAGTATTAAGCTGCTATTTTAAGCTGTTACCATAATATAGATGCAGCGTGGCTTCACCACGTATAAACCTGGTTTGTTTCTTTCTACCGCTTCCTACGAAGAAATTGTGTGGTAGATATTAGGATAGGGATTAGGATATTACACCACCACCACACGGTCAAATAATAATGAATAACATCCGATCCGATTTCCGCCAATGCCATTTAAGTGTGATAAATGGTATGTGTGTACCTATTTATCAGAATTTTTGCATCATAATTATTTCAATGCGTAGTTCTGACCTACTTATCATTAATTTCATAGATTTATTTTAATTAGTGTTACTGTACAATTATGTCGACTAGAAAATAAATTTTAAAATTCAAATATCAGGATTCAATAAAGGATTATGACGACATCCGTTATTCTGCATCGGAAAATGTTTTACGTACATAAATTTTTAAATAAACATTTAGACCCGGAAGTCAATGAAGAATCTAAATGAAATTGCTTTGTTACCATAAATGATAACATGGAATACCCCATTGCTAGTTGGAGTGACGGAATAGGAAAAGGCCACAATGGATCAATCTAGTAGTACTAGTAGTAGTCTGGGATAGGGAGAATAGTAAGTAGTAATATAAGCTCCAAAATAGGCTAATCAACAGTTGAGACATTTGGTGTTTGGACAGTTTTATTAAAGGGATTTGTTAAAAAGACCATGATCAATGCTCTAATTTTTTTTGTACAAAGATACCATTAGCTATACAGTAAAACAATGTTGTAAGGGTAAATGCGATGAGACACATACTACGAGGTGTACTTTCAGCAGGAAATATTTCAGGGTGGGTTTTTATACATTTGGTCGTGACTAGCGTGTTATTGTAAACATTTTGAATTTGTTAAAGCTTTCCATATTTAAAAATATAACATAGAATCACTGACTTGAATTTTTTCTATTTTTAAATTATATTGCTAATAAAGTAAAAATGTAAATGATTATTTCTATGATACATACAAATAAACACGAGACAACATGAACAAATATTAAGTCAATTAATATAAAATATAAAAAATATTAAAGACTAACTTACAGGTGTGTATACATACACACATGTGTAATTAAGGCGACACCGCGAAAAAATGCACCTCCTTCCATCGAATAGTATAGGACTATGACACCACTAACGAAAGTGGAGTTTTGATATCGGTAAATTCATGTCTTTATCTTGAATTTGCTTGTTCAAAAACACGATTGTATAATTTTGACTCGATCATAATTATTTGTGAAAATACCTCTAAAAAATCACCATAGTTGAAATTACAACGAAATTACTTAATCTATATGCTTGGGAATCACTCAAATATATTCATAACATCAATATTCATAATTTACTTGCTCATTATTTTGATTACTTAAATCAATAATTTAAAAAAAAATATTTTAAGATTCTGACAATCTCTAAGCGGTTTTAATCGTCGCGGGCGCTACGCAATTTTAGACCTTATGACGGCGTTTTAGTTTTTATAGAAATTATGTATTCACTTGGATCAGTAGGGCGATAGCCTGGAGCCACTTTTTCGATTTGTCGTCTTAAAATCAATTTAATTTATTCATTGTGGTTAATATTATAGCCTACATACGTCCCACAACTGGACACAAGCCTCCTCTCATTTTTGAGAGGGTTTTAGGGCAAGGAAATGTCCGCCGTGGCGGCGCAATACGTGTCGGCGCACTTCACATGTCTTAGAAATATCTTTTTTGTTTTATTGCTCAGACATACACGTTTTGCTTTACCGCCGAGAATGTGATAAATCAGCACTTAAAATTGCAACTAACAATTTCATTGGTGCCCACGGGGTTTGAACCTATATTGCTCATGTACTGTGAAAATTACAGCGGCCGCTAAACCTCCGAGCTATGGCTCTGTGGTAATTCATTGTGTTATGAATAATTACAATAAATAAAAACTAACACTGTTAAATTATTTCACCCCTTTGCTATACACACAAAGAATAACAATATTAGCTATTAGGATTTTATGCATGGTTATATAAACAACAAAGGCCACTCCTTTCAGGCTATCTACATTTATCTACATTTATCTATGTTTTCTGCCCAACTAACTTTCATGTTGGCTAGTAGAAAATGCCATGTAGAAAGTGTAAAAAAAAATTATACGTTGCTTTTATTGTGTGGATGAATAATACAATAAATAGGATTTGAACAATGTTATGCAGAAGAAAATAGCCTCTAATCATACCTGTAGATGTTTTTGTAAATAATAGTGAGTAATATTATCTTTTTGCATTTTTGTATTTTGCAATTATTAAGTGTGAAACTTTTTCTTAAACATGTTTAAGATTTTTTTTCATAATATATGGTGACAAACGAGCACACAGTCCACCCATAGACATCTATATTAACCTCAATAAAGAATCAAAATGCACATGCATTGGTACCCCTGGGGACTAAGATGGAATGCCTCGTAAAAAGGTTCTCTACATTCACCATACAAAACACAGCAGCATTACTTATTTTATATAAAGTATAAAAGTAACAAGTTATCAGAGCCAAATAGGATTATAGTGTCCGAGTGAACATGCGAGCACAGGTGCACTTGGCTCAAATAATTGCATTATTCCTGCCCACATGCAAAATACGAGCTAAGACATGGAGTAGCAGAAAACAGCCCTTCCTTATCTTATCTTAAACACAGGTAGCATTCTCTATTCCTTCACTCTCATAGTCTAGAGATGGGGTCAGTTGCAGGGCCAACGGTTTTACGGGTTTTCCAAGGCACGGGTGTGAAACCCTGCCAACTTCCTGAATCTGGGCTGCGATTGAGAATTTTTGACAGAAATATCCAATAACTGATTTTGGATAAACCCAGGGTTTGAATAAGAGACAACATGATTGGCAATCGGATTTGCAGCCACTAGACCAATAAGGCTGCCAAGCCGAAGTCGAGCCAAGTTAAATCTGTCAATTGACCTATTGGTTGAAGTTTGACTTACCTAGTCAGACTATTTGTCAGAGGTAAACATACGCGTCTACAACTTCGAGCTTAGGGCTCCCAAGAACTATCGGCTATAGGTGTCACATAGACGATATACATGATCTTTGTTTGGTGTATTGAAGTTGCATAAGTCCTGCCGCATGCATTTTATACTACTATGTTTTCTGCCTACTAACTTTCATGTTGGCTAGTAGAAAATGCCATGTAGAAAGTGTAAAAAAAAATTATATGTTGCTTTTATTGTGTGGATGAATAATACAATAAATAGGATTTGAACAATGTTATGCAAAAGAAAATAGCCTCTAATCATACCTGTAGACGTTTTGTACTAATGAGTGCGTAATATAGTGTGAGTGAGTAATATGTATCTTTTTCCATGTTTTTGTATTTTGCAATTAATAAGTGTGAAACTTTTTCTTAAATATGTTTAAGATTTTTTAAGAACACTAGACCAATAAGGCAGTCAGCAATATATTATTGTAGGATATATATATGTTATATATCTTTTTTGATGAAATTGATTCAAAATGGAGTCTAAACAATGATTTAGGCCTTATTAAGAAACAGTAAGCGATCTTTAAATATTTTAGATATGATATTTAGAAATGATTTTTTAAGTGGGAGAGCCACGCTGCAGCTATGGTTGTAGCACGAATGGGTCAGCTCGACAGGGGAAGGACCACACTCTCACAGAATACCAGCGTAAAATAGCAGCTTAAAGCTGCTGTGTTTCGTATGATGAGTGTAGAAATCTGGAGAGACTTTTTTATTGGAAACGAGGCGTTCTATCTTAGTCCTCAGCGGTGAGCTCAGAGACGCATCTGCATTTTGATTTTCAATTGAGGACAAATGTAGATGTCTATAGGCCTCAGCATTCATTTACCATCATGTGGACTGTGCTCATTTGTCACCCTAATTCTATAGAAAAAAATGAATTAAAAAATGAAGATGAAAATAAAACAATAAGAATATTGTAGATGAAGTAAAAAATAAAATGAAACCTGTTGTTTCCTTTTCTCCAAATCATCAGAATATTTATAGGTAGGTTGATTTAAGTGAATTATCACTTGAGTAATTTGTTGCATAGGATGCCTATTTAAAATGTTGTAATATAATATATTTAATATGTCAAAAATTACCTACCAAACAACATGCACTTCTAAATTAATAAAAAGTTGGCATAAATAAACTGTTCAAAGGACAATAAAGTGGATCTCTGGCAATCCAGCCTGTGTCTAATCCGGCACCCCCTGTAATCCGACATGGTCTATTATTTATTACCGAATATTTTTTTGACAATCTTCGCTAATGCGTAATTGAACAAGTTAAAACTTTTACGCACCACTACTATTGTGCTTGATATGTAGGGTACTGTTTTGATTCTGATTGAAAAATTTGATTGTGACAATTGTTAAAAGCATTATTGCTTCTTGATAATGCACTTAAATTGAGGATTCTTAAATTGCTTGATTCATAATTTTTGACACATTTGTATGTACACAATTATTTCCTAATGTAAAGTTATTGTCCGTTTTTCTCAATCGATTTGGCACAAACTATAACATATAGAATCTTATCATTGGATCTCTAATTTGTCAGATTACAAGGTACTCTTTTTTTATTTTATCTGAATTTACTGAACACTCACACAATCATAAGCGTCGGTTGGTAGACAAAAATGATGTTGCTCATAAAACCACATTCAATTTGGGATAGTTTCAAATAACAGTAGATGCCTTATTTACTTGTATTTTCAAAAAATGCAATAACATTATATCATTATTTATATATTTGAACTTAAGTTTAAATTTGGATACTCTTTGAAAAATAACCATGTATAAACTTTTAACATTGACCAATAAGTTCAATAGTATTTCGGAGTGCTAGTAGTTTAGTATTAGTAGTAGTGTTAATTCAACTTTAATGATTTCTTTTATTTTGTTAGAACTGTTCAATGTTTTATGCGTCAAAAACTATTGTAATTCTAGTAATGCTCTCTGAACACTCTATAGGGAGACTTAGTTCTAAAAATCTGCTCTGAATGGTTTAATTCAAATAAAACATTAAACATAAACAAGTAAACAGTATAACTTACCATTTGGCCCATATTTTTCTTGATTCCTTTTAACTTGATCTGGTGTAAGACCTTTATCTGGGTCTGTGCCGAAGTATCCTAAGACTTCTTCCACGGATTTCGAGTGAGCGTCCTCCATGGTGGAATTTTTACGTTGCCGTCAGTTCTAAAATCCAAAAAAGAATTTAGGTTAGAAATGACAAGTCATCATTATCAACTTGAAGGCTTTGGAGGTTATGTTTGCGTTGTTTTCTTAGCGTCGTAGTATATTTTAACCGTGGTTCAGTCACTAAGTAAAATATTTTTCATACGTATCAATTTAACCTCTATATCGTTTAACCGCCTCATGAAAGATATTTCTCACGGTATAGAGATCAATCCGGACGCAAAATACTAACATGGCACAGATGGTTAATTTGAAGATTTGTGATTTTGAAATATAGGACACAGACTGAGAAGGATAACTAGCGATTTCCTATCTAGGTACCGTTTGACATAATCAAGACAAGAAACACTCACCAAAATCTTTTAATTCATGAGAAGGTATTATGTTTTTCAATAATCCACTTAAATCAAAAAGATTCAATCTAATTACATACAATAAAGATAAAATTTTGTACTAAGCTAATACTTTTTCTCGTAAATATCATAAACTCCACGAACACGTCTTTAATCCAGTCGTCATTTTTTCCTACACTGACGTTAAAAAACTAGTTGAATTAAGCGCCACCTGTTAAACAGGCCACGAAGAAGTAAAGTCAAGTAAAAGACTTTTTTGAATTTATGTGATTATATAAGAGACAATAAACTAAGTTACTATTCTAGAGTACCTATAAAACGATTTAAAAAAAGTTATACTGCTTTTATTCACGTAACATCACAAATATAATTTATGATCATGAATAAATGTGGAGCAATTCTATAGGTTGAGATAGTACCACGTGATATAATGCTATTTTAGTGCCACAGGCGCCTCAAAAATGCGGTATTTTTAAAATTTAAAAACGGCTATATAATTTTCTATGCGTTATGTAACACTTTATCACACTTAATTACCAACACTAAATTTCATTAAAACGTCTATAACACTGTATTACACTGCAAATATTAAATCACTCACGGTATAATCGTTTTATGGATTTTAAATTAGGGACTTACTGAATAACTTTTTTTCAACAGCTTCGGGAAGGAAAGAAGAAATAAGAGTGACGCGGGAGCTGTTTTCCCGCCGCGCCCCGAGTAGCGACTCCCGGGCAAAGAGCGACGATTTTAGAGCGGCGCGGGCGCGGCGGAGGGACACCGACGGAGATTTCTTTAATTATTTTGGCAACAGTACTCGATGGCATAGTCGAGTCGCTTTCCAGGGTTGCATGTCGCACAGCCGCCATCGTCCACCGTATTATGAAGATCTTTTTATAGCGGCCGCTGCCCGGGTCGAGCTCCCAGTACTACACAAATTTGCGGCATTTTTATTCGACACTAACGATGCTTTTTCCTTTTTGTGTGTATTTATCTCACAATTAAACTATTTCTTATGAAAGTTCCAAATTCCTATTCTAGAACTTAACGATGATAATTTTATTTGTATGCTAAACGAAATTAAATAGTCAAAGCTAAATTCTTAAAAAAGCTTACATGCTTTCCAGTCCGGTTCTTCCGGTTTGTAAAATATTGGTGATACCGGCCAATTCCTTACTCGTAGATTCATATCCATATGTTCTGTTTTTATAGGATAAGGGTGACAAACGAGCACGCAATCCACCTGAGGGTAAGTAACTGTAGCCCAGACATCTACATCTATCCTTGAGCACGAATCAAAATACAGATCCGTTGTCACCCGTGAGGACTAAGATGGCATGCCTCGTTTCCGGTAAAGGGGATCTCCGGTTCTTTACACTCACCATACGAAACCCAGCAGCGTTAAGCTGCTATTTTACGCTGGTATTCTGTGAGGGCCTGGTCCTTTCATTCGTGCTACAACGATAAAAAATCTCCTTTAAAGGAATTGACTACTGCTTTTCAGATTTATCTGTCATACTTTGAATGAATGTGACTGACGCTGTTCCTAACGATTACAATATAACCTCACGTGAAAACCACAAATTAAACGTTAGATGGAAAATATTCAAGAAAAATGAAATTAAAGCTCCGACTAAGACAATATTACAATCGCAAGTAATGACCAAAATGTCGTCTAAATAATTACATCAAAAACTCTGAATTATAACATATTCCAGAAGAAATTATAATTAAAATCAGTTCACAATTGTCGAAGATATCGCGTAAATTTAAATAGGACCACATCAGAAGCATCAGCTTTCAAATAAAAAAAAAATCATCTTCAGTTCACCCACAAAAAAGTTCTGAGGTAACACACATTAAAAACAATATACAGTCGAATTCAGTACCTCCTTTTTTTGAAGTCGGTTGAAAAAACAAAACATAGTTTTATCCGTCGAATTGAGCACATTCTTCCCCTCTTTAAGTCGGCTAATACATTAAATGAAACTAATTTTTTACAATCAAATTTTTTAATTTCCGACGTTTCGGGTGCTTAATAGCCCAGAATTTTAATAGTCTCGCGAGGCTATAGAAATTAAAAACATCTTAATTTCATCTCTCTCTCCATCTCTCCATCTGCTTGGGATCCTATAATTATTATAAATCCAAACCCAAGCATACTACTGAAAGACTTCAAGATACTGTAAGCTCATTCTGTGTAGATCGGACTAAAAATTAATATTCAAAAACTGAAGGTAGCCGCGCTAACTATGACATCGGGACATCAAACACCTCTGACCCCCCCCCCCCCCGTGACCATGGGTGCTGTAATACAATCCGGAATCAAAAAGTTAAAAGACGCGATAAAACGCGTCTTATATTAGTTTCATTTAAGGTGTACTGTTCGCGTAAATATAAGAAATCATTCGGCAAATATGTGTTTTAGCACAAATATTCTAGCTGGGATTTGAATACGCCCTCGTTGTCACGTTTCTGACTAGTAACTACTAGACTACACGTTCCGTAAAAAAATTGTATGGAAATGATTTTTTTTCTGGGGATTAAAGATGTGTTTGCGTTTTTGGATAGAATACTCTGGAATTGAAATTATCTTTATTTTTACAAACTCAACATGATCTGCCTTTCCGGGTGTCTATAAGGCAAGAATGAATGGACTTTCGGCGCTTTGTTGTCTTTCGCTACAACACTACTTACCATCGAAACCGAAAGCGAATTCTTCATCTATTCCGTTTACAACCTCCCAAAGTCCAAGTGCTGAATATCGACCTTGCGCAATGATTGCCTCATACGGGGGATATTTGCATTATTGTCCACGGGATGTGGAGTGGCAACTGAAGGTTTTTTTATTACTTTAACTTATTATTAAGAAGATATCACTATCTTGTTTCATACCCATCTCCTGTTTCATTCTATCGTCACTTTTAACATCCATTGGATTTATTAGAGAACAAGATACAAATAATTTCTTAATTTTGATTAAATATTTCGCGACCATTTATTATTTACGAATATATCTTTATAACAATCATGAAGATGGTGACCAACTTTCGAATATTGACAATATAACTTAGTTTACAGTTACACATATTTTGGCTTATGCAAGTGTTTAAATACAAGACCCATAAGCAAGTAAGGCTTTCTTACTATTAGGCGACGCGGGCGTCAGTTTTATTGAAATTTAAAATGTAGCTGTAAAACAAGCAATCGATATAATTATTGTGAATTGTTGAAACTATTGACCAGAAGGGAATTACAATTTCATTGTTAAATTATAAAATCACCTTAGTTAATTAAATATTTTAAGGTTGTTTTTGATGCGGTGTTAGAAAAAAATAACTATTCAAATGACTATCATCTCCTGTAAATATATTTGGAGCGTGGCCGACTGTTTGACATTGGGATCGTTGCTGGCAAGGTTTGTCTGTTATGTAGCACAGATATATGTATATATGTGATCGAATATTTTGCGACGCTTGCCATTGTTGATCTAAACATTACTATTGATATAAGAACATTAAACACGTGATAGCAACATACATGGGACGGCTCAACCAGGACCACATTCTCCCTGAAAACTAGCGTACAATAGCAGCATAACGCTGCTGTGTTTCGTATGGTGAGTGGTGAGAACTGAAGACTTTAATTACGGTCGATTCTTAGAATTAAGGGGTGATCACTTATCTGTATTTTGATTCATAACTGAGAATGAATGTAGATGTCTATAGGTCACAACAAACACTTACCATCAGGTGGACTGTAGTACCCTTACTTCTCTAAGATAAAATAACAATGTGCCTACACTATTACTTGAGAACCCTGCAGTGAGCGAGTGGAGTGTAATTGCAAGAGATTAGTAACTTTTGCCTAATTAACAAGTTTATTAGAAATGGGTGCGTTTGGCAGAAAAAAGCGCTAGCAAGCGCTTGTAAGGAAAATGGCCATCGTAAGCGGTAAGCGCTGTCAAATCGTAAGTAGCTATTTTCCTCCAGGACACGATGTTAGTTTTAACCGGGGAACCTAACCTAATTTAAATATATGTTTGTAAAGTATTCATATTAAAAACTTACCAATCATGAATTTTTAATAACATGTATACTTATGTTTATTCATGTCATTATATTACTTAAAACTAATATTGCACAAAACAACTTATAAACTCTACTTCAATACAAACAAATTAAATAAGCAAAATGGCGGATTGTGTCAGCGCTACTGAAGTAGCAATCATGTCCTGGCTGAAAACTATTTCAGCGCTTGTAAGGGCTTGCTAGCGCTTTTTTCTGCCAAACGCACCCAATATGTACCTATAACATATTTTGTATACAAATATGAAATATACATATATAACATATATGAATACACACAAATATGATATATATATATATATATATATATATATATATATATATATATATATATATAATTTAATATTTTTTATGTGGTAGAGTGACGCTGCAGCTATATTATAGTTGTAGGTAGCATGAATATGTCGGCTCGACCGGGGCTGAAATACGCTCTCACAGAATACCAGCATAAAATGGCAGCGTAATGCTGCTGTGTGTCGTACCGAACCGGAGACCCTTTTTACTGGAATCGAAGCATTCCATGTTAATCCTTAAGGGTGACAACGAATTTGCATTTTGATTCTTAATTGAGGATAAATGTGGATGTCTATGGGCCACAGCACGCACTTACCATCAGGTGGACTGTGTGCTCGTTTGTCACTAAATGCTATAAAAATATACAAAATGGACAAATATATATTCTGAATTATTTTTCTTTCCATCGGCAATTCAATTACATATTGGATGTAATGTAGCCTTAATTATAAGAAATAGTAAATGTTACTGTACTAATTAAACGTTTATACTCGTAGTTACCGATTTAATTCTAAGAAAAGTATCTTAGTTACAGATATTCTATTCTATTTTCATTAATTAGTAGAGATTTTCCATGCAAAAAGTTAGGTTAATTAACTATAGATAGGTACTTTATTGTAATATACTGTAGGGTGTATGAGATATCTCACTTTAGACTTTTTTATATGAGAGGGGGCAAATGAACATGGTTTCATTGTATTAAACAATAAAAATCAGTTGCGAACTTCCGAACGAAGATGATTTGTATTTCAATTAAGGGTTATTCACCACCTTCTTCAGCCCGTGAACATTATGAATCTCTCCCGAGCTTTCCCGCTTAAGGGGAGAATCTGCTGGTGCATATCGATAAAGTATGGCTTGAAAGATTTACGAGAAATTTGTTGGGAAGGCGTATGCCCAGCGGTGGACTCGTGTTGGGATGTTATAATGATGATGACAATTAATATTCACGTGTTAATGATAAGAATAAATTATAATAGATTAGGAACTGTAGATCTTACTTAGAAGCGTATTAATGTACTGTAGGAAATCATAAATATTAATCGTTAAATAAAAAACGAGTCAACTTTAATTTAAAAAAATTGGTTGACCCTGCAGGTCATCCCTGGAACTTCCCGCTAATTTAAATATCAAAACGATCCAAATTCCACTTATTATGATGTTTTTGAGCTCGAAGAGAGAATTTTGGAAACCACGTTATTTTATTTTTTAAAAAAAATTGATTATTTCACGAACAAATCAACCGATTTTGATGTGATTTATGACAAACGACGCAATTTTTCTAGCTTAACAAAAAATTAATTTCACGGAAAGATTTCAAGTTATTCTGAAAAACACTTTTTTGAGATTTCTTTCGACAACGATATCTCTCGAACGGTTCAATCGATTTTGATGCGGTTCACGTCAATCGACGTCGCTTTTGAAGTAGAAGCGCTGATGAAACTAAAGAATTTATTAAACAAGGGTATAGAAGTAATTCCAAGAAAACTACTGGTTGAAAATTAAAATTAAAATTTCGAGCGGACACTCTGTTACAAAGTTATGAGAGGGTTACATGTTTACATACACACACAACCACAAAGGACTATATTGGACTATATAAAGGATTATATTTATATTCCCTAGTTGTTGCCATATTGTATGAACACGATTCAAAATAAAGTTTAGTAGGAAATATACAATTACACTGTAGGGGTTGCACTGACCTCTATATATACAAGTACGCTGGACTGGCTATACCATACAAAATGTCTGTGCCAATTCGAAGCGCAGCTAAAGGATGTCTTGAAAAATAAAATTGACATAATATGCCAAAGTCTGTTGTCTTATTTATATTGTCATTTTTAATTAGTCCGTATTTTGAACTTTTAAACTAAAAAACGAAAGTATTTTATATTGTTAGATTGTGTATAATATTAGTTACATAATAAGAATAATTTTTATTAATAATGAGAGTGTGCTTCTGTAAAACTCGTTACCAAAAGGGAAGTGGTATATTATTTCACAAGTGAATTTGCAGCAAATATTAAACAAATTAAAACTATTTGATAATATAAGTACTTAAAAATTTGTTACTAATCTTAATATCATAAATACCAACGTTGGCTGTATATTACTGAGTTTTGATAAACAATAAAATTCAATAGGGTTGTCGAGTTCCTTGTCTATAATACTTATCGATGTTCTTTCCTACTCATATCGGGTAACAAACAAAGTCGCCAACAACAGATGATTATCAAATGTTTATTAATTAACAGGTTTCGAACTGAACCTAGACTAAAATTATGGCTTAAAAACATAAATATTGTGAATTGGCGTCCGAAACAAAATGATCATATTTGTTCCAAACATTTCACAGACGACTGTTTTATTAGACATGAGAACTGCACCACTTTGAAAAAGTGCGGTATACCGACAATATTTTCTGGTAGTACCAGTACGAGTAAGTATAAAAGTATTAGATTATTATTTCGAATGTTGTTTTTATTTCTTCTTTCCTCATTTTCCACCAAACTCAAGGGCCATAGCCAAGTGTCGAAAGGTCGCCTGATGATGTCAAACCACGTTGGATGTGTGTTAATTTTGGAGTAACAATAGCCAGTATTGACCTCTCTATGTTTGTGTTACAAACCGCAAAACAGTTATCTTGGTGTAAGACCAAAGAGTAAAATTATTCGAGGGTTAGTTACTCTGGTTTAACATAGTATTTGGTCGAATCCATCCTTAATACACGGTTAAATAACCGTGTAATAATATTATGGTATTCTTTAATATAATGTTGTCCCGTCACAGTTCTTGGACAATGTCATCCGAAGAGCTCGTATCTCTATAAATATTTCCTCAGTTTAAGATCTTTGTAGAATATTTAGAGACGATACCAGGAGATCCGACGGTATGGGTTTGGTTTCTTGAGAGAGAGGGAGAGAGGGATAAAGCTTCAGTGTGGGATACTACTTGCGAACACTTTGACAGCATCCCATCTCAGGGGTACCTCGTCTAAAGCAGGGGTGGCATTAGAGGTAACTGAACTAAATAAATAGCCCAGGGTATCTAGAAGATGCGTACATATTTGTGCAATTTGCTGTAGAGACTATCGGTCCACAGGGTGCACGTGCGGTGTAGTTCTTAAAATACTGTATCTGCGACTGATCATCGCTGCTGGTAATAAAAAGTTGTTAGTTTGTTGTTTCCCGCTTGAAGGCTAAGTATAGCCACTCAGAGAGGACACGTAGCCAGCATTCTTGAGACGATACCACGGAAAGTAGGACTGTATGATCATTTCAGTTTTTTTATATTGTAATTTTAATTTCGAAAGTGACGTAAATAACTGGTAACTGTAATTCAAAGTTTATATTTTTTTATATTATCTTGCTAGCTTGTACCCGGAAATATTGTTGAAAATGTGGAACAGTTATATTGTATAATTAGGAATGATACTACAATAATTGAAATAGAATGACTTCTATAACGTTCAAATAAATAGTCAGTATCATACGCACGCTACCCAGTGTCAGTTAATTATACCATGCGTATAACCTTCGCACAAGTGCAACCAATAAGTTGACTAAATCTGATGAACGGTATGGCATCGTAGAAAGTACGAAGAAACATAAATTTTTATATAGTAGAAAATATTTTACTGTCTATAGACAGACCTGTAGTTGATTAGAATAGACGTTATTATAGCAGCTGATTTGTTTTTTATAATACTAGAACTAAATGAACGGTTGACAATAAATTATTTTTATGTTTTTATTTTTATTTTGTGTAGTTAGTTTAATCTTAATAATTTTTTAGTTGAATGGTCTAAGGGCTACGATGGGTAACCGAGTACAGAACCAGAGTACAAAACCAATCCAACTGTAGAGATGTGTAAGACAGGGTGACGTAATATCCCCGAAATACCTTACCGCTGCATTAGAAGACGTTTTCAAGCTACTGGACTGGAAAGGATACAGTATTAACGTCAGTGGCGTGTACGTCACTCACCTTCGATTTGCCAACAATATAGTCCTTATGGCAGAATAGCTGGAGGACCTAAGCACTATGTTCAATGACCTAAATAGTGTCTCCCTACGGATAGGTCTTAAGATGAACATGGACAAAACAAAAGTCGTGCGTAATGTCCATGTCACACCTATGCCGTTGGGTTTTGGGAGCACTTAGCTGAGTTGTTGACGAGTTTTTTTTACTTGGGACAAATAGTCCGACTAAGTAAGTTCAACTTCGACCGACTGGTCAATCGACGGATTCAACTCGGTTGGGTAGCGTTCGGGAGATTACAACACATCTTATCGTCAGGAATACCTCAAAACTAGATTGTACAACCAGTGCGTGTTGCCAGTGATGACCTCGATGACGTATGAGGAAGCTCGAAGTTACTCAGCGAGCTATGAAGGGGGCTATGCTCAGGGGTTTAAACTTAGGAATTTAGGAACCGGCCATATAGCTCGAAGAACCGAATACCGATAGGGAAAAAAGGTTCTCGAGTGGCAGCCTGTAGGTGAAGTGTAACTAGATTGTAAAACTAGTGCGTGTTGCCAGTGATGACCTATGGATCTGAGACGAGGTTTTTCACTGCTGGCCGTATGAGGAAGCTCGAAGTCGCTCAGCGAGCTATGAAGAGGGCTATGCTCAGGAGTTCAAACTTAGGAATGAGGATATTTGCAGTAGAACCAGAGTGACCGACATCGCCTAATGGATTAGTAAGCTGAAGTGGCAATTGACCGGCCATATAGCTCAATGAACCGAATACCGATGAGGGAAAAAGGTTCTCGAGTGGCAGTCTCGTACCGGCAGGTGAAGTGTAGGACTTTCCCCACTAGATGGAGTCAAAACCTGGTAAGACATGCAGGAAGTTGATAGATGCAGGTGGCTCAGGACCGTGCTTTGTGGCATTCCTTAGGGGAGGCCTATGTTCAGCAGTGGACTTGAGAAGGGCTTTAATGATGATGAATAATAATGACATTATATTAATATGATACATAAATAGAATGGACGTTACGGGTAGAGTATATCTATCCATAGAGTCCATTCTATTTATTTAGGTATAGCTAGGGTATAGAATTTTTATCGATATAATTTGGTGCACTGTCTTATCCCTATTATTAGTTCCGTGGACGTGCACTTCTGCTGTCAGCGCCAAAATGGCGGAAATCAAATTGCTTCATCATGTCACGGTTTATAGCCAGTCCAGCTTACTTGTATATATAGAGGTCAGTGAGGGGTTGACTACGTAATTATACTGCTTCCCAGCAACCATTTTTTTCTTATTGAAATTTAACTAAATCCCCAAAATGTGTAGGCGGTAGATGTTTGGCAATAAGAGAGATAAGTACGAAGGACGTGGAATGGATTCTGATTGATAGAGATCTTTAATTATTGATAAGTTTTTTGGAAAATATTAGGTCCTGCATTTATAGTGCAAAAACTATGACACAGATCGTTAGCTATATTTCTACCTATGCTGCCATCATGGCATGTACCTAATTGTTGACTATAGACGTCAGCTGTGGCACATCGTTACCCTACCCTCCTTATCATAAATAGTGATCGGATAATCGGATGCATATTTACTTCATTCATTCATTTTTGGCTAGGAATTTACGGAAGAGGCTTCTTAAAACGTATTTTTTAAATATAGATTCCGGGATTTCCGAAGATATGCGAACACGAAAATAGTCTTTATTAAAAAACGGGGGTATTATGTAATTATTAATGTGTATTTACTTGAAGTTAATTTTAACCACTCGTGATATCCGTCAGTCTATGGACCAATTAGTCTGACCTATGGTCAAGCCAAAGAGTATAGTAGGTTTGGCCAAAGACAATTTTTTTAAATGAAGGTAAATATAACTTAGAGTCATTACCATGTTCTTATCCAAAAATAAAAATTATCAACAATTAAAATATCGAATTATTTGTATGAAGGTTGTTGACAAATAAAATGTTTAATGAAATATAGTACAGTAAAAATAGAATTTAACATTGCACGAAATTTCCGATTCAATTTTTTTATGAGGTTTAGGATCACTTATTCAGCATAAAATCACAAAATGTTGACAGATCCAGGTGGCGCTTCAAGCGCAATCTTGAAAAAACGTTTTCAGCCGATATCTCGGTAACTATGCACAGTAAGGCAAAAGTTATACAAACCAATATTGTAGAAAATAAAATTTCGCATCTTTTGTTTACAGTAAACTTTTTTTTAAACTTACCGTTTACGATTTATGGCCCATTTAATGAACCGGTTTTCTATCGCGACCAATAACTCTTGAAATATTAGATTAATCAATAAAATGCATAAATTTATTATGAAAGATTAGTTTATTTTCCAAAACTTTTGCTTGAAACTTTTTTTTCTAACATTCATACTTTTTGAGTTATAGGACGTTTCATGTCACGCATAGCGGCAGCTACTTTATGATTAAGAACCCGGATTTTATTGCTATTATTTCGGGGAATTCCAAGTAAGACGTCATTATTGTTTACTAACTACGACTTACGACGTCTCATTTTTGAAATTCGAGTTATAGAGTATAAATATCTATTATCAATATTTCGAAGGGAAATAACATTTTCTTCGAGTTAAAATTCTAATATTTCGAGATACCGCGTATTTAGGGGTTCAGCAGAAGGGAATGGCAATTTTTTTCGACTTACTAAGGATTTCAACTTAACGAGGTTCGAGTTATAGAGATTCCACTGAATATCATAACACGCATATAATTTTTTAAGTAGAGCGTGTCTATTTGCAACTTAATATTACCAAGTTTTTAAGTTTATATGTGAACTATATAATGGTTTCGAGTAAACTTAGTGATCATATACTCTTTGGTTCTAAGGCATCCCTCTAAATATTAGTATACTCTTTGGCGCGGTCTAACAAGGAGACATTGACGTCTCCATATGGAGACGCCGGGCTTTTAAGGGAGCTCCCCATCAATTTGAGTATGTTAAGTGTAATAGGAATAGTAGGTAGTGGATGTTAATTAAAAAAAATTAAGAGGAAGTTATTATTCCTAGAGTTTTTTTTATATATAAAAGTTAAAATAAGTGAATATACCTACTAAGATATGTATTTTTATTACCTACACCCGATTTGGCATTCTATAGTAAAAACAGTAAATTTGTCGATTTCAAAATCCAAGGATTTTTCGATACAAAAGCGAAGTGCATTCCATAATAGCCAACACCTACACTTTAGGTAAATATGCATCTGATTATCCGATCACTAATCATAAATTACCGTAGGAACCTATAAAGAATTACACCAGCAGATCACATTACTATTAAACAGCTGACATTATCTTTATATAGATAACCTATTTTTTATTATGGTGGCGTTTCAACTGGGTTAAGTCCTTGCGTTGTTGGTTTCTAATAATTATGAGGAATTATCTTTGCATCTTATGTGATGATGTGATCAGGAACTCTTCCCTTTTCCGATTGATCGACGAAAAGCTTCGACCACTTTCATTTCAGATTCAGGCACATTCGTAGGGTATTCGTGTTTTAGTTTTTGATCTTATCGATATTGCGCAAATGTTATGAGAGTGCTTGATATTCCGAGAAGCTCATTTCGTAGAGCAAAAATGTCTCCACAAAAACGACTAAAACTAAGTCAATTTGCGTCTTACTGACTCTGTCTCTTTAAAAGGAATATTTGATTTGACTCGTTTGTCTTGCCAGTCGGAACTCGTACATGTTGAAAAATTATTTTAGTTTTTTTTTACGTTTTCATGTCTACGTTGAAAAGTGTCCGTTAACAAATTGAATTTAATATTGTAACCGTAAATATTATTATACACTAAAACAAAAATAAAAGTAGTATTTTCGTAAACAAAAGAACTTGACACAAAACTTGACAAAACTAGCAAATTGGGCGCTGTAAAGTTCGTAACGTCGGAGGAATAAAGATAAGTAAATTAAATGCTATAAAGATCCTGAAAAAATAGTTTTATTTAGCCACTAAAATTTTTATCCAACGTGGCCAGTACGTTTAATCGGAAATTTCATATTTTTGTATCTTATTATAATAAAAGTAATCTGTTTTTAAAATCTCATTTTCTCACATTAAGAAAAAAAGATTACTGAGGTCAGATTACTACTGAAAATATTATCAACTGGTTAATTTACGAGGGCGACACTGAAAGTTTTTAGAACTGGCCACTTGTAACAACGATTTAATAAAATAATAAGTTCAAATTTTGAAAATGGAACTCTTTGTCAATACGAGTATTATTGGGTGCGTTTGGCAGAAAAAAGCGCTAGCAAGCGCTTATAAGCGCTGAAATAGTTTTCGGCCAGGACACGATTGCTACTTCAGTAGCGCTGACACAATCCGCCATTTTGCTTATTTAATTTGTTTGTTTTGAAGTAGAGTTTTTAAGTTGTTTTATGCAATATTAGTTTTAAGTAATATATTGACATGAATAAACATACACATGTTATTAAAAATTCATGATTGGTAAGTTTTTAATGTGAATACTTTACAAACATATATATAAATTAGGTTAGGTTTACCGGTTAAAACTAACATCGTGTCCTGGAGGAAAATAGCTACTTACGATTTGACAGCGCTTACCGCTTACGATCGCCATTTTGCTTACAAGCGCTTGCTAGCGCTTTTTTCTGCCAAACGCACCCATTGTGTATATATTTTATTAATTTGTTATTTGTTTACGATTTGGCGGCAAATTGAAAACTGTCTGTGAATTTAACGTGAGAAAATTTTCGTACAATGATTTTTTATGACTCGATGTTATTTAAGTCAACAAGAAAGTTATGATAGCTATGAAGCCCCATCTAGTGCCACTGTTTACAACTGGTTTAATGAGTTTAAACGTGATCGCACTAATCTCACCGATGATCTGCGTGAGGGACGACCTTCTACGGCGACGACTGAAGATGACATCAGTGTTGTGCGGCGTATGATAGAGACTGACAAAAGAGTGACTTATCGGTAGATTCGGACACGCTTAGGCATCGGTATGAATGAAGTACACAAAATCCTCCATAAACATTTGGCGGTCAGGAAGCTTTGTGCTCGGTTGATACCTCATACTTTGACAGAAGCCCAAAAACTCCTTCGTGTTGATTGGTGTCGTGAAATCTTTCAAATATTTAACGGAGGTGACTCAAATGCTGATTCCGATATACTTGTGTGTGACGAAAGCTGGACTTATTGTTATGATCCTGAAATTAAGAGACAGTCTGCTGTCTGGGTGTTTTCTTTCGAGGAGTTGCCAACTAAAGTGAAGAGAGGTCGAAGAGTGGGAAAAAAGATGGTGGCCTCGTTCTTCGGAAGGACAGGTCATTACGCAACATTTGTTTTAGAGACTCGAAAAACAGTTACTGCATAGTGGTACACTAACAATCGTTTGCCACTTGTCTTGAAAACAGTTTGGGAGAAACGATCTCGCAGTACACTCGTCGCACACCGCCAAATAGTCGACTACTTGGCGACGTCAGACGTGTAATTACTGGGTCACCCGCCCTATAGCCCCGACCTCACACCTTGCGATTTTTATTTATTTCCGAAAATAAAGGAAAAACTTCGAGGAAAACATTTTATGGACGCCAAGGAAGCAGTAGCTGCGTTTCAAAATGCCGTCGAAGAGGGGGTCTTTTCGGAGGGTTAAGGACGAGTGGGCAAAATGCTTTTCTCAGTGGTTCATGGATGCAGTGATGTATTGATGTAAATGGACACTATTTTGTAAAGATCTATTAAAACTAATAACTTGCTAGTTTGTTCAGTTTTTGATTTTCTAAGAACTTTCAGTGTCACCCTCGTAATCCAAGCATTAAATATGGATTTGTCTAAATGTTGCGTAGCGGATTTGCAACCACTCTTTAGTAATTTTATTTTATGTGGTTCTTGTTGTTCACCTTTAGGTCAGTTATTTCATCTAACAATATATTTTCAGATCTTCATAAATTGTTTATTATGTACATGTGCTCTTTGATATTATAAAGTTTTACCTTTAACTTCATTCGTATAAGCTTAATTCATTATGTCCGAAAGATGAAACCACTCGTAAATATGTGTTACTACAGATAAGTGTTACTGTTTATTTAGACGGTGAAAATAAAATTTACATCTCGATTATTAGCAAAAAGGCATTTCCTTCTTTAATATTCGTTAAAGTTTGAGGTGTGAATTGAACATCTAGACGAGTACGTAGATCTTTATACTGGTTGACCTTTTTTACCGTCTGAAAAAAATAGGGTGTCCTATGTTATTGATATTTTACAAAAAATAAAAATAAACATTATGAATTAAATGTTTGAAAAATTTGTTTTTGAACAACTTTGCCCTTTACCCTTTACCCTGTGACCCTGCGAAGTGACAAGTTCAAAGATGCCTACTAAATTTATTGTTTTATTGCCGTTCGTGAAATAGGGTGAATATGATTTAAATATCGATAGATTTTAATTAATTAATTTATTTCAATTAAAAAATTTGTTTTTATTTTTTACTACTACCTACTCTTTTCCTGACGGTAAAAAAGGTCATGCAGTGTATAAAAAATTATTAAATTTTATATTATGTTAATATATTATCTCTATGAATAAAAATCAATTGCTGACCGTTAGTAGACATTTTTTGTGTGTGTTTGCGTGGGTACCTGGATTATCTAAGCGATTCACAACTGCGCCCGTAGGTGGCACTGTAGTCGAGATTCAGAAAGCACCCGTGCGAAGCCGGGACGGATCGCTAGTATGTTATAGGTATAATATTTTATAAAAATTGCCGTGTAGTAGCGGGGTAGGAGAATCCTACCCCGTATCATTCCCCCTATAGAGAGAAACTGAAACAGATGGGCAGCGGCATCTTCATACACGCTAAGAACTAAATAATAACTGAATAAACGCGGTTGCTGAGCGTGGTAACTATATATAACTAACAAATATCCTTCCTATGATGATGATAATGATGATGATGATGCTGATGATGATTTGATGAAATAAACATGCACCTTATATTTAAGTTTGAACAACTGTTTTCGTTTGTATTTTTACTGTATTTTGTACGGTTGAAAATACTTACTAATAATATCTAACGGATTTAGTTTAAAGTTAAACAATTAGTATCTTATCTTATACCTACAAAGTTAATGTTTGATTCGTAAATATGATATTACCTCCTTTGAAACCTTTTCTTTTTCCTTATAATAATGACTCAACCCGTGATAACATATACATATGCATGTGTAGCAGCATATATGTGCTTCATTAAAATGTGTACACACTTGGGCATGCTTAGATGTTCAGTTCAAATAGTTTTACTCTAAACCCATTGTTTTCCTTTAAATTTTACTCGTTTAAGACACGACCATACTGGCCATATTTACATACATTATACGCGCGTATAATCATTACCGCGTAATGATTATACGCGCGTATAATTATTACCGCGTAATCGCGTAATCCACGTGATTTTTCACAATTTGAAAAATAAAAACACCGTTAGACGATATTTTAAAGAGTTTATGACTAGCTCAAAAGTATATTTATGAAAGCGATCACGCGGCAACCACCAAAAAATGTCAGCCTTGTGTTGTCGCCGTATAAATATATTTAGAGAATGAAAATAGAAAATCACAGGGAAACAGCTGAATGCCAATGTTAACAGCTATTTTGGTAGCTGGAAAAACTGTAGTATTAAATAAAATACGAATGCTGCAGGAATACATAACATTACTACATGTAGTTTAATCTATTACTGTTTTAACGCTGTTTCGATTTTACCCGCCACCATTGCTAAAACGTACACTAAATTGAATTACCAATAATTATGTTATAAGTTACTAAGCTGTGTCGGTATCAGAATATAAACTAACCAGTGACGTAACAGGCGACAGAAGGATGCTGTATCAGGAGATGGGCAGCATCATCTTCTTGATAACAACGTAAATTTTTTAAATGATTTACAAGAAATGCCACGAAAGACGAATAATACAAAAATAAGGAAAAGAGGTTAATTGGTGAACAAGAATCAAGCCAGTTAGAAGGCATCGTCAATCCGATACAGACATTCGTAGTAAGATTAGGTTTAATGACGTTAACGATCGATTAAAAAATACATTAGCCAGACTACGTACGATTTTTTATGTGAGCTCATAATTTAATTTATATTGGTTGGTTTAATTTCTAGGAAACTTTCTACTCTTTATCAAATAACAGTTTTTTAAATTAAACTTTTAAATTATTTTTATATTGAAATTAAAGCTAATCATAGGACCATTAACTGTGTTCAGTTAACCGTTGGTCGGGATCAACGAGAACTTAAAGAAGCGTAGAGTAGATAAGTAGATGCGTAAAATATAAAATGCTTTTAAAATTCCTCGATAATGTAACGTGCCAATGTGCGCCAGTGCGTACGCACGATGTAACTACTGTCAGAGAATATATTCGTAAGGCGATTCGTCATCTAGAAATAAACAGGCGAAGGTAATAATCGAAATAGAATTATAGTACATACTTGAAGTGTCGTAACCAACTGCGTTGGCAGGTTTGAAGTTGGCCATCCAACAAGGGATTTAGGTGATACATTGGACGTGATGTGAAAGGTTAGGGGAACTTTTCGTAGCCAAAATCCTAAACACTACTCGATCTTAAGCGACGCGATTATTTTAATATTTGTTAATGTTTTATGATATTAAAAGTCAAATTAATTCCTTAATTCCGAAAAAAAAACTAGAATAAATTCCACTTAAAATAATTATCCAATAACGCTGGTAATATTTATGTGATATGGTAAAAATAAATATAAAAAAGGGAAATAAATTAGCACTTTCTCCCTGATTGCAAATCTTATCAGTACGAAGTGTATCCCTGTAACTATTGAACGAGATTCTAAAGTTACTCTCAATTTTAGGTATCAATTGAAGGCAAAAAATATTAGACCTCGATCCGCATTTTCCTCAAGCAGCATTACTTTTTGGAACTAAATACGCAGTCGAGAAGAAAATGATTCAGTTCGTTATTGACTAAAGTAATCATTTGAGATAATGTTATTGAAAGAAAAACATTAAAGTAACCTTTGAACATGATTTAGCTTAGACGAAAGCAGACCGTGGTGGAAAAAAAAGTAATTCTAAACTAACAAAGTAACCGCGTAATAAAATATACGTCCCACTGTTAAACTCAGGGCCTTCTCTCATTTCTAAGAGGGTTAAAGGTCAACATGAGTCCCTTGCGCTGCGCCAAAACGGGTTAGTAGACCTTACGTAGTGACGTTAGACGTTAGTGAGTCGTTATTTTCGTAATTATTTTTTAATTAATTTTCAAATATGGGTTTCCTCATGATGTTGTCCTTTACCGCAGACCACGTGGTAATTCAATAATTCAATATAATTAAACTACTTGCTGTGTGGTGCGACCTAAGAGAATTCACTAACATTTATTATGCCGTTGTAAGAGGCGACGGAAGAAATGAGTGATTGAAGCGTTATTTCAAAATGTTATTAATCGGTTCGATCCATTCCATTCATTACAGCCTATAAAAGTCCACTACTGAACACAGGCCTCCCCCATGAGGCAATCTATGGGATTAGATTTTGCCATAGTTGACACGCGCGGTTTGTCAAATGCAGTTTTGTTTATTTTGAGTTGTTATTAGCAGGATGCTGCTCATCACCTGTTTTAATTTCCGTCTTTTTTGTTTCTTTTTCCGTTTAAATTCCGTCTCCTCTTACGACACCCACGGGATATGGGGTAGATATATGGGGTAGTAGACATTAATGCACTGCCACTACACGGCAGGTTAATCGGTTGGAAAAGTTTAATCTTTTCAATATGCATTATTTTTATTATTTCTGTCACTATCTTTATCCTGTACTACACAAAAACCTTCTCATTACTGAAACTGTAATTTTTTAAACATATCTTTGTGTCTCTAATACGAAACTTTCTTTAAACATATAAATTGATTCAATATGGAGTCAAAACAATTATTTAGGACTTATTAAGAAACAGTAAGCGATATCTTTAAATATTTTAGATATGATAATTAGAAATGATTTTTTAAGTAGCAAAACCATGCTGCAGCTATATTATAGTTGTAGTACGAACGAGTCGGCTCGACCGGGGAAGGACCATGATCTCACAGAATGCCAGCGAAAAATAGCAGCTCAACGCTGCCGTGTTTCGTATGGTGTGTGTTGAGAACCGGAGATCCTTTTTTCTGGAAACGAGGCATTCCTTCTCAATTCTTAGGAGTGACAACGCATGTGCCCTATGATTTTTAATCAAAGATGGATGAAGATGTCTATGGGCCACAGCATCCACTTACCATAAAGTGGACTGCGTGATCCTTTGGCACCCTTATTCCATAAAAAAGGTGAAAATGAACAATAGAATCTGTGCTTGTACAATTAATTACGATGATGGATGGTTATTCTTAACTATAACGTACATTCACGTCAATGTATGTTCATTTGCAAACTTTAACTGTGTTTCTGGTAAGATATCGGTGTGGTTAAAAACAACCAGAAGGAGGAAATCATCGTTATTATTAAAAATATAAAAGATTTAAAAAAATTACTTGTATGAAGATAATAATTGTGTCTAGAAAAGATTAACAAAGAGACCCAGATGCATGCATTCGTATACAACATAAAATACAGAAATAAAATTCTCGCATGCCACATCTATCTGAAAATTTTCGTTCTTAGAATATACGTTTGTAGTTGTGTATATTTTTTAAATACACCGAGACAACTGTTTTAATATCAAAGCGTAGTTATTATTTATAACATGTTTCTAAATTGCCTTACATAAGTACTATCTTAAACACACAAATAGATAAGGTAATAGCCGAAACTTTGCACTTGCCAGTATTAATAAAAGACCTATATTTAAACGGGCACCGATAGTAGACTGTGGTATTAAATTACAGCACACATAGTACTCATAACTTTAAATAAGTAACGAAAAGGAAGAATGTTAATAAAACATGGTATATAAATATCAATAAGTGCGCATTTTAAAAAAGAACCTTTACGCTAAAATTGTAGTGCTCTTAAAATACTTGTATTTCTCTTAAAATTTTATGCAAATGTCATTTAAACTTTTGTGATATATGTTAATGCCTCTCTTTCATTTATATTATGTAAAAGAAAACTATTTTTTACTGCTTTCACATTTTTAAACAATGTTTTGAATTGTTGATAAAAATTTTCACAATTATGCGCACTTATTTACTTATAGCAACACTGGCATGTACTATAAAATTTGGTGTAGTTTTTCCTCGTAAATTTATTCACGTAAATGTTTTTGATTTAATTTATCGTATATAAGCCGTAGATTTCGCACTAAAAACATCCATTTATCGCTCGTATCCAAAATGAAAATTCCATTGGGTCGGGCAACACTGAACTAGCACAATTTCCACAAACCACAGTCCTCATTTGGTAGCACCATCACAAACTTGAGTCGCAGAAACTAACTTACCGTATCACTTATCACTTGGTCCCAATCACTGGTTTGAATTCATTAAAATATTAGTATTTATTTATTTAGTATACTATCGAGATAGGTTAGTGTGCCCCATGAGGACAGCGTCTGATTTGCTGCGTACCGGGCGTGGGAACAGAGCGGCGCCCTCTTTTATAAGCTCCGTGGCAGGCAGCGGGCCAGCTGCCAGCTGCGACGTTGTTATCAGTATACTCGACTAGTATTTCCATCAAACCACGTGTAGCCAAATACCTAACTCCATTTACTAAAGTCTCAAATTGAACGAAATTGATTTAGACAACGGCAAACGTATGTTGGGAATATCATTCTTACTGACAACCCTCGACGTTACCTTTAATTTACAAATTATTACAAACAAAATACACTATTAACTTAAATATGCAAAGAAAAACTTTCGCCAAGTATGTATATTATAAATTGAATCGTTCTTGCTTTAATATTGTGTGTAATAATTATGGTGCTTTGCTACCATCCTAATTAATGCTACGCCGTAGAACACTGCAAATTCTATGAAATATAAAAAGCTTTCAAATTGATTACATATACCTAATAAGAGGAATAATAAAAAGTTTTAATATAAAAATAATTGCGGCTGAAACACTTTTTTGTTACAGTTTACAGTTATATTTTATAAAGCTACGAAGTGCTACGACGTAGCAGGACAATAAAAATATAAGTCAGTGGGCGTAGTAAACAACTGTGCCACTGGTTTATAATAAGTAAAAAAATAATTAATGTTTAGGTTTAGGCTGGGTTTAAGAAAGATGTTAAAGAACTAAACTCTGTTTGAAAAATTACTGTCCCAGTATACGTCCTTAAAACAGAGGTTACCCTCTTAGCTCTTCCTTATATATATTATTATTAAACTTCCGTATGTGTTTGTTACTGAACTCAAATGGCTGGACCGATTTTGATGAAATATTTTGTGATGTGTTCCTGTGTTCCTGAGTGAGTTCCTGGACGATTTATATTTAAAATTGGACCCGGTAGGTGGCGCTGTTGTCGAGATACAGAAATCATCCGTGCGAAGCGGAAGCAAATCGCTATTAATATAGAAATTCAAGTTTAGTGAGTTCATGTAATATCAGTGAGAAAGAGTTGTTCCGTTGTATTTAATACTTTAACCATTTTTGCAAATTGTTTTTTAACCTCTCAACCCCCTAGCGGTCTCATGAGACCGCGGCCATATTCCGTCAAATCCCTAGCGGTCTCATGAGGTCGCACCCACCCACAGCACTTTAACCCATAAAAGCATATATATAGCGACTACTTTTAAGAAATTTGGCATTATATAATCACTATGAAATACTCTATCCTCTAGTGCAAAAAAACTGTTATCTTATGAATATTTTTTTTATTTATTTAATAAGGCTTACCAACTAAATACATATAGAAACAATTATTATGAGGTGCACTTAAAAAATTGTATATATGCATTTAAATTAAAGGTAAACACAACATATAATAAAAGACTTCCTTTAAGGAGAATAAAACTATCACTACAATAAAATAATAAAATTAGAACAAACAAAAAAAAACCTATCTTATATAATGTATAAATGGAAAAAAGAGAGGAAGTAAAAAAACTTTTAAAAGGAAAAAATTATTTGGCTGTGTAATGTGTTAGTACCTTCCTCTTTAAAACATTTAAGCTATCAAAATGGATATCCACATCACAATTTTGAAATGTTGAATTGAATGCATTCAACAAGGATGATAAAGGTGTGTTTCTGCCATATTCATTACGACTCTTTTTAATGTGAAATGGTTTGTAGTTATGTAGACGTGCACTAATTCTTGGAACAGTGATATCGATATCAAGTAAGAGAGACCGACAGTCAATTTTAAAACTTAAGAGCTTGTGCAAGAAAGTTATACTTAATACATCCTTACGCCTTTCTAAAGGTATCGTATGATAATGCTCAAGTCTTTTCTTATAGCTATTAAAAGTGTGATAAGTCCCTTCGATGTAACTGAGTCTAGCTAACATTCTTTTTTATATCTTTTCTATACGTTGTATATTGTTTTGATAACTAAGATACCAAACAAAGGAACAGTAGTCTATATTGCTACAGAGGGCCTTTAAAGCTGGTATGGACTTAAATTCTGTAGTGTTACGAGAGATGAATGCTATTAATCTATTACACTTATTTATTGTGATATCAATATGACGTGTGAATCTCATTTCGGAATCAATGTTTAGACCTAAATCTTTAACATAGTTTACTTTATTAAGACGAGTATCTGCAATATAGTAATTAGTCTCGAATTTTTTATATTTCCTTGAAAATTTTATGTGGTGATATTTTTTACATTGAGTTCCATCTTATTACATTCACACCATTTACAAAGATCGTTAATATCCCTCTGTAATAGTAACTGGTCCTCCGTGCACTTAACGGTTCTAAAAAATTTCAGATCATCGGCATATAATATTAACTGACTGCTATTTAATACATGTTTTATGTTATCTATAAACAAACAAAATAAAATTGGACCCAGGACTGAACCCTGAGAAACTCCAGAAGTAGCTTGAAATATATGAGATACAAATCCGTTTACAACAACCCTCATTACTCTATTTTCTAAATAGGATTCAAACCATCTCAAAAGACATCCATCAATAAAAAAAGTTTTTAAGTTTAGCCAGTAATATTTTATGGTCCACTTTGTCAAAGGCCTTGCTAAAGTCGGTGTAAACGGCATCAACCTCATTGCCATTACTTAGTTCGGTTAAAACCTTTTCGACAAAGAACATTAAGTTGGTTCTTGTGGAACGCTTCGCAAAGAAACCATGTTGATAGTCACTCAGAAGTTGTTTTACGTGCCACTTTAAATGGTTACTAACAAGAGATTCAAATATTTTTGACAAAGTGGAAAGTATGCTGATAGGTCGATAATTACAGATATCACTGATACTTCCGGATTTATGGATTGGTCGATAGCCTCTTTCCATATGTTTGGAAAAATACCTTCCGAGATAGATTGGTTGTAAATTAAATGTAGTGGTGTCGACAATATTTTAGCACATTTTTTTATGAATATTGGAGGTAATCCATCAAAACCGGCTCCTTTATTGGTATTAACCCTAGCAAGTTTAACTTCAATATCCTTTTTAGGTATTTGTATATAATTCAGATTAAGAGAATTTGTCACACTCTCGTTAACTCTCGAGTAAGACTTATCTTGGACTTTGGAGGGTTTGTTATAAACAGATTCAAAGTGCTCAGCAAATAAGTTGGCAATACCACTACCGTCATTAGCACCTTTGTTCCATAGTTCTATTTCCTTAGGGATCGAGTCATTATTATTACGTTTATTCTTTAAGTAAGACCAAAAATGTTTCGGATTATTTAAAATATTTCTTTGCACATTATTTATGTAGTTGCTGTAACTCTTATTAATTAACGTGTTTGCTCTTTTTTTTAACAATTTATATTCGTATACGTCACGATTGTTTTGATATTTTTTCATTTTTTTGCGGCTAATTTCCTTTATAATTTAATATTTCTTTATAAATATATATTTCTTTATAATCTACGTTTATTTCATACGCCATTTTCGCGTGAATATTATTGCGTTGATTTTTGGATTTTTCTAGTGTTTTATTAGTGTTTTAGTATAGTTTTATTGTAAAATTATAATGAAAGTTTTGTGTGAATATAATTTATCTTTTTACGTAAATAATTTTGAGTAATATATATTGAAATAATTGTGATTTTCACGCTGCCGACATTCGCTTGGTATGTTTTTTTTTGTTATCAAAATACAATAAAATCTTTTTGTAATGAAGTAATACCTGACTTTTGTTTAGACCACAAGATAGAGAATTTTGTATAGATTTTATAATGCTAAACTTCTTCATAGAAAAGTAGTCTCTAAATATAAGTTTTAATGGTTTTAAGTGCTGTGGGTGGGTGCGGTCGCATGCAACCGCTCGGGATTTGCCGGGCGCTTATTTTCGGGGATTTTTATGGCGCTTGAGGGATTAAACGGCATCTTCTAATAATTTATTGAAATATTTCCACATTTTTGTAGATGTTGCCTCAAATGTCTGTTCCGCCTTAGGGCGTTTTCGATCAGGTCTCTGCCTTACTGGCTTGCTTTGGTTTTTCCAGCGCTGTAGTCCTCGTAGACTACAACGACTACGAGAAAAGTTTAATTAAATTAAGAGCACGCATGGTTTATCTTCCTTGTATTTAGTGTAAAACCAGGTTCAGCCTTGATGGTTCGATAAAAATGAGATTGAAGTCAATCAAATCAAATTATGACGAACGAGCGACAACTGTTCTGTCATGTTCCAGCGATCACGGGGGTGCTAGTATGTGATGTGGGCAGCGCTAGCAACTCGCAGCGACCAACGAACTGCGTGAGATACACTAAATCTTATTGTTAAGTTGGAGCGGTCATCTCCACATAAATCAAAAAAAATTCTCTCTTGTGGTCTACCCATACGGTCGGAGCTAAGTTTTGCAAGAACTCTCACAATAATACCGAAAATTTTAAGATCAAACTAAATAATCTAATAATGAGGCAAATAATCTTCAGTGCTCTCTTACAAGAATGCGCGACAATACACAGGGAACCAACTGCACGTTTTAAGAAAGTCAATAGCTTATCTTAACCCCCAATACGAGTATGGAAATTACACTCTGGGGCGTCTCAACGATATGTATATTTAACTTTTGAGAAATAAAAGTATTTAACAGCCAGCCTATCAGCTTACTAATCTGTTGGGTTATGTCGGTTACTCTGGTACTATTGCAGTTATCCTCGTTACGGTGTACTTTCTTTTTATAGCTCGTTGAGCGACATTAAGCTTCTTCACACGGCAAGCAGTGAAAGACCACGTCGCCTTTGAGTATACTCAAAGCACGTCGCAAACTCAACACTCTTGTTTTAATGTTTTGAGGAATACGGGACCAGAAGATGGGTCATAACTTCTAAAACTCTGCCTTATCAAGTTGGATCCATTAATTCACGTCTCGACCGAAGTTGAACTTACCAAATTGGACAATTTGTCTCAGGTAAACATACCTGTCAAGTGCTTCGAGCGTACTGTTTTTAATTCATCACACATGATACACCTACATAACATGCAATATGGAGTATGTTTTTGGTTGTAAATGATTATTGATGCATACGAGTGTATTAGTGTGTAAGAACTTGCAATAAATTAATAATAATTATAAATTTTATTGACGTATGGATTTAACAATTAGATTTAAAAAAGAAAAATGTCCATGGTTTCGACTTCACTTAAAATGTACACGTAGTGTTCTTGTGTCTCTTTCTTTGTTGCTTTTCACTTACACTTATAGGTAACTTGTATTGTATTTATTTGTGTATGGAGCAAACAGAAAGTTAACAGCCACATCAAACAAAACATATAATTATTGAAGTTCGATTTAATTTAAAAAAAATTGACTGAGAAGATAATTATTTAATTACTTATTTTGTCAATTATTTATTATTATTAATTTTTTAATCTTATCTCTTTAATATATAAAAATTAACGTTTGTTTGATGGTATTTTTTGCGCTGCCCATACTTTTCATTAAATTGCGGTAAATCTTTGTTGACTTATTGCTTGCACTTGCGCGAGTGTTATAGGCATAGTACAATTGACTTGCAGTAGGTTACAAGCGTACCGTATCCGTACCGTAATTAAACATTATAATTCTTTTAAATTATTTCTTCTGCTGCAAAACGCCACATGAGTAAAGAAACCGTAGCAACGCGCTGGGTACCATTTTGTTTAATATTATAAATTGGTTTTAGTGTGAACAATGAATACATAATTTTAAATAAAACTTTGTGAAGAGACATTTAGATTCATTCTTGCGTTTTTAGTGCTTTGACTTTGGTGATTACTAGACAATTAATTTACACGTAAGATTGCCAGTTTGGCACGCATCTGTAACATTGGCAACGTTGCTCTATTGTTGCTTTGCGGACTTATCCATATTGCACACGACTTGTCTGTCAAGATCACTATTAATCTTCAGGATTGAAGATAAAAAAAACTGTAGAAAAATTAAATTGTACATTAATAATACTACGATATTAGAATTTCCAAGAGCTCTACCGAAATCTTGTTCATAATTATTTGTTGCCAAATATTGTTTTTTTTTTCAAAATCATATTTTATTGTTCGTAAGTACATAAAATATTTAATATCATTTATTTTTGAATAAAATTTGATTCAGAAAGACAAATAAAATAAAAATATATCTTAAAATTACAGCAAAAAAGAAAGCTTCAGATTCATATCGCTAAATATACCATACTTATAGGTTAAGTGTGTACACACCAAATAAATAAATATCAATTAAAATTAGCGGTACATTTCCTCTATCGTTGGTCACCCTAAGCATTTCTAAAGTGATTTTTTTATGAGGAAGTGGGTGCAAACGAGCTACTTCTACCGCAGGTGCAGCTCTAATGTGTCAAGCCGACCAGAAAGAACTTGGTCGTTGGCGATTTGGCCCTTCGCTGGATGCGATCAAGTGAAAGGGTGCCTTGGCCTAAAGATTAGGAAAATATCTAGGCCAACACTACACTTAAAGCTAAGCTTTTTTGAGGCCAATTTTGCCCTCACTTCCAGGTGACTGTGGAACTGAATGTCATTTGGTTATCAGCTGGTACTTCTTTTTAGTGAACTAGAAAATGACGAAGTTTGGTTGGATTGATCATTATTTTAGTGAACTAGGAAAAGATGATATTTGGCTTAGAGTTGGACGGATTAAAGCGGGTCTCTTTTTTAAGGATCGGGTGTACAAAAGGGCGTTTACCTCACTGCGCAGCGTTTTGAGCTCCAGTGCCATGGTCTTTATCTGGGTCAGCAGCTCGACGTTCACTTCTGCGACTGTTAGGGTCAACGATGAGCTGCGGGTCGAGCCAGCGTCTATGACCAACAGTTCACCGTTGCGTAGATTGTCCGTCACCTCATCGGCCATCTCGGCGAGATCCTCAAGTTTCGTGTCTGCTCTGTTGGTAGCCAAGATCACGCGAACCCATGCCAGCAGTCACACTAGCCACAAATTCTTGAATGTGTCGCCTTCGGCGCCGGAATTCTTCGCGAGCCCGGCCAGCAGCTATGTTAATAGCTATTCAGCGAGGAAACGCAGCCAGCGTTTTTGGGACGAAACCACGGGGAGCAGGTCTTTATGACGATTTAAATTTTTAGTTTTACTATATTATAGTTTTTTTACTTTATATTATGTGTTATAATATATAGTAAAAAAAACTGTAAGTGTAAATATTGTAAAATAAAATATATGTAATTATTCTTAAATTTTTAGGTATTTGTACTCAGGAATTAACGTAAAAACTGGTCTTTTTTACTTGACTCGTAAATTTTTTTTCTCATCAACTTTATTATGTTTTCAAAAAGTTTTTCATTTAGTCATAACCAGTATTTTAATTTAGCATTTACCAAAGTATACCTTCAAGTCACTCTATCAAGTCCAGAGGTAAAATCTCATCATAACTGACAAAACGAAGCCAAATTCGGCGTATCTAGTTCTACTCGTCGAGGAGTTCCAGTCGCAGATACCGAAGTACACCTTCAGGTCTCTCCATAAAGTCCAAGACGTATAAGTACATTTATATATAAAACCTACGTACTTTTAGCGAAACAATATATTGTTATGAAAATCTGTGATTAGAAAAATAATAATATCTTACCTTGGTCAAGTATGTATCAAATATATCTATATAGGTATCGTCACTGGAAAGCCAATACTACTTAAGCGCCATTTTGGCCAAAATGAGTTATATACATCGTTGAATTGAGTTAGTCTGTATTTCGTGATGATCTGAGCACTTTTTTGGCGATTAAGCACTGCAAAAGTATGGTATTTATCATAATTTTCATGTTTTGACAAATACTTTCGTAATACAAGTTATGATTAATTTTTAGTCGTTGTCAGTTTAGTATTTGTCTTTACTGACAACAGATATTTCAATTTTGTTCAGCAACTAATACTGTAGTTGAGTCATTGATGTCACTTTAGTATTCTTTGTCGGCCGTAAATACTAGCTTATATAATGTAGGGAAGTCTGCAGTCTGTGAACAGGTACAGGATCGCCCCCGTCACTACATCAGATTTGATAGACCACAAATCCTCGCTAAAGAACACTGATTCATTCCAATGATGATTCGCGAAGCTATTGAAATCAAAAAACATCCTAATTTCAATAGAGATGGCTGGGTGCTACTGTCTGCATGGGATCTTATAATAAATAAAATTAAATCCCAACCCAAGCATAAAAATGCAAGACTTCAAGATAACATAAGTTCATACTGTGTAGATCGGAATAAAAGTTAAATTTTAATCTCTGGTAACCGCGGTTAACTATGACATCTAGACGTTGAACATCTCAGTCCCTCCCGTGACCATGGGTGATGTAAAGCGCTCGAAACGTCGGGTATTTAAAAAGTTAAATATACGCGATAAAATCCTTAAAAACTAGTATTATTTAAATGTGTACTGTTCGCGTAAATATACGAAATCATAATGTCTTACTGTTATTAGTTTTCTTGATATCAAAAGGTAGGGCATTCCAGAGTAGTATGGACTGCACAGTAAAAGAAGAATCAAAGAAACCACTCTCATGTAGTGGAATACAAATTTTGCTGCCATATTACAAGTACTTACCGGAAGCCGTGTTCGAAAATGACTGCGCCGGGCTCTACTGGGACCATCATCACAGACTGAACTATTATTGCGAGTAAGCCTTATATTGTGCTTATGGACCAGGCACAGTCAAGAATCTTTTTGGTCGACATTACCATTCCGCATGACAAGAACCTCGTGAAAGCCGAGGTAGATATGAAAACAAAATATCTGGTTGAAATAATACTAGTTTTTACAGATTTTATCGCGTATATTTAACTATAAATACTCGGCGTTTCGAGCGCTTTACAGCACCCATGGTCACGGGGGGGGGGGAGGGACTCGTAATGGGTGCTGTAAAGCGCTCGAAACGCCGAGTATTTATTAGTTAAATATACGCGATAAAATCCATAAAAACTAGTATTATTTCAATGTGTAGTGTTCGCGTAAACATAAGAAATCATTACAAAATATCTGGACCTGGTTCACGAGGTGACTGACATGTGGGGTGGTCTGCCGACCGAAATTATTCCTGTAGTCGTTTCTGGGGGGCTAATCCTAGTCAACCTCTCGGGTTATTTGAGACGACTGGGACTCCGTCACAGACCGTTCCGGGCTCAAATGCAGAAGGCGGTGTTTCCCGATACCGCCCTAATTGACCACCGGTTTCTTTCCCTTTCCCCTAACCCTCGGCCGTTTAGTCTCCCCTGCCGAGGTCAGGTCAGGTCAGGGTGGGCTTATATTTATTTATGTATTATTTATTTATTTATTTAGTATATTTAATACATATGTATGTATATTCATCATTTCCTTTTATATATTTATTCAGCCCAAACAGATGAGAATACTCTACACAAACACCTTTATAATAATAATAATAATAATAATAACGTAGCTGAGGCGGTCCGTAGGGCCCCGAACTGGAAAAGTCCGGGACTGGACGGGCTGCATCACTACTGGCTGAAGGGGTTCGTGGTGTGTCACACTGTGCTCGCCCGACAGTTTCAAGAGGTTCTCAACCAGAAGTCACTCCCGAGCCTCTTCACTACTGGGATCACCCATTTGGTTCCGAAAGGCCAGGGTACCACAGACCCGAGCAAATACCGCCCCATCACATGTCTACCTACCATATACAAGACACTAACATCCATTTTGAGCGCGAGAATCACTCGTCACCTGGACTCAAATCAGGTGATGTCGCGCGCTCAAAATGGATGTCGGGGCGGCGGTCGTGGAACCAAGGAACCACTCCTCATTGACGCGGTCATTGGCAAAGTGGTGAAACGCAACCGTCGGAACTTCTCCGCCGCCTGGATAGACTACAGAAAGGCATTCGACTCGGTGCCCCATACATGGCTAAAGAGAGTCCTCGAACTGTACAAGATAGACTGTACAGTTAGAGACTTCCTCGAGCAGTGTTTGGGGCAGTGGAGTACGATCCTTTGTCATCTGGGCGAGCGGATGATGGCTGCGGAGAACCACATAAGGATAAGAAGGGGTATCTTCCAGGGCGATTGTCTGAGTCCAATATGGTTCTGCCTCTCTATGAACCCTCTCAGTACCTAACTGGAGGGCTCCGGGAGGGGATTTCAGCTACGGAAAAGAGGGACAAAAGTGACCCACCTTTTTACCTTTTCTGTATGGATGACCTCAAGTTATTCGCCTCCAGTCGCTCCCATCTTATGGAATTGCTAAACATCACTTGTGAATTTAGCAATTCCATTGGAATGGAGCTGGGGACGGATAAGTGTACGGTAACTCCATGTTGAGAGGGGAAGGGTTGCTAACTCTGAGGGCATATACTTATCTATGCCCGTCAACTTAAGGACCCTTTCCGAGGCTGAAACATACCGATACCTGGGTATGTCACAGAACATCGGTATCGCTGAGGCTGGTATGAAACAGTCAGTTTGCGACGTGTTTTATGCACGCTTGACCAAAGTGCTTAACAGCCTTTTGTCCGGTGTGAATAAGACACAAGCATATAACGGCTGGGTCATGCCTGTCCTCATGTATACCTTTGGCATACTCAGGTGGACTCAGACTGAACTTAACGCCCTGGATAGAAAAGTCCGCACTACCATGACGTCCCACAGGATGCATCATCCGAGATCGTCGGTAATGAGGCTGTACTTGCCGCGAAAGCATGGTGGGCGTGGCCTCTTGAGCGCGCTCACCATGCATAATCGCGAAGTGTGCAGCCTCCGTAATTACTTCCTGGCGAGATCGGATGATCCATTCTATAAGGACGTCATTTCTTGTGATAAAGGACTTACCCCTATATCCTTAGCCAACGAGCAATGGCAAGACCCGGCAGTGCAGACAATTTCCGACCGGGAGACCGTATGGAAGGAGAAGGAGCTCCACGGGAGGTTCTACAAGTCTCTACATGGGACTTTCGTAGACACAGTAACCTCCCTCCACTGGCTACGCTTTGGTGACCTCTTCGGGGAAACCGAGGGTTTTGTCTGTGCAATACAGGATCAGGTTATTAAGACCAACAACTATCGGAGATACATCCTAAATCGCCATGTTCGCCGTAATCGCCATCCCGGTGAGTCACTTAGGCATGTCATCTCCGGTTGTTCGGCGCTTTCTAACTCTGAGTACTTGCACAGGCACAACCTAGTAGCCAGAATTCTACACCAGGAGCTCGCTCTGAAATACGGTTTCGTGGATCGGAAGTTGCCGTATTACAAGTACTTGCCGGAAGCCGTGCTCGAAAATGATCGCGCCAGGCTCTATTGGGACCGGGCCATCATCACAGACAGGACTATTCTTGCGAATAAGCCTGATATTGTGCTGATGGACCGTGCACAGTCAAGGATATTTTTGGTCGACATTACCATTCCGTGTGACGAGAACCTCGTGAAAGCCGAAACAAATAAGCAAACAAAATATCTGGACCTGGTTCACGAGGTGACCGACATGTGGGGTGGTCTGCCGACCGAAATTATTCCTGTAGTCGTCTCTGCAAACGGGCTAATCCCAGTCAGCCTCTCGGGTCATCTGAGGCGGCTGGGACTACGTGGCGGACCGCTCCAGGTTCAAATGCAGAAGGCGGTTCTCCTCGATACCGCCCGCATCGTCCGCCGGTTTCTTTCCCTTTCCCCCTAACCCTCGGCCGTTTGGTCTCCCCTGCCGAGGGCTTCCATCTGGTTGGGCTTTTATTTATTTATGTATTTTTTTTTAATTTTTTTTATTGATATTTATGTATGTTTATCTTTTCATTTTCGTTTATAATTATATATTTATACATCCCAACCAGATGAGAGGGCTGTATAGATGCCCCACAGTAATAATAATAATAATAATAATAACCTGGACGCTGCAGCATACGAACCGCCAGCCGAGCGCGAGGTGCTGCACGACCACCCAGCAGCCCCTCGCATCCATCATCCCCACCAGCTGGCTTGGTGTCGGCAGGGTCTTCGCGGGCCCAGCAATCGGCACCCGCCTCTGGTGGAGTACGCCGCATGCGTTGGACAACCCAGATGAACAGCAACGCATTGCGGGCGTATTTTAGGGCGAAAGGGGGAGAAACTGGGTGTTTGGCGTATCGGGCTAGGATGCATCGTCTTTTTGCTGAGCTGGAGCCATCTTTAACCGTCACAGAGCAAAACCTGCCAGACCGAGTTCGGTATATCTTGCGCTCAAATATATTTGATGTCGCCGAACTCGAACGGCTACGACGTGAGGCTGTTCCCTCGTCGGACGAGAATGCTACGGCTGAGGATGCGGCACCACAAATGGTAGAGCAACCCGCAAACGTGAATACCCCAGTTGTGGTTGATTCAAACGATGATGGAACAGTCGCCCAGGAACTGGAATTAGAGCATATGAGGAGTACATTGGAAGAGGCGATTGTGGAAACGCGCAGTACGCCTCTCGAAAATCGACCGCGACTTCCCCGCATAGCCCTAAGCAAGCGGAATCGGGCTGTTGTGAGGGCTCTGAACCCAATGCTGGTGACCTATTTGGAAGCCAGCCGGGACCTTTGCGAGACGGACTCAATTCTTTTTGGCGCCGCGCTGGCAGTCTGCCGTATCATAGGTGCCAAGGTTTCCACGGCTGGACGTGCTACTGGTCATAGTAGCGCTATCCCAGCATGGAGAAGAAGAATTAAGGAACGTATCGCAAAGGCTAGAGCTCTCATCGGCAGACTGATATGCTTCAGGTCAGGCAAAAACAGGCCAAGAATTGTGCGCACCGTCAGGATGGCGTTTGCTGGGACAAATGTCAGTTTGTCCCAGCCGGATATAACGCAAAAACTGACGGAGCGCATAGATGATCTGAAGCAGAGAATCGCTGCTTGGGGAAAGCGGATTCGGCGATATACCGAGAGGTCGACACGGTTCAACCAGAATCGTCTCTTCCAGAGTGATCAGAAGAGGCTCTATGAATCATTGGAGCGACCAATGGTAAGTGGAACGGGTCCAGCACTGAATCAGGCCGACACTGTAGCATTCTGGCGCGGCCTGTGGTCAGAACCCGTAAACCACAGCGAGGGTCCTTGGACGGAAGTTGTGGCGAGTCAGTGTGCGGGTATTACGCCCATGGATCCCGTCATCATAACGCCGGATGACGTAGCTGAGGCGGTCCGTAGGGCCCCGAACTGGAAAAGTCCGGGGCTTGACGGGCTGCATCACTACTGGCTGAAGGGGTTCATGGTGTGTCACTCTGTGCTCGACCGACAGTTTCAAGAGGCTCTCAACCAGAAGTCGCTCCCAAGCCTCTTCACTACTGGGATCACTCATTTGGTTCCTAAAGACCAGGGTACCACAGACCCGAGCAAATACCGCCCCATCACGTGTCTACCGACCATATACAAGACACTAACATCCATTTTGAGCGCGAGAATCACTTGTCACCTGGACTCAAATCAGGTGATGTCGCGCGCTCAAAATGGATGTCGGGGCGGTGGTCGTGGAACCAAGGAACCACTCCTAATTGACGCGGTCATTGGCAAAGTGGTGAAACGCAACCGTCGGAACTTCTCCGCCGCCTGGATAGACTACAGAAAGGCATTCGACTCGGTGCCCCATACATGGCTAAAGAGAGTCCTCGAGCTGTACAAGATAGACTGTACAGTTAGAGACTTCCTCGAGTAGTGTAGGGGGCAGTGGAGTACGATCCTTTGTCATCTGGGCGAGCGGATGATGGCTGCGGAGAACCACATAAGGATAAGAAGGGGTATCTTCCAGGGCGATTGTCTGAGTCCAATCTGGTTCTGCCTCTCTCTGAACCCTCTCAGTACCTTACTGGAGGGTTCCGGGAGGGGGATTTCAGCTACGGAAAGGAGGGACAAAAGTGACCCACCTTTTCTATAAGGATGATCTCAAGTTATTCGCCTCCAGTCGCTCCCATCTTATGGAATTGCTAAACATCACTTGTGAATTTAGCAATTCCATTGGGATGGAGCTTGGAACGGATAAGTGTGCGGTCCTCCATGTTGAAAGGGGAAGGGTTGCTAACTCTGAGGGCGTAGACTTATCTATGCCCGTCAACTTAAGGACCCTTTCCGAGGCTGAAACATACCGATACCTGGGTATGTCACAAAACATCGGTATCGATGAGACTGGTATGAAACAGTCAGTTTGCGACGTGTTTTAGGCACGCTTGACCAAAGTGCTTAACAGCCTTTTATCCGGTGTGAATAAGGCACACGCATATAACGGCTGGGTCATGCCTGTCCTCATGTATACCTTTGGCATACTCAGGTGGACTCAGACTGAACTTAACGCCCTGGATAGAAAAGTCCGCACTACCATGACGTCCCATAGGATGCATCATCCGAGATCGTCGGTAATGAGGCTGTACTTGTCGCGGAAGCATGGTGGTCGTGGCTTTTTGAGCGCGCTCACCATGCATAATCGCGAAGTGTGCAGCCTCCGTGATTACTTCCTGGCGAGATCGGATGATCCATTCTATAAGGACGTCATTTCTTGTGATAAAGGACTTACCCCTCTATCCTTAGCCAACGAGCAATGGCAAGACCCGGCAGTGCAGAGCATTTCCGACCGGGAGACCGTATGGAAGGAGAAGGAGCTCCACGGGAGGTTCTACAAGGCTCTACATGAGCCTTTCGTAGACACAGTAGCTTCCCTCCACTGGCTACGCTTTGGTGATCTCTTCGGGGAAACCGAGGGTTTTGTCTGTGCAATACAGGATCAGGTTACTAAGACCAACAACTATCGGAGATACATCCTAAAGGATGGCACCGTCAACATCTGTCGAGCTTGTCGCCATCCCGGTGAGGCACTTAGGCATGTTATCTCCGGTTGTTCGGCGCTTTCTAACTCTGAGTACTTGCACAGGCACAACCTAGTAGCCAGAATTCTACACCAGGAGCTCGCTCTGAAATACGGTCTCGTGGATCGGAAATTGCCGTATTACAAGTACTTGCCGGAAGCCGTGCTTGAAAATGATCGCGCCAGGCTCTATTGGGACCGGGCCATCATCACAGACAGGACTATTCTTGCGAATAAGCCTGATATTGTGCTGATGGACCGTGCACAGTCAAGGATATTTTTGGTCGACATTACCATTCCTTATGACGAGAACCTCGTGAAAGCCGAAACAGACAAGCAAAGAAAATATCTGGACCTGGCTCACGAGGTGACCGACATGTGGGGTGGTCTGCCAACCGAAATTATTCCTGTAGTCATCTCTGCAAACGGGCTAATCCCAGTCAGCCTTTCGGGTCATCTGAGGCGGCTGGGACTACGTGGCGGACCGCTCCAGGTTCAAATGCAGAAGGCGGTTCTCCTCGATACCGCCCGCATCGTCCGCCGGTTTCTTTCCCTTTCCCCCTAACCCTCGGCCGTTTGGTCTCCCCTGCCGAGGGCCTCCATCTGGTTGGGCTTTTATTTATTTATGTACTTTTATATTTATTTTATGTTATTGATATTTATGTATATTTATCTTTTCATTTTCATTTATAATTATATATTTATAGAACCCAACCAGATGAGAAAACTATATAGATACCCTATAATAATAATAATAATGGACGGAAGTTGTGGCGAGTCAGTGTGTGGGTATTACGCCCATGGACCCCGTCACCATAACGCCGGATGACGTAGCTGAGGCGGTCCGTAGGGCCCCGAACTGGAAAAGTCCGGGACTCGACGGGCTGCATCACTACTGGCTGAAGGGGTTCGTGGTGTGTCACACTGTGCTCGCCCGACAGTTTCAAGAGGTTCTCAACCAGAAGTCGCTCCCGAGCCTCTTCACTACTGGGATCACCCATTTGGTTCCTAAAGGCCAGGGTACCACAGACCCGAGCAAATACCGCCCCATCACGTGTCTACCGACCATATACAAGACACTAACATCCATTTTGAGCGCGAGAATCACTCGTCACCTGGACTCAAATCAGGTGATGTCGCGATGAGAATACTATATAGATACCCCACATAATAATAATAATAATAATAGTTTATTTCTGACAACTTGCACATCCATATGGGTTAATGAAGTAACTTAATAAAGGGTGCACTTAATATGTTATACCAGTCAACACTGGAAATCATCCGATCTCATCAGGAAGTCATTGCGGAGGCTGCACACTTCGCGATTATGCATGCTGAGCGCGTTTAAAAAGCCACGTCTACCATGCTTCCGCGGCAAGTACTACCTCATTACTGACGATCTCGGATGGTGCATCCCATGGCAGGTCATGGTAATGCAAATTATTCTATCCAGGGCATTAAGTTTGAGTCCACCTAAGAATACCAAAGGTATGCATGAGGACAGGCATGACCCAAACGTTATATGCGTGTGTCTTATTCATGCCAGACAAAAGCCTGTTATGTACCTTGCGTCAAGCGTGCATAAAACAAATCACAAACTGATTGTTTCATGTCCACCTGATCAATACTTTACACTTATCGATATGTACCGTTATATTGATCTCTTACAGGATTTGCTGCATTCTTATAACCATAGCTTTCGTAGAACTATAAAAATGGATCGTTGTAATGTAAATTGTAATAATATTACGACAGTTTGGCGTAATTCCAACTTTAATAGGAGAGAAAATATAAAATCGGGTAAAACATATAAGACAAAGTTTAATGTTGGTGATCACGTCAGAATTACAAAGTATGAACACATATTCCACAAAGGTTACGAGACGATTGGAGTGATGAAATATTTGTTATTTCATCGGTTATAGAAGATCACCTTGGTTAGTATACACTTTAAAGATTTACAGAATGAAGTCATCATCGGAACATTCTATGAAAAAATGAGTTAATTACGATCCTACAAAAAATATAAGACTGATAAAATTGTATGTACACGTTACACAGGTCACAGAAAGCGTTGCTAGTGAAATGGAAAGGTTATCCGAATAAATTTAACACTTGGGTATTAGCATCGAGCTAAGAAGTTCCATGACTGGTGACGATTTTTGTTTACATTTCTATGATATACTTCCCCGAAAATGGAATGAGAATAGTCCGTTGAAATAGTAGAGTTTCAATATCCATGTACCATATTAACTGTTCAAGACCAAAAGTATAAGTGTTCCAGATGATGAAGAAAGTGAATCAACTGTCGCATATAAAAATAATATATGCAGGATGCATGCAGCATCTAACTAAGACAAAAATGATGATGTTATAGCCGCATGTAATTTGAAGAAAATTTTTCAAATTAAAACATGATAAGATATCAAAACATATCACTCTTTCTGTCGATGATAAAAAATTATATTTTAACGATTTTCACCTAAATTCAATCTTCAGCCTGGATTTGATCCGGAATCGAATTTCGTCTCTAAAAAAGTTGATAAATTTCCTTCTAATTTATATTTAGGTTTAACACCACAATTATTTGTGTATTGCGATATTATTGAACCGCAGATGCTTGGTGACTTCATATGTCCAATATTAAGAATAAATATCAATGGATCCTACAAAATGCACATACGGATCAAACAAGATGCATATTTTTTCTCCTCCACATTATGTGCCTGTAATCCGTAGATAATTTGAAACGACCGAAATATAAGAACAAACACAGGAATAAAATGTCCAATTCAATTTGAGACGAGCTGCGTTAAACTACATTTTGAACGCAATAATAATGTATACAAAGTATAGTAACAATATTTATCCTTATGACACGCACCAAGCGGGTTACGGGGTTCTTGTAATTTATAGCGGTGGAGTACTTCAACATGGATATGATATTGGAAGTTTTTTAGGTGCACTAATTCGTTCAGTTTTACCTTTACTGTCAAGTGAAGCTAAAGTAGTCAGTTAAGAGGTGTTGAATGCTGGTATAGGAATTTTGTCTGATATGATACAGACCAAACCAATGGATGAATCCATTAAAAATCGTCTTAAAGAAGCGACTTCTAACTTAAAAAGGAAAGCAGATGATAAATTAGACCGAGTAAAGGTTCAGTCACAATATTCAAAACGGAGATGATTGAAAAAAGAAACGAATAATAATATAAAAGTTTTAACAATATCATTCCTATGTTATCATTCTTGTGAATGTATCAAGTCATAATTGGGTTTAATTGCATTACCAGCTACTCAAACTAGTATAGAAAAATGGTCAATGGATTCACTACAAACCAATTTCATCTTTTAGCGAAGATGGACCAATAGAATTTCAAGTCTCTGGAACTGGCGATGACTACATAGATACCTTGATACATATAGAATCAAAAATTATAAATCTGGACTTAACAATCTTTGCAATTGTAACGCCCCCCTTTATATATTAATATGATATTATATAAAATGATTATTATTTTATATGACCAGGATAAATAAATATGTTTTGGTCTTACTAAAGGTTTAGTAATAGTCCCTTTGAAATATTTATGGCGTGATCGTCCTAGTTAGGACCCTTATTTACGTTTGTGTTTGTTTAGTAACTTAGAACTTTTAGGTGTCTTTTGGAAGAATGAATATTCACTAGGGCAATCGAAAGTCGTTGATAGTGCCTTATAAGCTATGTGAACCCCGTTCACGAAGACAGGGTTCGAGAAAGTTTAAAAACATTAAAACATCCCTATTCCACTTGTATCAGGTTCACATTATTAATTATCCCTTCCCGCTTGGGAAAGGCTCACAATATATATATATATATATATATATATATATATATATAAATATACCCAATACAAGGGTTTTGCTCTCCCATATATTTTCTTCAGTGAGCGCCAACGCCAAGGGACGTTAAGTTGGGAACTGGACCGTAGTCCATAGCAAAATAACTGGAGAAAGAGGGTTTAGCCCATTGGTAGTACTCAAGCACAAACCACAAACATCGACCGAAGTCGCGCATGTCAATGCGTGTAAACGCCATACAGAGTACGACCAAATCCAGCCACAGTGAATGTACGTCACATGGTTTAGGCAAATTGGCAAATTGGCCATAAAAATTCTCCGTGAGCGCCACCACCTGCCAGACTACTGTTCCTGCAGACGTGATGTAAGTGTATAGCATCACCACAGATTGTATGGCTAATAACCGCAAAACGTGTCATGAGTCTACCTCTCACCTTAAAGGAATGGGGTCCCACATTATGCGTCTTTCGGCCGAAGCCTTGAGAGTGTCCTCAGACTCTCCCTCCAACTACCACCCGCATGAGATTGACACATATGCTCCACCAATAAATACAACGTTCAGTCTAATAGCCAAAAGGCGGTTATAAGTAAGATAATAGTAATAATTTGTCAACAAAAAGGGTTGACAAATTATTACTATTATCTTATTATACACTGACGTTGAGTGTATGTATTTTTCGATCATGTTTGTCTCACCCACCAGCAAGTTGCCTTCAATAATTCAAAGGTGGGAAAGTTACAGAGATATATTATTATGTTGTTATAAAAAACATCATGGAGGTCAGACAGTCTGCAGCCCCGTAATAAATGACCCGAATTGGGCAAAGCTACTTAGGTGCGAGTCGAACCAAGACGCAGAGAGCGCCATTGAGAATAGCGACCCGCCAAACTACCATCGTAGAGACGCAATACTGCAGAACGACTATCGTCGGGCTTACACCATCCCAAGGTCCCCCATACAATCCCAGCAGACATCATCACCCGCATACCTCCATCGACCAGAACCACACGATGCGTCGAATCAGGCGCAGCATACCCGCAGATATCCATCGCAAGACGCAATACCGCAAGTAGCAGTAAGCATCAATGCGACTATCATACGAATGGCGCCCACTCACAATACACCCACATGATCCCTATCGACTTTGGTACCAAAATTTGTATTGTTGTTAACTAAAAAGAACACCAACGTATCATACGTAGGACACTCAATAAGTTTTGAGATATTCAAAAAGTATTCTAGATACTATTAATATTTATTTTACATCTTTTCAAAATATTCTCCATCATGCTCTATACAAAGTTCCATTCGCTTAAACCAATTGAGAACACTTTTGCCAGTCTTGATCTGACAGGTTGGAAATTACTTCTTCGTAGGCAGTCACGGCTTCTTCGGCGCTTGAAAACAACTTACATTTTTTAACTCTTGGGAACAAAAAGAAATTACAAGGAGCTAAGTCAGGGCTGTAGGGTGGGTGACTTAGAGTTTCAACACCAGATTCCTCAATAAATACTTTTGTTCTAATTGAGGTATGTGAAGAGGCGTTATCGTGATGCACCATGTTTCCTCGAAGCCCGGTCTTTGGTCTTCTCTCCCATTCATCTTGAAAAGCTTTGGGTAATGCAACTGTAGTATACCATTCAGAGTTAACTGACCTACAATTTTTTAGCATTAACGTCGACACAAATGTCCGCTCCGCGAAAAAAAAGCCAACATTTTTTTGCAGACGTTGCGAGGTCTTTGCAGTTTTTTCGGTAACTGTCCTTCTGAGTAGACCCATACCGATGATTGTCTTTTTTTCCGATCATATTTTTTTGATTTTCCGGATCATATTGATAGATCCATGTCTCTTCACCAGTTACAATTTCTGAAACACGCCTAAATGCTCCGTTTTCAAAACGTAGACGTATTTCATGGCACCAATCCACACGAGTCTGTTTTTCGCTTGCGGAGAACAAACGAGGGATCCATCGACAACAAAGCTTCCTCACTCCAAGATGTTGATTTAGGATGGTATGAATGCTCCCCGAACTAATGCCTACAATTTTTTCGATGTCCGTATATGTGATTCGCGGGTCTTCTCCCACCACACTTCTTTTTTTTTTACGTGGTGGAGCCATGCTGTAGTTATATTAGTAGTACAGTTGTAGCACGAATGGGTCGGCTCGAACGGGGAGGGACCACGCTCTCACAGAATAACAGCGTCAAATAGTAGCTTAATGCTGCTGTGTTTCGTATGGTGAGTGTAGAGAACCGACCCTTTTTACTGGAAACGAGGCATTCCACGTAAGTCCTCACGAGTGACAACGTATTTGCATTTTGATTCGTAATCGAGGATCGTAGTCCATACATTTTCTGCCGTTACTGCTGTTTGCGGGACCCCGGTTCTTTGGTCATCTTTAAGGTTAATTGGTTAACCTTAACCTCATTTTGAATTCAGCAAACCACCTATAATTGGTTGCGCGATGGAGCTGAGTCCCTTGATGCTGATTGTAACCGTTGTAAACTTAATTGTTCGGTTAAATCAAATTTAAAATTATAATAGATTATAGCGCGCAAATGTTCACGGTTAAGATACATCGTTTTAAATGAAAAGCGCGGGTGGCGTTGCAGGAAAATTAATAGAACTTTGTTTTTTTTTTTAACATTGAGCAATCGGCTTATGCAGTTCTATTTTTAAATAAATTTTCTTTTTAGAAACATATAAAACGGGTGCGTTCCATTTTTAAATTTCGAGCATCTCTAAAACTTATTGAGTGACCTACGTAGTAGCACGCTACTAAGACACCAGTGGACAAAAATCCACCTAACGCAGCACTAATGCACTAAGACATGGAGTTGAGTATGCTTGTTACACTAAAAAGTGCCACCAAACACACTCATCCCAATCCGAAAGATAGCCGACGTATCATAGCGCTATGCGCTGAAACGTCCACAATCGGTGTGGTATGGGTGTGCGATGTTCACGGACAAGTCGTATTGATACATCAAACCCGCTTACCACCGGCACTAAGACAATACGTCTAGGACAAATCGGTTAGTGAGTACAAGTTTACCTCGGTCTCGGACGATCGTGAAGCAGTCTACATACCACTATAATAATCCTTTTCAAGTCCCATTTCTATTAATATAATGCTTTTATATATTTGAGACCTTCCACATATTTGCTATAATTCATAGATCTTACTCTGCTATGCTTATGTACCAAAGAGACCATCTATAATAATGCTTTAGTATCGTAGACCTTACTATTATATGTCTTTAATAAATGGACTTCAACCTTTTTTTTTTTTTTTTTTTTAACGCAACACGAAGGAGTGTTGAGATAAGCAACAGAATGTGAGATAAGCTTGTTGACGAATAAAGTTACTATCAGTTCCACTGCAGAAATTCTTTAGATTAGAATTATTACTTACTGGTGCTATATAAAACCAGGGCGCTGCAGTCATGGAGTTAGTGTATGGTCGTTTGACCGCAGTGGATCTATCAATACTACAATTGTGTTACTTCAACGCATCAAAGGCCATGGATGTAAGTGTTTATTGTATTGACAAACTTACTTTTCTTTCTGTTATTTTCTTACGTGTGTATGATTTAGTGTTAACAAATTATAGTTAAATATTGTGTGTGTATATGATTAAACCGTGGTAGCTCAGATGCTTAGCGCAAGCTGTAAATTACATAGTACGCGACCCGGATTCGATCCCCACCGGCACCAATTAAATTGTTAATTGCAATTTTAAGTGCTGATTTACCACGTGCTCGGCGGTGAAGGAAAATATCTTGAGGAAACCTGCATGTCTGAGAAAATTTCGAAGGTATGTGAAGTTCGCCAACACGCATTGAGGCAGCGCGGTGGACATTTCTTAGCCCTAAACCCCTCTCAGAAAAGAGGGAAGCCTATGTTCAGCAGTGGAATTTAATAGGCTGTAACTTTAACTTTCTTAACTTTTATGGTTAAGTATTAACAAATTGATATTAACATGATAACTGTGTTGTTGCAGAAATCATTGAGCTTCGATAAAAATACCTATAAACAGTATTACTACTCGCCACTCTCCCCTCAAGAAGAGAGTGATGACATCGTCATTAATAATAACACATGCGATGGTTGAAAAAGAAAATCGCAATCGATTGATCATTTTTTGAAGCTGAATAAAAAATAATAAAGAGGAAGCTGTTCTGACGACGGAGACCAAGCGACGCATCTCATCAAAATTTAAATGTACGATATGAAGAAGTTATCCAAGATTCCAACTACTGATCATTGGAAACATGCTTCCACGAGGATTAAATATTACGTAAAGACTAATAAAGATAGCATCTACGACAACACAAACGCCCTCGTATACAATATTACAAAGACAATAGCAGAAAGTGAAAAAGTTAAAAAATACTTTTTTAACAATGACAGTCATTAGCTAATCGTTAGTGAATGTGATTCTGTTTACTTAAATTATTTCTGTGTACTCGTTATATTCTATTTCTAATCCTTTGCTAGACTATAAATATCGAACATTATTTGAAATTGGTTTACCAACACTGAACTGTTACTTACTCTGCTACCTATTTTCTTCTTTACTATGAGGATGGAAAACTTCAAGTGTGCACTAGTGCTTTCTTCTCCACAACCATGGAAGAAAATACGGAACTATTCAACAGCGAATTAAATCAGGAGTTGTTTGTGATGAAATGGAGAAGGGTCAACTGTTCGATTCATCATATGATGATGAGTTGTATAATCAATGTGCGATGGTTGAAACACAGTTTAAGTAAGTAAAATGAACATTTATTTCGATCATAATTTACACATTGTCTTATACAGTTTTTAATAAATTTAAACATTTAGGCAGTCAACCACTAAAACTTGGAAGAGGAACGAAGCGAACGAGCAGCAAAGAACCCAAGATCATCAAAAAACCAACAACGGAAGCAGAAGCGCCTACCTCTGGAGGGAACAGTATCAGTAACGATGATCAAGTGGAATGTCTAACGTGTCATATATTTATCAAGAAACGGTATTTAACTAATCATTTTAAAAGTAATGTTCAAAAAATAATCTTTTAAATTCACATAATTCTTTATCAAACGTTAGTGTTATTGAATCTGCTTTTGGAAATAGGATAACATAAAAAAACATAAAACACTCACGCCTGTCACCCAGAGGGGTAGGCAGAGACTACAGATTTCCATTTGGCATGATCCTGACACACCTCTCTCGCCTCCTTCACATCCATACACCTACGCATACATGCTCGTCGGTTAAGGGTACTCCTAATTTGGCCCGTTTCCAATAAATCGCTGATTTGGTCGATAAATTTTCGCCTAGGACGTCCCTTTCCGACTCTGCCATTCACTTCTGCAACATAAATTTTCTTTATCACTCTTTCCTCATTCATTCTTTCCACATGACCAAACCACCGAAGCATTCCTTTCTTAATCCTGGTCACAACATCATCTTGCAAACCACACTCTACTCTTATTACACAATTTCTTACCCTGTCATTCAGATTCAGCCCTAACATACTCCTTAACGACCGCATTTCTACTGCGTTTATTCTACTCTCGTGCTTCTTCTGCCACACCCAACTTTCACTACCATACGTTAAAGTAGGAACCAACACAGCATTGTGAATTGCCATACGTGCCTTTTTCGACACATTTTGACTCTTCACAATAGAGTGCAAGGCCCCATTTACTCTATTTCCCGCATTCACTCGTCGTTCTATATCCTTATCATATCTCTCATCCCTGCTAAATACGCAGCCCAAATATACAAACTCATCTACTTGCTCGATCAATTCCCCTTCTATTCTTATTTCACAAATCGTTTTACTTTCTTCTCTTTCAAAAACCATAACCTTCGTCTTACTTGCGTTCACTTTCATACCCCTTTCTTTTAATGATCAGCACTTAAAATTGCAATTAACAATTTAATTGGTGCCGGCGGAGATCGAACCCGGGTTGCGTACTATGAAATTTACAGCTTGCGCTAAGCATCTGAGCTACCACGGTTTAATCATATACACTCACACAATATTTAAATATAATTTGTTAACACTAAATCATACACACGTAAGAAAATAACAGAAAGAAAAGTAAGTTTGTCAATAGAATAAACACTTACATCCATGGCCTTTGATGCGTTGAAGTAACAAAAATGTAGTATTGATAGATCCGCTGCGGTCAAACGACCATACACTAACTCCATGACTGCAGCGCCCTGGTTCTATATAGCACCAGTAAGTAATTAATAATTCTAATCTAAAGAATTTCTGCAGTGGAACTGATAGTAACTTTATTCGTCAACAAGCTTATCTCACATTCTGTTGCTTATCTAACATTCCTTCGTGTTGCGTCTCTTTCGATGTATCAATGACTCAAATACGATTTGTATAACACAAAAGAATGAAATTTAATATTTAGAAATCACTATAATTAATCATTCCTATGTTAGTCATTGAGTAGATTGGTACTGTAATAATCTACTAATAGCAGTAATATCATGGATACACTAGATGTACAACAACATCTGAAAAAGATTCACCCCAGTCTAGAAAATAATGTTTATACAGCTAATAGACTGTCCATGTATACCCGTACCATACGTACCAACGTATATAATATGCAATTTGGATACAGATTATAAACCAGGGTCACATTGGGTAGCGTTATACATATATCGATACGAATGACGTCGGTCAATATTTTGATTCATATGGACGATCACCTGTACGATATCATCTAGAGTTTTTAAAAAGGAATTGTAAAAGATGGAACTGGAATGTTGATAGGATTCAGAATGAGTGGACTTCAGTTTGTGGCGACTATTGCTTAATGTATTTGCTATATAAGTTTCAGGGATGTTCAATGCATAGTTTTACGAGTATATTTACAGGGAACACATTGTACATCGATATTTTAGTGGAGTGGTTTGCTCCTATTTTATAGATAATAAGTAATAAGATTTTGTATTTTGTAAATAAAAATTGTAACAAAATTAGGTAATGTGTTTTATTGATGATTCAGATTAGCGTTGTAGATAGGAACAAAGAACTGTAATACAATAGCACTGATATGCCGACGCACACGCCGAGGAAGTATAGACAATGACAATAGATAAGAACAATGGAATGCTAATGACGGTGGAAGCCTTCACCGGATATCAATTAGATATTAGTTAATTGATCTGCACATCTCTGGAACCGTGCATCCTACGCAAAATCGGACCGCAGATTCGTGATCAGAGCATGCCAAAACTTTTTTTTAGGATCGTGAGTCGACGAACGTTGTACCACTTCTGACTCAGTGAGCCAGAACTGGTACAACGTAACTACTGCTATCAAACGAGTCTTCTTTTAGGACTTCTACATGGGTAGCTATGGTTTAATCAGTACAAGCACCCATGCCTCGAGCCAAAAAAATGGCTGCCATTTCATCATGGAGAGAGAAGAAAAATAGGCATAGTGATTTGTTGTTTTGATGTTACCGTATTTGATCCTCCCAAAGTCTCCAACACCGATGACCAGACACATTGTATGTCTTTAACATATGGGACTTCAACCCACAACTCAACTATTGTGATGACTTATGCATCATAGAAACTTTCTATAGTAATGCTTTAGTATCATAGATTTAGATAGATTTTTATAAGTCTTAATATAGGACTATACATTGTGCAACATTGTGTATATATGTATCCTTGGGTATGCGTCTCCGGCAGCTCCCTTATATAAGCAATCTTTGCATAAACACGCTCAATGACTTAAGAATTTTCTCTACACGAACACGGCAATGACTTGGGGAATTTTTCTACACGAACATGCTCAATGACTTATGCAATTTTTGACCAATTTTCCAATTATTTTATAAATGTTATTTATCTTTATGTGGTATTAGTAGTGTATTCTCATCTGGTTGGGCTGAATAAATATATAAAAGGAAATGATAAATATACATAAATATATATTTCATATACCAGCACAAAGAAATAAGTAATACATAAATAAATAAAAGCCTACATAAATAAATAATACATAAAAAATAAATTATTTATCTTTATTATTATAATATTTGCGACTTGTATTTCTATAATTTAACACATTTCGAATATTTTTACAAAATTTTTAATAAATTTATTGATTTTGTAATGCAATATTGAGCCTTTAATTACTATAATACTTAATGTCTGACACGTATTTATTTTAATTTTATGCTTATTAATGAACTTTTATTGTTCAATATATTTCTTCTCAGATAAATTTTGACGGTTTTATACAGAAATTATTAGTTATTAATAATAAGAACAACGGGGTGTCACACTATCTACTACAAGTGTGGCTTCTGTTAATAATTGGCTTCACTCACTATTTAGTCAGTTAGATATTTATTTAAATCAAAAACTTGTTTCACCTCCAAATAATACTTATGTATATGGCGCGTATATTGAAACACTACTGAATTACGCCCTACCAGCAAAACAATCACATCTCACTTGTGGGCTCTGATGTGAAGATGCAGCTATAAAAATGAATTAAACTGATGATTTCAATAAGGGATGGATGAAAAGACAAAGTCTTGTTAAGGAAAGTAAGGAGGTAGAAATAATAGGTAAATGACATGTAGAAATATTTAATGGAAACTTTTAATAAGTGGTGTTGAAACGTGTGTAAAATTAGTACGGTCTCGGGATGCATTTAATTTAATGTATTCATCCAATGATGTAAAACTTAAAGTTTCTATTACTAATGCTACACTTATTATTCGGAAAACTCGTATAAATCCATCAGTTTTGCTTGTTCATCAAAAAGTTTTAGCATCGACAACCGCTAAATACACCGTTACTAGAGCTGAAGTAAAAGTTCCAACCATTCCGTCTGGAATTCAAAATCACATTAAAAAGCGTATAGTTGGTTTTGTAGAAAATACAGCCTTCAATGGTCTTTTAAAGAATCTTTATGATTTTGATAGTTATGGTATAAACATATTCATTCTTTATATTGATGGAATGCAAATTCCATCTATAGCTTTACAACCCATATTTGGTACTAATTTGTTTACCTTAACCTACCATACTTTGTTCTCGGGAACTGGAATACATTTTTTGAATGAAGGTAATAGTATTTCTAGGGATAGCTACGCTAATGAATATTGTTTAGTGGCTTTTGACTTAACTCCCGATTTGCCAGCAAATTCAACTGCTCGTTAGAGTTTTATACGACATGGGAGTGTTCGATTAGAAGTACAATTTGAAACAACTCCCACTCAGGCTGTTAATTGTATTGTTTGTGCTGAGTTTGACAATTATATTGAAATTGATAAAACTAGGAATGTTAGTGTAGATTTTAGTAGTTAAAAATCAAAAATTAGATTGTGTAAGAGTATACACACATAGGTACTTTTATATCATTACAAATAGTAAAAGGTATGAAAAAATATGTAATTCCTGGGAGTTTAATGTTTCTGCTGCGAATCAAATTCCAATCCATGTAACACCTGTTTATATGATCAATGATCTCGACCCCGATACAGAATCCGGATCACATTTGGTAGTAATATAGTATATTAAGTACGATGTGGGTGAATATTTTTATACTTTTGATCGTAAACCTAAAATTTATCATTTGTTATTTTTAATAAGAAATACAAACAAATGGACCTACAATAATAAGCCTATTCAAAGTATATCTTCATATGTTTGTGGTGATTATTGTTTACTTTTTTATTCACTTAAGCTAAGAGGTATCTCATTAAAAGATTTTGTATATATGTATCCTTATATATTAAAATCTTTGGTGAAAATACGGTTAATAATGATGTATAGTTTGATGTTAAAACAAATACATAATATATTAATTATGTGATTATGTATTAAGAAAAAAATAGGTAATGAAACTATCATACCAATTACTTTTCCTATTCCGTTCTATTCACCTTACTCGCTACAAAGCTATTTATAATTTGTTATGTGCTGTCAATTGTAACATCCATGATTGTAAGCTGTTATTTAAAAAAAACTCCGCTGGGTTTTCTGTTGTTTCTTCCCAGGACAGAGGTTTTTTTTTGGAACCAGTAGTAAATTAAAAAAGTGACTTTCAATAAGTATTATTTATAATCTATATTGAATAAAAAGTTTCTGTTTCTGTTTCACTTGTTTTCTTTGTGTGTATGTCTGGAAAAAGGTGGTAGGATCAATAAAACTTGAACTTGATCACCGCGAATGATGGCAATTTCTTACTTACTTACTTACTTATCTTCACGCACAATCCCTAACGGGGTAGCCAGAGAGAACAGATCGCCAAGTGTCACGATCCTTACATACCTCTTTCGCTTCTTTCAGGTTCATTAACTTCTTCATACATGCACGTCTAGGTATCCGAGTACTTTTGACCCTCCCTTCTCTTCGAAAGTTAGTCTCGGTCTACCTCGACACCTTTTAATATTTACTTTCGCTCTATATATTTTCTTCACCATTCGGTCTTCACTCATTCATTCAATGTGCCCAAACCATTGGAGTACGCCCCTATCAATTTTTGTGATAAGGTCATCTTTCAATCTTGCCATATTGCGAATCTCTTCGTTTCGCTTTCGGTCGGCTAACTATGGTAACGTCACACATTTTACGAAGAGATCGCATCTCCACTGCATTCAACTTGCTTTTATGCTTCTTCTGGCATACCCAGATGGCAATTTCTTCAAAAATAAATTCGTTATCATCTCTTTTGAATTCTTGTACATCTATAATAGTGCCTTTGATTTCATGTTATTTTGGCAGTACGAGAACGAGAAATCTGTAACAGTTAAAATAATATTGATTTAATTAAATAATAACTGCAAAAAACAAGTTCCATTGATGGTATGATTATAAAATAAAGACAATAAAAATATACAAAACATTACATCAGAGATTTAACAGTAACAAGAAAAAAGAGTTTAAGAAAACAATAAAATGGGTAACTTACCTCTATATTTCTTGTGATGGGATAGAACAAAACCCTTGTAGTTAAACTGGGTATAGATTTAAAGAATGAATTGTAAAGAAAATAACATGTTGCATGTGTTTTATATGAATTTTGATCATTAAAAGTTAATTAATTTATTTCCTAATATTACTGATTATTCTATTGCCAAGAAATTGTTTCTAATGTCAAATTCAAAACTGCGTTTCGTAATATTACTCATTATTCAAATGTAATTTTTAATGTTATTTGTTTCGTATATGTATTACTATTTTGCACATTCACTCCGCTTCAAATTCTCGATCTACAGATTTGCAGTCGGAGCCTTTAACTGCTGAGCTACTAATTTCATGTTGTTGTATTTTATTATTTTTATTTATTAGTAGACGTCGAGTCCATTAGTAAATGAGAGCTCAGGTCCCTCATTACACATAATTCATAATTAGGTGGTGATGAGATAACGAAGTATAATCCGAGTAATGTTAAAACTTATTTTTGTACCTATAAAAGGTCAAAAATGGATCAGTGCTTTACATCAGGCATGCGCGAAATCCCCCAATTTGACATAAAACTTTTTAGCGCTGGTTCGACAAATGCCATTCGAGATTTCTGACTCGAGCCAGAAGTCTTGGATCCTTACCTATATTTGCAACAAAGTTTTAGATTCATCATCATTATTACAGCCCATTACAAGTCCACTGCTGAAGATAGGCCTACCCCAAGAAATGCCACGAAGCACATTTATGAGTATCCTGCGGCCTTCGATTTTATGCACATCATCCATTTAAAGCGGAGCTACCCTACAAAGAGGGTTGAGTACGTCTCCCCATCGGTTCTTCGGAGCACCATCGCCTTTTCAGCTTAATGTTCCGTTGGGCTATCTTGGTTATTCTGGCCATTAGACCATAGACCCTTAGAATTTTCGCCTTCCAGAAATAGCTTTTTAAAAGGCAATTTGAATTAAAAAAAAATAATTACGAAGATATCATATCTGTGATCATTATGAAGTATATCATGACCGTGACATTTGTCTAAGTATAATGTTGACACTCCTATATACGACGGTAGTTGTTGAGAGCTCTTCGTTTGAAGTTGTTGACGGGTATGTTTTATTTTATTCATTTTCAAATAGCCAAATATTGCTCTTGTTTTTCTAAGGCACATCAAAATTATAAAGTCATGTTTCATCACCAGTAACGCTGTTATTAATTTTACTGGAACGATTTGTGTCTATTAAAATTTTCACATGAGTTTACTTTTGTCTCCTTTTGATGTCATCCGGCAACCGAAGCGTACAAATTTAATTTTAAACCAAGAATATTGTGAAGTAATTTTATTTTAAACCAAGAATATTCTGAAAATGCTCGGTCCGCTACAAGGTACTACTTTGTGAGAACCCCTATATCTATTGGCATGTTATACGCCGATATTTTTTATAATTTTTGGAGCCGGTAGCCTCTACGTAACATAAGTGACGCTGCTGGGTCAGTGTGCCCCCCTGATCTAACAGCGTCACTTTTGCGTGTTGGTAGACGCAACTTTTTATTATTTCAGTTATTATCAGAAAAATGATGCTCACCGTCTCTTGCTTCAGTGTCCTTTTGCTACCTCTTACGATACACACATGATGTTTTAGATAGTGGATTCTCTTTCGCCGCCTTTATATCTATAATTTTTTTTAAATTATTTATTCTGATCCTGACTAATGGAAGAAAAATGTAAGGGAGATGGTACCAACTCAGAAATAGTTAACATAAACAGATCAATCTCTTTTTAAGGTAAAAAATGTATTACCGTGGGTCATTATATTGGTCTGTATTTATAATACTTAAGAGTACAAATTATGATAAATCAAAGTAAAAATACCAACATGGATCAAGGCAGATGGCTGTGTAGGGATTTGGACATTAATTTCAATACATACCAACTTTACAATAGAAAATCAACTGTACTTGTTAAGAAATAAGAATTTTATTTGATTATGGACGAGTTCGTAGCCGGGTGATATGCGCGGGCCATAGTCTTTGGCTAGATGCCAGAAATCACCTGCCGACCCTTGTATAACGATAAAAGCTAAAAATTATTTACAGCTGCAGTCCACCTAACCTATTTATTGTTTTAAAACAAACGGTGTATTAATAACGCAAACGTAACATAACGAAATTATGTCTTCTTCTTTTTCTTCTTTTATATTCGTCAAAGGTCTTTTACTGGATTTAGGAGGATTTGCTTTAACCGCACGCCAAAATACGGACGTAATATATGTACCGCGCCAGTATATAGCGTACGAGAGCTCTAACACTGCATACTGGTGCCGATTGTCATTTGTGTGTAAAAATTGTAGGACCTGGTGGTTCACACGATTAAAATTAAACGAGTATTTGCTTTAAATGCCAAGCTTGGTAGGCGGATTGGCTATCGCTGTACCGGACATCTCGCACCTTTGATGCACCTTTCCGTCACCGGTGATAATGACTTCAGTTTTATTGTTGACACGTTACGATCATGAAGCTTTTCACGCTTGTAGAATTATTCAAAAGTCAATTTCATTTAAATGTTAAGAATTTTAGATTCATACATATATGTACATGTATTCATGCGTGGGCACTCGTAGAGTTTTGCGAAACTAAAAGAGTTCTATGGTGAAGGTCAATTACTCATACGCCTGAATCAATGTCCGAAACACTTTTTCCAGCGCATCTTCTGGCGATGAAAACAGTATCCGTTTCTGCTGATCAAGTCTCGAAAGTGCCAAATCAGGCTTTAAAGAGGATAACCCAAAAAGCTTAACCAGTTTGCTGTTTAGGAAGTCCGTGCGTTGTCATGGTGAAGCAGTAGCCTAGTCTGGATTGTATTGATAAATCCAAGACTTATCATTTATAATGATGTCGTTGGGACACCAAAACGTGCTAACTTTAACTTTAGTGATCATGTCACGGTGCCATTCCATGCTGGTCTGCTCTCGAGCATCGGTGAGGTTGCAGCACCCAACGAAAATCCAAAAAAAGCCTATTTGCGATCCGAAAGGTCCACACGACTAACTTCCCAGTGAAAAGAATAAAAAATATCATGCGTTTTAATATTTTGTACAATTTTTCATTCGGTACAAAAAATGACTTGACCGTTTTTGCTCAAAATTTAACGAGGTCTAAGTTACATAATTATGTGTTAAGTGAAACTGGTCCCATGTCAATATCACTCCTTGTTCTCGAGATACACGAGGCGAAAATTGAATCCGAACATAAATACATACATACATACGTACATGTGCACACACGGACATACTCTTAAAAACTATACATTTCCAATTTGCAAAATCAGACCCATTACAATAATTTCCCACTGGGAAGTTAATAAAGTTCCTCGTGGGAAGGTGTTCATGTAAAATATCGTGAACGCTTCTCGATCCAACTTGCAATGTGTGGGATCTTTTCATATGTAATTAGTCTATTTTCTTCAATTAAGTTTTCAATCGACTTCAAGAATAGAAAATAAGAAAAAGTATTTAGTAAATTGGTTCAGATGCATGAGACTTTGCTTAAATACTGGTGGAGAATTATTGAAAAAGATTTAATAGTTATAATTTTAAGCATATACTTTTTATGTTCGCAAATTTTCTGACAGACCATCCATCATATTTATTAATGAACGTCTTAATTCGAAAGAGACTAATAATTGCATTTGTTGAAATTTTATAGAATTTCATTGATGTCTCATTATAAATTTAGTTTTATGTTTTTTTATAGGATAGGGTGCCAAACGAGCACACAGTCCACCTGATGGTAAGTGGCTGCTGTGGCCCATAGACATCTACATCTATGCTCGATTACGAATTAAAATGTAGATGCGTTGTCACCCGTAAGGCCTAGGATGGAATGCCTCGTTTCCAATAAAAGGGTCTTCGGTTCTCTACACTCACCATACGCACTGCAGCAGCATGTTTTTATAAACTGCGGCAATTAATAAGTCCCAGTTTAGTCGAGTTTGACCATTATACTACGCACATTTTGTCAAAAAGATAGTAATTCTAATCTTCTATACACACCTATAATAAAATCTAAGCCAGTTTTTTTATCTGTTTGTCTGTACGTTTGTGCACGCAAACTCTATGAAACCATAATAGCAAAACTTTTGGATGTTTTTTTTAGCATTGTATTGGGATAAGCTTGAGCTAAAACTGAGCGTATTTCTCATTTAAATCAGTTAAAATAAAAAAAAGATAAGTCAATTCAAAAGTGCGTCACGCACGTGCTCATCGTGACGCACACACAAGTCGGAAGAAAAAGCTCTAATTGACTGAAATTGATTGATTGAAAATAGAGTATACGGTTTTTAAACAAATTAGTATAATCTGTATACATAAAATCAATTGCTGTTCGTTAGTCTCGTTAAAAATGGCTCAACTGATTTCGATTAATATTTGTGTGTGTTTAAGTGGATGATTCAGATTCTCAATTGGACCCGGTAGTTGGCGCTGATGTCGATATCCTGAAATCGAAATCACCCGTGTGAAGCCGGAGGTGATCGCTAGTAAAATATATTAGTTTTTGTTAAATCCTCATTAAAATGAGGAGAAGAAGCTAAATACAGTCGACATTGTCTGTCAGGTAGCTTTTTGAGACACCTACCTTTTTGACGAATGCAGTATTTTCTTCCAATGCGATTTCCAACAGAACGTTAGAAATGTTCATTCGAACACGTTTTTGGTCTAACGTAAGAAAACGCGGTACCCAACGCGCTGACAGCTTTATCATTAAATATGTGACAAACACGTTCTTTGGTTATTTTCATAGCCTCTGCTATCTGTCTCAATTTAATTCGGCGGTCGTCTAGCACCATTTGGTGAACTATAGCGAGGTTATCGTCAGTAGTTGCAGTTTTTGGACGTCCTGAACGTTCATAGCCTCCGAAGCTCTCATGGCCCCGTTTAAATTTAGCCGCCCAAAATTTCCTAGTGGTTAATTATGGTGCAGAGCCCTATACACAGAGTCCAACTCATCTTTGATTTGCAGAGGCGTATCGTCCTTTAAAAAACAAAAATTTAATGACAGCTCGATACTCAAATTATTTCATTTTTACAAAAAAAAAAACACATCGACTCACTCAAACGACTGTCAAATTACAACTACGCTTCCAAAACGGCTGTAATTTTGGTGCGTAACTGTCAAAAGATGAACAACTACATTCACTGGCTTTTAATGACGGTTACTGCCATCTTCACGTAGAGGTTGGAAACTTTTCAGAACACCTGGTATGTAGTATGATAAATAATTCGTGACTGTAAAACATTTTCAATGCGTCTTAAAGGAGATTGAAAGCTACTAGGACCAACAGTTATTTGTAAAGACTATTGTAGAAATTTCGTATAAAAGAAAATCATTTTAAAATGTTACAAGTTTTGCATACAAAAAAGCTTTGGATAATCAATTCAACCAACCGAGATAAAATGATACTTCTGACTGCTACTTGTCCGTGTAACGAACAGATTCGCTTGGTCGAGCGTAAGACGCAGTGTCAATTTGAAACTTTTATTTGTGCGTTGCTTATCATCTTTTAGCTGGTCAAGGGTAGATTGGAGCCAGTTTATTATTAGTTTTTGGGCCCAGTTCAAAATTATAGAATGTTCTTATTATTCAATTTCAAGTTCAATTAAACTTTCTGATGTTATGTTGGTAATGTTTGAAGTCTTATGCCGGTAGTTACGAGCATTGGTACCGCTTTTTTAGAAAGCCGTGGTAGCGGCGTAAGAGAACGCATCACCCCATATCGTTTCGTTGGTATCTTAAGAATAAGAGGCTAGGTTTTATGGCCTTCTTTAGATAGTTCTATAACCATCTTACATCACCATTTTTTTTAAATTAATACAGCTATTTGCAAGGCTACAGGTAAACATAGGCTTCTTCCAGAGAACGACACAAAACACGGCCCTGAGTCACCTTTGACATACCCAATTATAATGATTACGATGATAATGATGATGATACATAATCACCATCATCATTAAACTTTCAAAAGTTCACTGAACATGAACATAGGCTATACCCAAGTAATGCCGAAAAGTATTAACTGAAAGTTATGCGCCAAGTTTTGCGTTGGAATTCGAAACCACAGTATCTATAGAGTAGTAGTTACTAGGTAGTAGGCAGATACTGATAACTGTGTCTTGGCGTTGTCGACAAAAATTGCTATCATATTACGTACAAGAACCACGTTTAACATGTTCTCGGTGGTAAAGGGAAACATCACGAAGAGTCCTGCATGTCTGATAAAGAAAAATAAATCAGAGATATGTGTAGTTAGATAATATAGTAGTAGGAGTTGCCTAATTAATATTTTCTGAATACTACTAAAAGATCCAAATTGGTGGTCTCTAGTACAGTCCAATGTCAAATACATGTGGCAACTTAAAAATTAAGTATACTTAAATTAGTTTTTGGTTAAGACACTTTTTGTAGGCTCTCAATTAAAAATAAGCTTTTTATTTTTAATATTTATATCTCCCGACAACAACTCCAAAATTCCAAATTTTTCAAAATTTATCCAGATATTTTGGTCTTCCGATCTGGAAAACCTGTGTAGTCCGCCAACGCACTATGTGACCGCGCGGACTTTCCCTTTCCTTAGACTCTCTCAGAAACGAGAGGAAGCTTGTGTCTAGCTGTGGGACTGTATTAATTTTACGTAGAAGAAATCACGTAAGCGCTAAGGAGGAAAAACAAACAAATTACAATATTTAGACAGTATGAAAAAAAATACATTTATTTATTTAAAACTTCATATACACACGTGGTATATAGGCGGATTTAATGCCTAAGGCATTCTCTACCAGTCTACCTTGGGGTGATGCAGAGATAGAATGAAGTAGGTGTAGTAAAAAGTAAATATGAGAACACCAAACTAATATACGTAAATATTTTGTAATAGATGGAAATAAAATACATAAATGGTTCACCACCAAAGGAGAATAGATTGAATATGGAAAGATGAATGAACAAGTCCTGAACTATGGTAGGGACGGATAGAAGAAACAGAAAGAAAAGATAGAAAGGATAGAATAAAGGGTGGTGAGTGCATGCAAACTAATAATCGTATTTGTGGAAATATCGTTTTAAAGTTGGAAGAGTGATATTGTTTAACGAGGAATAATAGTACATTCATTGGAGTTTAATCATATATACCCGGATGACCGAGGATTTTTTTGAAATTATATTTAGATACAAATTACATACTGATGAATAATATTTTTTGATCTTATTAACATAATAGAAAAAACTGAACTGTTTATTTGAATAAAAAAATCATGAGTGCAATTTGTTTAATTAAAATTTTCGTATTTTTAAAAAATACTAAAAGAAGGGCTCGAAATAATAGATTTTCTCATAAAAGAAGGGAACTTGAAAAAAAAGGAAAAAAGTCGGACCGAAGACGGGACGCGTACCAAGGCATTACGATTTCGCGACCGCTCGCTTTGCACTTGAGCTATTACGATCATCAACACAGTGTCAAAATTTACCTTCTTATATTGTAGCAGTTTTTCATTACCTGAAAACACGGATAAAAAACATTTTCTAAAAATAAATCCTAGCTAGATCGATTTATTGCCTCCGAAACTCCCTGGACACTAAATTTTATGAAAATCGTTGGAGCCGTTTCCGAAATTCCGATTAGATATATATACAAGAATTGCTCGTTTAAAGGTATAGGATAAATTTATCGATACGATACGATACGCGCCACCTAACCTTTTCGGACCTGAAAGTAACAAGTTGACAAAGTTGTACCGCAATCTGACGAACGGTATGGCAGCGCATAAAACATGAATAAGCAAGTTCATATATGAGTTTAGTAGATTGGCGGAAATTTAAATAAATAAAGTTTCAACTGGGTGTCGTCAAGGTTCTGATGAGGCTGACGTATTCTTCGGGTGCCTAAATAAGTAAAGAGAAAAAAATAAATAAAAAGTAGTTCAATCCAGACACCGAATAAGTTTTATTAAGGTAATGTTTATAAAATTGCTTGGCGTGCTCAGCAGAGCGGGACAGTATTTCATGCCGGCACACCGCCTGCAACTTTACAAGGCGCAGGTTCGGCCGCACATGGAGTACTGTTCCCATCTCTAGGCTGGGGCTCCCCAGTACCAGCTCCTTCCACTTGACCGCATGCAGCGCAGAGCGGCTCGAATCGTCGACGACCGAGTGCTTTCCAATCGGCTCGATTCACTGGCACTGCGAAGAGATGTTGCATCTCTTTGCATTTTCTTTCGCATATACCATGGAGAGTGCTCTGAGGAATTGTTCGGATTAATCCCAGCCGCCAAATTTCGTGAACGCACTACGCGGCAAACGTCCCGATACCATCCACACCATCTGGATGCTTGGCGGTCCACCACTGTACGTTTCAAGAAGAGTTTTCTTCCGCGTACAACCTCTATGTGGAATAGTTTACCACCAGCGATTTTTCCGGACCAATACGACCTGGGGAACTTCAAGAAAAGAGCGTACTCCTTTCTAAAGGGCCGGCAACGCACCTGCCATTCCCATGGTGTTGCGGTTGATCATGGGCGGCGGTAGTCACTTAACATCAGGTGAGCCGCATGCTCGTTTGCCCCCTCTTCTATAAAAAAATAAAAATATTATTTACTTTCCGAGATGGCGTAATCATCATTATTCTTCACATTGCGGCCCTGAAAGTTGAACGTGAAATATGCGTTACGTGGAAAGAATTCCGTTCTTAAAAGAAAACGCAAAAAAATTAAGACAATAATTTATTGCGCCAATTTTTCACTTATCCATATCAATCATAATGCTTATACGCAAGAATTGTAGATTTTGTACAATACACTTCCTGAAAGAAGTTTACATATCTATCTCTTACACTGAAATTGTATATTTGATTGGTGTTTATCTTGTACACCAAATCATGTATTGAGTGATGTTTTGAAATTCTAGCGAAACCAAACAATTGTATCACTTTTCTATGAGAAGAATATAAATTTCGGTATTTAGAACTTAAAGGTAACATAATTTTAGTTTATTAGGAAAAAGAATTTATAAAAAAAATGTGATCGCTTCAATAGTAGAAGTAGTACACCATACGTTGGATTGTTTTTTACATTTCGTATAATACTTAAGTACATATAATAACTACAATACAATATAATACTACAGCTGGTGGCTATTTTAAGCCAGTTCACCTAAAATATAGTTATATTAACTCATAATAAGCTTCAAAACTAATATGTCCTGATATAAATTTATAAAACCTTGATGATTAAAATTTAAATACGAAATTGCAAAATCTGAGAATAATAGTTAACTAACATTAATCAGGAAGTTCTTTTATTTCTTCTTCTTCTTCTTTATAAATATTCACTCCTGAACATGAAAGACATACGGTCATAGGATATATCTTACAGTGAGCGGATTCGCAATAATCGATATGCTCACTGATGCACTTTTACTACCGCCTCACATCGCGTAATAGTGATAATGATTATTATAGTAATATCACTATTTTGTACAGCTATTTTGGATTCATGATATAAACGATAACTAAAAAAGTAAATTGAGATAACATTTAGAAAACAATAAACGATGACAATAATTTTATTCGGCCTTAAAAAAAATCAAATGCTCATAAATTTACAAAGGGACCGAAATAGCCACCACTAGCGGTGGAATATGAATGTTATTATAACAGAAACTTTAGATGCACGTAAAACGATAATTAATTTGAAAGGAGACTGTTGGCACTTGGCCATAGAAAAATTCTCAGTAGCTATCCCGGTTATGTCGCTGAACGCTAGCTCGCGTACCATATGCATGTAGTTAATCTGAGATTGTCAACAAAGATTGATGTTAAATAAAATACGAGTACATACAATAATCAATCATATCCGTTGGTTTTGAATATAAGATATATGACAGAGGCCACGTTGAACGTAATAACATTCGTAGATATTTTTTAATCAAATTCAGTAATCTACGTTTGTGTATAAATTTAAAACTTTAAAGCTATTAGATATTTTTAATAAACGCAGAGAAAAATCTCCTTACCTTATAATAGTGATCTCTCCCCCCTATGAAAATATGCAACACCAGAGTAATCGCAGATGCGTGGCCGATCTTTGAGGAAAGTGTGACTTGTTTCCTGACGCACCCTCACATACATGCATATAGCTACTTATATAGTTTGTGTGAGGCTGGTAGAGATTAAAGAAATATTATTGTTTCAACACATCTAATGCCTTTCGGGACACTTTTACTCAATTAACTTGGATTTCTGATGAAAAATTCCCCAAATAATATGGTTTGCGGTAAGATAGAAGATGTATTTATTGTTGTGTTCATATGGCCGTAAGAAAAGTAATTCTAATTCTCAACATAATATTAACAGACGTGTTATAATGTTTCATAATACTCGTATTTTATCTCAACCATCATCTGAAAAGTTCACACGACTTCTGAGCTAACTTTAAAATTTAAATCGAGTAGTTAAGCTGCGCAGCGCTTCGTTTTGAAGTGCCAAATTTGCCTGCGGGTGTACGCCGCACCCGGTGACCTTCGATGTTGCGGCGGCGCCTTTGACACGACGTGGCACGTGCCAAGATCGCGCGACACAGAGGCGACTGTATCTAAGCGAACCGACTATATTTTTGTGTCCAGTCTATACCAAACACATTATACTTCAAATTAATATGAATACCATAAAAATCTAATAGTGCAAAATGACTGCACCAACACAAAACGTGACAAATAACAGTATGTAATGATTTATTATATTTAAGCAAACACTACATACTGAATAAAATTATTTATACGCATTTTATCGTGTTTAATTAACTGATTTTTAATTCCCGACGTATGCTACTGACCACTGCAAAACTTCAAGATACTTTAAACTCGTTCTGCGTAGATCGGACCAAAAATGAAAAAAACTTAGGTAAAAGGTATGTGGCGGCGCTGTCGTCGCGCCACAAACTAAACACATCGAAGCCTTAATCGCGCAATCAAAATTCCGAATCATAAACTGTATATATAGAACATCTCCGAACTATCACACGAAGTGTTGGCCGCTCCCCGGGCAGAATACCTTGCCCGGCGGGAGATCTCCCCTTTTCCTTCCACGGCCACAGTGGTGACCCCGACGTGATCTAAACACGTAACCAACAACCTTCGGAAACTTAAGCTTTTCATCATCGTCATAGAGTACCCCGCACCACCCATTCGCTCCCGAGCAGATATCGACTGCAGTCTTCATATCCTGCAAGTCATCTAGCTTCACAAGGTTCATCGCAGCACTGGAATAATAATGCTTCCTGTTCCTTCAAGCTACTCTGTGCGCTATACAGTTTTCGACATAGCTCTGAGCCTTACTGCTCGCCTCTGCTTCACGGCACTTTCGCAGATTACTTGCCTTCTTCTCGACTCACCGCAGACTACAAGGATATCTCCTGGCCCTTGCACGTTCGTCGGCAACGAGGCTGCACTATCGAACTCCGGTCTCAGCAGGGGGGTCATGTGGCGGCGCTGTCGTCGCGCCACAAACTAAACACACCGAAGCCTTAATCGCGCAATCAAAATTCCGAATCATAAACAGTATATATAGAACATCTCCGAACTATCACACGGAGTGTTGGCCGCTCCCCGGGCAGAATACCTTGCCCGGCGGGAGATCTCCCCTTTTCCTTCCACGGCCACAGGTAGTCGGGCTAACTATGACATTAGAACGCCAAAAATATCTGTCCCCATATTCCAATTTTTCTAAAATCATTTAAGAAGACGCACAGCCCAAACCTCTAGACGTAGAAGCATAAAATTGGGACAGCTCCTTTAACCTCTCAACCCCCTAGCGGTCTCATTAGACCGCGGCCATATTTCGTTAAATCCCGGGTCTCATGAGGTCGCACCCACCTACAGCATTTCAACCCATAAAAACTTACTAGAGACTACTTTGTATGAAGAAGTTTGGCAATATATAATCAATATGAAATACTCTATCCTCTAGTGCAATAAAAAACTGTTATCCTATGAATATTTATTTATAATCTACGCTCATTTCGTACACCATTTTCGCGTGAATGTTATTGTGTTGATTTTTGGATTTTTCTAGTGTTTTATTAGTCTTTTAGTATAGTGTTTTATTATAAAATTGTAATGAAAGTTTTTGTGTGAATATAATTTATCTTATTACGTAAATAATTTCGAGTAATATATATTGAAATAATTGTGATTTTCACGCTGCCGAGATTCGCTTGGTATGTTTTTTTTGTTATCAAAATACAATAAAATCTTTTTGTAATGAAGAAAAACCTGATATTTGTTTAGACCACAGAATAGGTAATTTTGTATAGATTTTATAACGCTAAACTTCTTCATAGAAAAGTAGTCTCTAAATATAAGTTTTAATGGTTTTAAGTGCTGTGGGTGGGTGCGGTCGCATGCGATCGCTCGGGATTTGCCGGGCGCATGCGACTGCATGGGATTTTTATGGCGCTTGAAGGGTTAATTACGTAACATCCACTTCAATCACAAAAATTCAAACACTTAGAGGATGAAATAGGATTACAGTATTAACCAGAGTTTGTTTGTACTTTATGGAGTTATTTTATATTTTTGAGGTGAAAAATTAGGTTGTTACGTATTCATACGAATTATTCTATAATTTTTGTAACTTGAGAAATGGCACATTTAGTTTTAAGTTATAATTTTTTAAAGGGGAGGCGACAAACGAGTATTCGGCTCACAATAATGAAAAAAGCATTTTATAATTTTCAGAAAATCTAATCATAACATTTTAAGAAGAGGGTACAAAAACAAAAGAAAAACAAAGTTTAGTGAAAAAAAAATTGGTTTAATAACTTGCAAGGTGACTGGGATAGCTTGAAAACGAAATTATGGTATTTATGTATAATAGGTTAATATTTTAGAACTTTACAAAATCTAAGGTATTTACCCGTTAAAAGATAGAATGTTTAAGAATTTGTATTTGTGTGAAAAATTATAGGAAATATTAAAATTCCAAGTAATAAGTTGTCAGTGCATATTTGAAGGATTAAAGGGATTGAGTATGGCGAATTTGTAGAGTTTCTCAAACGTACAGCTGTAACAGAAAATTATTTATTTAAGAAGTTTGATGAATGTATTGCAATAGAAAAAGAAAGATTTTAGTTTAATTTAAAATCGGCGATCATTATCATTGCGAAATATGAGAAAGTCTCCATGTGCTTGCTTAATCTCTCCGTATTATGGGATCTCATCATAAGCGCGAGTCATGACTGTCTAGACCATGGAGGTTAGAGAACCTCCATGGTCTAGACGTTACAACACGGACGTGGGTAACACCGCGGGGTGAAAAGCTAGTATAGTATATATTAATTACACAGTATACATAAGATATAATAAATGAAGAGACTTTTGTTAAGCAACTTCAGTGCGCTTTAACATCTTCCGCTGCGTCACATCTTACCTTTCAGGTGGTATCATAGTAGTCGAGTACTGGTTTCTAACAGTTACAAGAGGTAAACTAAAAAAAATTTGTACAACCGACTTCAATATAATTAAAATGCAAACATCATCGTGTTCGAAGTCAATTAAATACGTACTATTGAAGATAACTCAAAAGATACTGGTCAAGTCTTAATTATATTTGTATGGGATTACAAGAGAAGCACCAGCTTTCAGATAAAAAAAGAATCATTAAAATCGGTTCACCCAGAGAAAAGTTTTGATGTATCCATATACTTAGGTACGCCAGTATATTCTGAGTCTATGGATGTAACACACATAAAAATAAACATACAGTCAAATTGATTACCTCCTCCTTTAGTTGTGGAATTTAGTTTGAGACAGTTGTAAGAGGGCAAGAGAGAGATGATCTATTTCAAATATCCGTAAACGTCGGACCGTAATATACAATACGTTTTGTAATTGTTAACAACATATACGATGATTGCAAATCAAACAATTGCATTTGGGTGTCTAATATAAATGCCAACGTAGTCGTGTCATCACTCATGGACTGAATTATTTGGCAATGAGTGCAATATATTGCATCGGATCGTAGGAATATAAATAAATATCTATAGATATAAATTTAAATTCAATATCATAATAGTGTTAGAATTATTTAATTTTCAAGCGCAGTAATTCAATTTAGTTTTTATATGCAATAATTTTAAATTAACATATATGTTGTGTGAAATGCAGAGATATACTGAATGACCTATTTTACCGTCTCGAAAAAAACTGAGTGTAACATGAGAACGGAGTGGAAGCCTATGGCATTGATATTATACAAAAACTAAAAACAAAATTTTTGTATTAAATAAATAAATAAATGATGTAGCTCAGATGGTTAGCGCTCGCTGTAAATTGCACAGTACGCGAGCAAACCAGGTTTCATCCCCGCTGGCACCAATGAAATTGTTAATTGCAATTTTAAGTGCTAATTTACCACGTGCTCGGCGGTGAAGGAAAACATCGTGAGGAAACCTGCATGTCTGAGAAATAAGAAAAAAAATTTCGAAGACTTGTGAAGTCCGCCAACACGCATTGGGGCAGCGTGGTGGACACTTCCTTGCCCTATACCCTCTCAGAAATGAGAGGAGGCCTGTGCCCAGCAGTGGGACGTATATAGGCTGTAACTTTACTTTAATTTACCTTAAATAAATAAATCAAAATCCATCGAAATTCAAATCATATCCACGCTACTTTACGGACGGTTATAAAACAATAAATTTGGTAGGCATCTCCGACCTTGTCACTTCGCAAGGTCACAGGCTAGGGTGGATATGATTTGAATTTCGATAAATTTTAATTAATTTATTTGTTTAATACAAAATATTTGTTATTACTTTTGTAAAATATCTGTACCCATGGGCTTCTACTCCATTCACATGTTACACGCTATTTTTTCAAGACGATAAAAAAAGTTACCCAGTATCTAGACACGCGGTAGCGTGTCAAGCCAAGTTCAAGCAGAATGGCGAGCCGCACCGTGTGTATTACACGAACCATTTGGAGCCACTTTTGACCCCCTCATAACTCAAAAACTATTTCACATAAACGTGTCAAATTTGGCACATATATTGAGATTTGCAAGTTATATATGTACTTCAAATTTCGTAAACACATCTAAAACGGTTATTTAGATATTAACGTCTAAAAATCGTCATTTTTATAACTGACTGACCTACTCGTATATCGGGTTTTTCAACAAGAACTTTGTTTTCTAAAACAAAATAAAACAAAGAGTTTAGATGAAGATGATTCAAATTTTTATTGTATTACGAAGAGAAAAGTTTGGCAATTATGAATGAAAAATGATATCTGGTAAATATCCACCACGACCACGCTGACAGATGTCGATTCTTTCATCAAAGTTTTTAATCACTTTTTGGCAAAATGGCGGGTCTATTTCGTTAATCACGTCACGGATTTTGAGTTTTAAGGCCGCGATCGATTTGATTGGCTCCGTATAGACTCTGTCCTTAACATAGCCCCACAAAAAATAATCCAGTGGTGTTAATATACATGATCTGGCTGGCCATTTAACAGCTGAATTTCGTGAAATTATGCGATCGGGAAATTTGGTTTGCAATAAATTGATCGTTTCGTTGGCTGTGTGACATGTGGCACCGTCCTGTTGAAACCACATGTTTGTGATATCGATGTCATCAATAATAGGCCAAAACTGAGATGTTAACATCTCGCGATAGCGTGATCCATTGACCGTTACCGCATTTCCAGCCACATCTTCGAAAAAAAAAACGGCCCAATCACGCCTCCAGACCACATAGCGCACCATACAGCGACACGTTAAGCATGCAAAGGCTTCTCAATAATCGCTTTAGGATTTTCAGAAGCCGAAATGCAGCAATTTTGCTTGTTGACGTACCCCGACAAGTGAAAATGGGCTTCGTCTGAAAAAATGATTTTTTCAGAAAAACCAGCGGGCTGTTCCTGAATGAATTGAGCGAATCTACGGCGATGTGAATAGTCGGTCAGCTTCAATTCCTGCACCAGTTGAACTTTGTAAGGCTTCAAAGCCAAATCCTTACGCAAAATTCGCCATGTGGTGGTTTTGGATAACCCCGATTGTTGAGAACGTCGAGGAATTGACAAATTTGGATCTTCTTCAACACTGTGGCTCACGGCTGCGATGTTTTCGGTTGAACGACCCGGTCGAACACGCCTTGGTGTTGGCACGTTTTGTACCGAGCCTGTCGATTCAAATTTAGCGACCAAATTCTTAATAGCGGTATCAGGACGATTATGTTGTCCGAAAATATCACGAATTTTACGAAACGTAACTTTAACAGAACCACCATTTTCATAGTGGATTTTAATTATTTTAATGCGATTTTCGAGCGAAATTGAATTCATTTTAGCAATTGCCAAAGCATCTACTACGAATAGGTCAAAAAACTAAATGTCAAAACTGTCATTTGTTGGTGTTGCCCAATTGAAAAACAAAGTTCTTGTTGAAAAACCCATTAGATCAAAACTCTAACTAAGTTCCAGATGACCTAGAAAGTTTAAATTTGGCATGCGGATAGGTATTTGGGTGAATACAAAGGAATAAATCAGAAACTGTAAATATTTATCATTTTATTATAATTTTTCACTTAATTGATTCTATTAGGAACATGTACACAGAGCACGGTACGCCGCCGGAGGAGCGGGGTGGGAGCGGTGCGATAAAACCTTGACGCGAACGTGTCCGAGCGAGTGGCAGGTGGCAGCAACGGCAGCGCTCATAAACGTGTCGATATCTGACATTTGAGGTGGCGATTTATGCTACGAAATTAATAGGTTTTCTTAAAAAATACTTATATATTTGTGGTATTGGTATGGTAACAAATTTTCTCGAGAATTCAATAGATAATAGATAATTTGTTATGTAATCATCTTAAATAATTATCTTTTTATTACGTATATTGTACAATGCGTCGTACAATAGAATTACGGGTGGGTGACACAATTACCTTACACCGAATTATTCCATTGCCTCCCGATTGAAGCTGCCTATTCCATGCGATCGCCGTTTCAGATATTAACTAACGTATATGTTCACATGGTATAATTCCCTATTTGCTTAGCATATGTTATTACTATCCACAAATCACAAGGCCTTAGTCTTCACAGTGCTCTTCTCGACATAGGCTTCTCTATATTTAGTAGAGGGCAGGCTTACGTTGGAATCTCCAGAGCTAAAACCTTAGATGGAGTACATCTTATAAATATAGATCCAAGTCAAATCAAGTCACAAGAGAGCTGTATTGTAGAGTACAACCGTCTGCACATGTTATACCGCCCCGACTTGGCCAAATTAAGTATAAACAGAAAATGCGTGAAATAAATTCCATTACAAGAAAATATAGAAAATAATACAAAAAAGACAATTATACCCCGAAAACGTAGAAAATACAGTAGTTTAACAACAACAGCCATTTTACACCCCATTTAACAAACCATTTGGTATAATTTTGTTATAAATAAGTACCTACTAATAATTTATGTACAAAAATTAGTGATATCTTATCAAAAACATGAAAGTGAAATGAGTGCCAAGTTCAATATTATGATATATGCCTTGGTTGTTAACTTCAACGACAAAAGAAGTGAGATCTAAATGGGTGCCAAGTTAAATGGTCAGCCCTGAAATTTATTTATAACAATATAAAATACCGTGTCTTCTTATAACTTAGGATAATATATTGTAGCCTAAGGTCTGAGTTGGCTAGTTTTCATATACGAATTATATTATAGCCTTCGCAAGTTCTAAATCTGTTACTTGTCGGTTCTTATTTTATTATTCCGAAAAATTGGCTTGCTGGTAAAAACTAGCCATCGAACATAATTCGTATATGAAAACTAGCCAAGTCAGACCTTCGGCTACAATATATTATCCCAAGTTATAAGAAGAAACGATATTTTATGTTGTTATAAATAAATTTCAGGGCTGACCATTTAACTTGGCACCCATTTAGATCTCACTACTTTTGTCGTTGAAGTCAACAACCAAGGCATATATCATAATATTGAACTTGGTTCTCATTTCATATTTATGGTTTTGATGGTATAATGTAACTTGGTCGTGGATGCTCAGCGAGGGATTCTCCAAGGGTGCTGGTACCCTCCTGGGGTAGATCTTCACTTGATTCCGCTACCACGTTAGGGGAGGGGGGAATTGGGCCTCCGGCCACCAACAACACTAACTACAATAAACTAACTAACTAAAACTAAATAAACTACAGTCGTGTTTGCTAAACCGTACCTTTACTAGGAAGGGAGGGCTGCCTTTCTGTCTAGGAGTCCGTCCGGCTAGGAACCACCCTCTTAATAAGTTCTTGCACTGTTGTGTTCTAGTATAACGGGTATAGGGAGTTAGCATAAACACAGGCTGTGAGGCATACCATCTTAGTACTCTGAGCCTACCGCAGCCAACGCATTGAACGCAAACACATTGAAAATAGTTATCTCAACACACGTTACACTGAAACCTTAATATTAATGAATAAGTAATATCAAAAAAACACATAATCTTTATGTTCTTACTCTTACCATTACACAGAAAAAATGTAATAAAATAGGTTAATAATGAACATATAATATTAAAAGAGATAAAATTTAAAACTATAAACTTATTTATAGTAATAATTCCTTGTTTTGTATATGTTACAAAAACTGATGACCGTACTCCTTGTCCCCAAGATATATGTCATGCTTAGTTTAAGTTATGCAGTTTAATATTAATGTAAATAAAAATTCATATAACTTACTGATCTTTATTTAACTCTTTAGTTTTATTTGAATCTTAGTTTTATCCTATTTTAATTTATTTAGCGGTGACAACGCTCCTGCAGCATTCTTTCTTTGAAGTGATCAGCAGCCGTCTTTGGACTGGTTACTACAGTCAACCACTTACCATCAAGTATTATGGCATGAGGGTAACAAACGAGTACACAGTCCACCTAATGGTGAGTGGATGCTGTGGTCCATAGACATCTGCATCAATCCTCGATTGAGAATCAAAATGCAGATGCGTTGCCACCTCTGAGGACTAAGATGGAATGCCTCGTTTCCAGTAAAAGGGTATCCGCTTCTCTCCACTCACCATACAAAACACAGCAGCGTTCAGCTGCTACTTTACGCTGGTATTCTGTGAGAGCGTGGTCCTGCCCCGGTCGAGCCGACAATTCGTGCTACAACCATAATATAGCTGCAGTATGGCTCTACCGCGTAAGTATACTGTAAGTTTAATTTTCACTTCAGTTTTAAAAAAATAAGTAAACATTGTTCTCGACAAGATTACTTACTGTATTTAAAAATGATGCACAAATTATTTCTTAAGAATTTATCATGCATTTAAATTGTATTATTATTATCAGCCTGCAGCACACGCACACGTATATACACACGCACTCGCACACGTACATGCACACGCACACACACACACACACACACACACACACACACACACACACACACATACACACACACACACACACACACACACACACACACACACACACACACACACACTTAGGTCTGTTAGGTATTCTAAAAATCGTAGGAATCTGCCTATAGCCCCTTGGATCAATGGTAATGTTACCCGATTATGTGAAAAAAGGGACTACTTATTTAAGCTTTGGAAAAATAGCTCTTTTGATCCTAAAATAAGACTAGAATATAATAAAACTAGAAATAAACTCAATAAACTAATAGAATCAAAACGAAATACATACTATCTTAATGAAATACATAATAACTTTAAAGATACAAAAAAAGTTTATAAAATCATTAACCAGATGTTAGGACGAGTAACAATATCCATTGACGAGGCGATACTGAAGGCTTTTGACGGACAGGGCCTTACCACCAAAGCGATAGCTAACAACTTCGCAAACAGCTTTGAAAAGGCAGTTAAAGACATTGTTCCTCAATGCAGCTTAAAATTAACCAAACCACTAACTTATCAGAGACCGGTGGATTCAAGTATTTTGTTCAAAAAAAGTTTCTCAGAACAATGTTAACGAAATTATTAAGAGACTGAACTCACATAAGGCTCCTGGACCTGACGGTATTAGAGTAGCTGATCTAAAAATGGTTGATAAACATATATCCTTACCCATTGCCAATTTAATTAACTGCAGTATTGCGTCTGGAGAATATCCCGACGACCTCAAAATAGGCTGTGTGAGACCTGTTTTCAAAAAGGGCAAACACGATGATTACTCCAACTATCGACCAATCACTCTGCTTTCTAATATTGATAAAATAGTTGAAAAAGCTATCTGTGAGCAGATTCATAATTTTTACCGCAAGCACGAAGTAATAAACAAAAACCAGTACGGATTTCAAGCAGGTAAAAGTACTACGGACCTTTTATGTAAATTTACAGATGAGGTAAACGAGCATTTGAACCTTAAAAAATGTGTTCTGGCCTTGTTTATTGATTTTTCTCGTGCCTTCGACACGCTGCAACATCAACTTTTAGTCCATAAACTGGATGATTGTGGTATCCGGGGTCCGTTACTTAATTGGTGTAGAAATTACCTCCAAAATCGTACATTTACGGTTAAATTAAATAACGCATTCAGTGACCCTAAGAATGTGACAGAAGGCACGGCCCAAGGATCAGTACTTGGCCCGTTGCACTTTTTATCTTATGTCAACGAGATGAATAACTGTCTGAAACACAGTTCCTGTTACCAATTCGCAGATGATACGTGTCTTCTCGTTTCGGGTAAGGATATCTCAAATGCGTGTAATGCTCTCCAGGCCGATTTAGACATGATGATACGATGGTGCCATGACGTTGGTCTAGTGTTAAATGCCAATAAAACCAAACTCATGATTATCAAATCTCCGTATATGAGGTATCCTACTCCAAAACCATTAATTGCTCATAATCACGACTGCCTCCATCAACTAGGAACTTGCCAGTGCCCTACAATCGAAGTTGTGACCTCACAAAAATACCTTGGCCTTATAATTGACTCAAAGTTTAACTGGAACTACCACATTGAACAAGTGTGTAATAAGTTGCGTCAGTTTCTAGCCAATATAAAAATCCTAAAAAATCGCATACCCTTCAAAGTAAGACTTATGCTTTACAACTCCCTGGCTGAATCTTATATTCAGTATGGCTTGTCGAGCTATGGTCGGACGTACAAATCATATTTAAAACAGATCTATGATCTTCAACTTAGTATTCTCAAAAATATTATATCCCCTAATATACGTATCCTAATTGGTGATGATGAAAATGCGATTTTTAAACATTGTAAAATCTTACCAGTTTATGACCAAATTAAATTCATGTTATTAAAAAAATATTTCTTTTGCGACAGTTTAAAATCATATATAGAACATCCAGTACGTACGCGCGCTATGACACAAAACCGACTCCGGCATATCACTGCTAATAATGTGTACGGGCAACGGACGGCTGCTTATCAGGTACCGCATTTAATAAATAACTTACCTTTCGATGTACGTGAAAAAGTATCACAACAAAACATTAAAACTAAACTCAAAAACTTTTTCCTATCTAAATTATAAATACATACTATATCTACTTAATAATAATAATTTACTACCTGCCTAGCTCTTACTTTTACTTTTACCTTGCTACTTCTGACTTTAACTAAGTTGTTAACTTACCTTTTTAGTCCTTATATTCTTGTTACACCTTCTACCTACTCATATACCTAACTATTGAATTAGACTGTGTTTTGTACATAATTCGCTTACTTGAATTTAATTATTTAGCATCAAGGTAAACCTCTGTGGTTTTTAGATGTTAATTAAGCCTATATTGGAATGTAATTTTTGTTTGATCTGATAAATAAATAAAAAAAAAAAACTTGCAAACAACACTTGTTTGACAAACTGAAAAGTTTGTAGCCTGGTTGTAATTGCAAAGTTGTTGGTGTTATATATGTTATATATTAGTACCCGGTTGACCGAGCTTTGCTCGGTATTTTTCGCTCGGTTTTTTTAATTCGTGTGTTTTGGAAATTATATTTAGATACAAATTACATACATAATAGAAAAAACTGAACTGGTTATTTGAATAAAAAATCATGAGTGCTATTAGTTTAATTTAAATTTTCGTGTTTTTAAAAAATACTATAAAAAGGGCTCGAAAAAAATAGATTTTCTCAAAAAAAGAAAGGAACTCGATAAAAAAAATTAAAAAAAGTCGGTCGGTCGGTCTGGGCTCGAACCATGGTATTACGATTTTGTTTAAGCTATTTGTAATCATTAATAAACTGTCAAAATTTACCTTCTTATTCTAACGATATTGTAGCAGTATATATATATATATATATATATATATATATACAAGAATTGCTCGTTTAAAAGTATAGGATAGCATTTCACGAGCAATTGAAATATATTTTCATTTTCTTGATTGAAATCGTTTGCGCGATCGAAGAAACTGTAAAATTATTATAAAGTAGTAAATAGAACTCAGCTCTCGTATTGTCTATTTATATTTGAAGACGGATGGGCTGCAAACTGAATTTAAAGGTAAATAATATACGTTTCAAGCTAAGTGCACACAAATGCTATTCTTGGAGCCAGTTATTTAAGCGATATTTATTTAAGCTGGCATTGTTTCTGATTAACATTTTAGTGATAAAACGGAGCCTCTAGAGCCGAAAATGCTGCCTTAGTCACTATTTTCACAAATATTTGCCGACCAGACGGTAGTTTTCGTTAGGGACCCTAATATAAAGGCTTTTATTTTATTTTTTACTTTGGAATACATAGAACATACATACAACACAAAACGCCACTTTTCGTTATACAGAGCCCTAGCCATGACGTAGCAAAGTGGAATGAAAAGTCAATCCCTGGTTACTACTTTTTATATGATTCCAGCTAAAAATTTAGGGGTGACATAAAGGCTGAGAGTAAGGGTAAATAATTTAGCGGAAGTTATCTAGGAGCATTGAGTCTGGAACGGACCGTCCTCACTAACAGCCTGAATAGCTAGAATGTTCTACGAGGCTGACTTTTTTAAATGGCGAAACGCTGGCATTTCGGCTTTGCGAGGGTAAAGACTCGCATAGACAAAATCGCCATGGTGTTCTACATATATGTTTGTCGCACGATACCGACGCTCCTTTTCCCCCACGGCTCTATTCGAAAACTTCGGCTGTGGCAGGCAGGGGGAAAGGACACTCCTCTTGCTACAGTCCACAACACACATCCAAACTAGACTAGTCAAGCCCACTCAGAATGACCATCTCGAGCCGTCCTTTTACCCCGGGCCAGCCCATCTACGGCAACCCGTTCTGGGGGATGGGAGGTTGTTCTGGATTAACTAGTTAGTGACACCAGCGAACCGAGTAGGGCTAGTGCCCTGAGGATTCCGAATAAATTCAATTATGTACGTAGATAGTCCATCTATTTCGGGAATTGTGTCTCAACTATCGATATATAATACGTAATAAATAAAAGTCAATGGTCTCGACGATTTGTATCTGTTTTCAATACTGATACACGAATGCAACAAATTAACAAAGATAATATTCATTTAAATACAATAACAGAGTGAGCAGTTAGAAAATTAGTTACTTTCAACAAAGTTATTTACTGAAATTCATAAATTATAGGTAAGCTATATTTTACAGAACTAAGGTAACGCGAACTAAGGGTATTATCATACCAATCTATCAATTCAATTGATGACATTGTTAGATGTCGATGTATGTTGTGTGTGTGTTCGAGATCGATTGGTGTAGTCGCTTTAGCTGATCGACGGATACTGGTGAATAAAACGTTGTTCAATCATCTGTTGACGTCAATCGACAACTAATCGATGTGGTTGTGGGCTCATCATCAGTAACTTTCAAAATGTATTCGGAAGTACGCTCTTGCTCTTATTATTACAGAAACGAAAACGCAGAAGACTCGTTTCTTAAGGCCAGAGATAGCTTATTTCATCTAGACGACATTTTAAATAGCGGTCGGTGGAGCGGGGTGGGTTCTCGAATAATCAAGCAGCTCAATCAACGTCAACTAATCCGTAGAAGATCGATACCATCGATCGATCAGTGTGGTGGAAATACGTGGTAGAGCCACGCTGCAGCTATATTATGGTTACAGCACGAATGGGTCGGCTCGACCAGGGAAGGACCGCGCTCTCACAGAATACCAGTATAAAATAGCAGCATAATACTGCTGTGTTTCGTAAGGTGAGTGCAGAGATCGGGAAACCCCTTTTTACTGGAAACGAGGCATTCCATCTTAGTCCTTAGGGGTGACAACGCATCTGCGTTTTGATTCTTAAGCTAGGAAATATGTAGATGTCTATGGCCCACAGAATCCACTTGGGGTGGACTGTGTGCTTATTTGTCACCCTTATTTTATAAAAATAAAACTATCGATCGACGTCGCTTAATCCATTCCACCATCGATCGACGGTCGAATATTGTAGTAACGCCCTAATAGGTAACCAGATCAAAGGACAAACTTAACTTTACAGCTGAAAAAAGTTTTCATATATATTGGTCTACATCACGGTTGACGTTACAACTGCAAATTGAAATTTGTAATTGCAAATTAAATGTAATATAACTTAATGATTTCTTAAATTTACGCGAATATATATGTAATATAACTTCAAACGATTGTTGGTATTCCTTTACTTGTGCTCTGAAACCTTGCTGTTTGACTAATTTTACGATTCAAGATCAAAGGAAAGTATCCCATAGGTTTTGCTGTGGTTTATGTGATATAACTGCAAATTAACTGGGTTTTGACGAGTGAGTTCGTGAATATTAAAATATGTGACTTTAACAGCCATTTAATAACTATTTAACAATCATTTAATTGCGTTGACTCAGAAGCTTAAATTTCTTACGGCTTCAAAGGTATGGTTATTTCAGTTAAGGTTAAGTAAGGCTTACTCTCATTTCTGAGAGGGTTTTAGGACAAAAAAATAACCGTCGCGTTGCCCCAACGCATGATGGGGAACTTCACTTGACTTCGATATTTTTTTTCTTACTTCTCAGACATGCGGGTTTCCTTACGATGATTTCCTTCACCGTTAGCATGTAGTAAATCAGATTAAAGTTGCAATTAGCAATTTCATTGTGCCGACGGCGTTCGAACCCAGGTCGCTCGCATACTGTGAAATTTGCAGCGATTGCTTAGGCACCACGGATATACTTTGATATTTGATGTTAATTTCAACTGATACCTCTACCCTTTCCTAAGGAAAATAGTCTGGATAGACGAACAAACGGTTGTAGAAAGTGATCCTAAAATGTTTCCGTATTTCTTTCTGAGATACAGAACCTTAAAATAGAACCAAATGAAAAGCCAATAAGCCTTTGCCTTAAATATTTTGTGACGAATTTAAACTAGATACCCGATAGTTAAAGATTATTATTTGAATGGCAGCAAAACAAATAAAGTGGTTTTTTCCTAAGCTAATATCACTCAAAATAATCTGTTATATTAATTTAACGGTATATTGTAACGGATGTTAATCATAAAAGCCGCAAAACATTAACTACAATTACATAGCTATCGGCGCTTGCCCGTAATTAATATTTTGCAGCTCGTTAAAACTTTATAGATCCTTAAATAAAATAGTATTAATACTTGCAGCGTAAAAAATAGCCGACGCTTTAAAAAGTTTCTTCGGAGAATTTTATATTTATTTAAGCCGTCACAAACATTAACGACTCTTATTTCACTGACATCTGCATCGGTGCGAGATTGTTTTAAAATGCTACTGAAAGATGTAGTTTGCATGCCGATGTTCTGCGCCAATTTCACAGGTGGCGTCTACGTTATATAAATACAAACACCGTCGACAGAGACACAGTAGTCTTTAGGTATAAGAAACTTTTTTCCAACAAAAAAATCCCAATAATAAACACTTTGAGTTTTTTTGTATTGAGAATTGTAGTAATAGGGTAACAAACAAGCTGACACTCCACTTGATGGTAAGTGGTTGCTGCTGATCATCGTCGTCATCATTATCACAGCCTATTGAATATAGATCTTCCTCACAGAATCTCTTACAGAGGGTAGAATTGCCAAAGTTGAGATGTTCTGGAAAGCAATCACGGGATGATCGTTTTCTGATGAGTCAAGCGTTGAGAAATCGCAAATCTTCGTATGTGGGCCTCAAGAATAACCTTGAAGAAACTTTCGAAGAAGCAAAGTAGTAATAATGCATTTATGTGACACAACGACTACACAGGTCGTTGTATGTCTACATTACAATGTTATAATGCAGCTAGTTTTAGGTCATTTTCTATGGAATTGTAAGGAAATTTTTACTAACCCAAGTGCATTTTATAAGTTGGTCGACTATTACTCTAATTAGGTGTAATAGCTTTTTTTAACTTCATTGTATAAACCACGATCATGCATACTTTTCATATGATTCTTATAAAAAATACCACTGTGAAGATTAATATTTCGTAATTAATATTGCATTCGGGATTCAGTATTTCTAGAATTGCCTATTTAATCTGAGGACAGATCGGTAGATATAGTTATATTTATAAGTTAAAGTTTTATGGGTATATAAAAAGGAGCAATGTATATCGCGTTCTGATACTTAAAATATTGGTCAATTATTTTTCTTTAAAAATAAGTTCGCTTATTAAAAGGCCGGCCAAGGTGAGACAATGTTTAAAAATATTTATTATTAAGTGTTACGGGACAAGCTATCATCACTAGTTTTAACTTTCTTTACATTAATATAAGTGGTTAAAAGAAGAGAGAATTAATGCTGTGTATATAGCTCACATAGCCATGGTAGCTCAGGGAGCCGTGGTACGATCAGCTCAGGGGCTTAGCGCTCGCTGTAAATTTAATGGTGGCGAGCAATCCGAGTGAAATTGTTAATTGAATTTTTAAGTGCTGATTTACCATGTGCTTGACTATTAGTTAAAATAATTATAAATCCAAAAGAATCCGTCGGGGTTGCCATTCTCTGCCTTGAAATGAATCGATGTAAATTGATGAGAACAACGATGGCAATAGTAGCCCCTTAGGGTATTACACCCATTTCCAAAAAGCGATTTAAATGAATCCCAGAGTGATAATGAACCACTATTTATTTTTAAATAAATTTTTTAAAACCAAATAATGTCATAAAACGTACTTTTAATCTATCGTTTTAAATTTTCGCTTGAAAACGCTAGCCGCCATGCTGTAAAATCGTGACGTCACTGTCTTCGAATTTTTCCGATTTTGCAAAGGAATAAGATATATACTATATAATAAAATATACTTCTTAATGTTTAATAATGAGTTATCATTAAACGCCGGGAAAGTTATGGATTCAAATGCCAACTGATTTAAATATAAGAAATACTTGGTTAAAAACGGGCAAGAACAGACCCGAATACATTGTATACCAAAACTAGACTATTCTTCTGTGAAGATCATTTTGATGTAAGTATGACTTATACTTAACTATCAATTATACAAAACAAAACATCATGAGGTGAAGAGTATCGTAAGTCAAATTTTATAATAAATTACGTTAACTTAAATATTATAAGTAATGATTGCTAGGTATTTATTATTGTAATTATAGATAAACTGAACTATGATAGACAACAGTATCAAAACACTCGACCTGGTATTGTGTTTTTGTATAAACAAAAGTTGGTAATAGGTACTTACATTAATGTTTTAACATCCCTCAACTCAGCAGAACAAAAATTGGGATTGCATGCAAAAAATTTGCCACCATCAACTTATTTATCCTTGGTAGATTAGTACTTTCTGCTTTTACGTAACCGTCTTCCATGATGCCTTTTCAATAAAATTCGGAATAAAACTCAATAATCGTAATACTAGCTTAAAAATTTCGAAATAACACAGCACATCAGCTAGTTTTATTAATCAGTGACACAGAACACTTATACTCTCAGCCGGCATTAGTGACGTCACGACATTAATTAATATGGCAGACAGCGTTTTAAGATTTGAGGAACAGACAAAAAATATATATTCTTTAAATTGAAATATATGGAAATCAATATTTATCGTTTACTTTTTACAAAATCTATCATAAATATATATATTTTGATTTTTTTTAAATGGTGTAAAATACCTTATTATATTATTGTATTATATTAGGAATATGTTTCCCTGCTGTGTTTATCACTACGACATACAAATAGGTACAGAAAAGTAGGAAGGCTTACACTACACTAAGGACTAGAGAAAAGGAAGAGAAAGTCATAATTAGTTATTTATTATGATAAACCTCGCAACAAATGAACCCCTTTTAAAATACTTTTTTATTTTGGTCTTTCGTTACTTACTTTTAGTCGGGAGTTTTACAAAGATTTTATTTTTAATCCTTTATCCGTCGATAGTTTTTTCTAAATTTTTAAATATGCTTTTTGTTTTAGACTTTTTAGCGAATTTCTACGTTAGTCTTTACCTAGCTATGAAACCAAGAGTTACTGGATAATATAATGAAATAATTAATAACATAATTAATAACATAACTGAGAGCAATTGTTGTGCAAATTAAAACGTGTTATAAGCCAACAGTATCTGCTTTATTTCAGCCATGTTTTGTTGAAGTTACTGTCCTTACTGGAGAAGCAGGTCGCCTTATTGGATAAACACTTCAGTGCATTATAACTGAGTATCGAAAAAGGTTCAGCGACCATTCATCGACAATTAACGTGTCAGCGCTTAGAAGATATATAGACGCAAACGGACAACCATTTTTTGGATTATTGTCGATGAGATTTCCATGGTTTCATGTGGAATGTTTCACTGTTTTCATTTCAGACTTCAAAAGTAAAGAATAATGAAAAATGTCCTCGTTTTTGTTGATTTGCATCAGTTACCACCCGTAAAAGGGAGTTATTGTTTCAAGTTGCTTGCAGATTTTCAAGGGGTACTACACTCAAAATTGAACTGAATAATTTTTCAAAAATGGCAATAACTTTATCTGTATGAAGGTGACCAACTGAAAATGCTTGACCCACTTTGTACTACTCTTTTTGTACCTAATTCAGATACAAAAAATTTCTGGTTTTGAGGTATACCTGACGAGATGTATAGTAATTTCCCGAACGCTGGCCAGCCGAGTTGAATCCATCGATTGACCTCTTGGTCGAAGTTGGACTTACCTGGTCGTTGGACTTATCTAGTCGGACTATTTGTCCCAGGTAAACGTATTCATCAAAGTTTATCAAACAAAACTTGTCACAAAATTAGGGAAATTAGCGTTGTCCATTGCCTATGTACGTGTTTTCAATTACAATTAAACACTGATAGATTTATAACTGCTGGGTAATACTTGAAATAAAGGTACTTTCCTCTGATTACTAAGAATTTTTAGCTGGCAATATTTGTAATTAGGACCACTAGAAAACTTATTTATGAAGTAAAAAGGCGAAAAGGTTGGTATTAGGGGCGAAGCTGATATTAGGGGCATCCATTTATTATATTCCTTCAAACGTGATCTATCAGTTTGTTGCTTTTACTCAAATTAAAAAAAAATCAATATAAAGTAGTGGACTGGCGCACATGGTTATTATAACATTTAATGATAGTTACTATATGTAAGATTAACAAAGATAAATGTTCGTAGTGTTAGTTAATTAAGAAGTTTTAAAATGAGCAACCTAAGACAGATCGCTAGAGGAAAGCTTTCCAATGGACAGTTTTCCGCTTGCTCGAAATAAAACAATGTAAGCATTCAGGAATAGCCGTGATCAGAAATAGAGCGAGAACGGACGGTGACGTGTCCTTGACGGCGACTGGTACGTTGGTGCCCGAAATATTGTGTCATTAGCAGCGTGCGACTTTGCTGAGAGAAGATGACCGTCCTCGCTCACTATATTACTTTTACCAGTGCATAAAAAGCAGGCAAATTATTTTACAGGTGCTATATTTTATAGACTTTAAGATGACACATCGTAGTTGGTAGTAAGAAATTCTGCTTCTATCTTATTTGAAAAAAAAAAATTAACACACCGACTGTAAAGGATGATTAATGTTACGTTACACTTTAAAATTTTGACTAGAACTAAGATGCCATTGCAAAATTAGGCTGAAACTTAATTTCTTTCTATTTCCATTAAAAATATTTTTAATATCCCGTTGCGGACCGCGTAAGCGAACCTATGGGTAATATAGTTTCGTCCCGTTGAGGCGACTATATGAAATTACAGAAGAGGCTTATGGCTTCTATACATGGTGTTATAGCCATTTTGTTTAAATCAGATGTTAAATACCCAGACGGACACCAGCGTCAATGGTATACACACGCATAAATGCATTTTTTGACATTGACACAGACGTAATGCGATCATAAATCTGCCAAAAAAGCGTGACGGTAAGAGGAAACCCTCCCTTCAATAGGCGAAGTCTATGTTTTGGACTTTTACAGGTAGTTAAGGATAAAGAAAAATAAACGGGTTTGTGAGAAAGCAGTATCCGCTTTTCTATAGGATAGGGTGACAAACAAGCACACAGTCCACCTGATGGTAAGTGGTTGCTGTGACCCATACATCTATCCTCGATTACGAATCAAAATGCAGATGCGTTGTCACCCGTGAGGACTAAGATGGAATGCCTCGTTTCCAGTAAAAAGGGTCTCCAGTTCTCTACACTCACCATACGAAACACAACCGTATTAAGCTGCTATTTTACGCTGGTATTCTGTTCTGTGAGAGCGTGGTCCTTCCCCGGTTGAGCCGACCCATTCGTGCTACAACCATGATATAGCTGCAGCATGGCTCTAACACGTACAAACTTGACGGTTACGATAAATTCTCCCAAATACGTCTTGTGTCTAGCATCATCTACTGGTCATAAAATTTTATTATATTTACAAGGTGCCGGAAAGGATGATTTTGTACATTAATTTTGTTACATTGTTTTTAAAAATATTCCAAAACCAGGAAATTACGATTTATTGAAATAATACTTAGATAAAATTAATTAATCACATCTCACGAATTCCTGAAGTTCGAATGTTTTTCTTATAAATTTTAAATACGTGTAGACTATAAATCAGATCTGCAACCGATCAGTGCTTTATGAATACAACTACAATTACAAATACCTTCAAAGATACGGAATCAGATACACTGATGTCCCAGCATTTGATCAACCCTGAAGACTCGTATCAACACCACACCTGTCTGCCATCTATAACCCAGCCTGTCGCAACACTCGCACGTGTTGCCCGTGTCATGATATACGCCCATTGTTTGGCAACGACAACGCGGAAAATATCCCAAAAATAGGTAAGAATATAATATGAAAATATCTTCGTTCTTTTGTTTGTAATATACATAGTCGCTTTGCAGTCTAATATAATGAAAAAATTAAATGTATAGTTTGGATACGGCAGCACGAAGTAAGGATTTTCGAAGGCTGGGTACCTATCAAAGCAATTAAGAGCGAATACAAAAATAAAATTAAAAGAAATTCTAACATGAAAAGAAAAAAAAGTAGGTGCCTTCAAGGCCAGAATAGGCTTTCTTTAAATCAGTGCGCTCTCCATCTTCGGTAGCATCACTACTTACCATCAGGTGGATATTTAGTTAGGCGCTGGCTTAGGATGGTTAAACAAGAAATCGGTTGACCCTTCGGACCATCCCTGGAACCTCCCGCTAATTTAGAAATGCAAAGCGCTCCAAATTTCACCAACTTATGACGTTGAATATGAAATATTGGAGTAATTTAAAAAATATTTTTTTTCGAAATTTTTCGTTAATGTTGTCTCACGAAGGATTCAACCGATTTTGACCGGACGGGCGGCGATCGACGTGGTTTAAGTTAGTTAATCATTAATGTCCAACGTTTTTCAAAACTTTTATTTTTGAGATTTCTCAAAATCAACCGGTTAGAATTTGTTAAAATTCATAGGAAATATAAGTTTGATGAAACACTTTGGAAATCCGCTTAGTTAATTTCAATCGTCCAAGCCGTTCAAAAGTTATAAAAAGGCATACATACATCTACACACGCGAACGCACGCACGCACGCTTGCACGCTCGCACGCACGCACGCACGCACGCACTCACGCCCGCACGCATACACGCACGCACGCACGCACGCACGCACACACGCACGCACACACACACACACACACACACACACACACACACACACACAATATTATAAAGGATCATGTCGTGAAGAAGTCTCCATGTCTGAGAAAGAGATTTCTTCGCAGGTAAGTGAATTTCTTTATTTTTTTATTACAGGGTTAGACTTTTGCGTATATATGATCCACTTATTATTATAAAAATGTTGTGCGATCGACTTGTTGCCATAGGCGTAATGGGCGGTAGCCTAAGTGCGGAGAGGGCTGGGATGAACAATGTGTTTCCGCCCTAACTAGGATAATAAATTAGAACTCTATTTAGTATTATCGCGAGCGATCGACCAAAATTGGTTTCGCAATCGACTTGCAACGCTTGCTGGTTGGCTATTATACATACGTAGAGGTACAATTATACTTCAATATGTACATCCGACTTAAGCAAAATAGTATGATTAGTAGATATTGTCATGGACTAAATCTTCCACAGAAAATATAAATGAAAAGGCATCTTATATGTAAAATGTATGTAAAAATTCGACTAAATTTCTTGATGAAATGTCCGTAGTAGTTTTATATTTATAAAGTTTCTGTATCTATTGTTTCTTATATATAACGGTTTATGTAGGTACTTTAATATTTGTACTTAATTTTTTTATAAGGGTGACAAACAAGCACACAGTCACAGTTCACGAAATGGTAAGTGTATAGTTATTTACATTTATCCTCGATTAAGAATCAAAATGCAGATGCGTTGTTACCCTCGAGAACTAAGATGGAATGCCTCGTGTCCGGTAAAAAGCGTCCTCTGTTCTCTATACTATACGAAACACACCAGCATAAGCGGCTATTTTACGCTGTTATATTGTGACAGCGTGATCCTACTTGTCGAGGCGACCTATTCGTGCTACAACCATAATATAGCTGCAACGTGGCTCTACCCCGTATAAATTTAACCATACCTTTAGGATTACTGTACCTCATATTTATCCAGAGTGTACTGCGTCAAGTATTAGGGCTTTCTTATAACACGTACAACCTAACCATTTATTTATTTATTACGTAGATAATAAATACAATAAACTGTTACTTGAAATTTATATGCTAGTCAACACGCGAAAATGTAAAATATAAACAAAGTGATAACAGCACGTGCCTTATTTTAACCAAGGATTTGTTAAAAATAGTAAAGCTAATATTTCGTCAAAAACCAAGGTTGTGTTATTTTAGTCCCGCAATCGGACGTAGGGAGAGTTATGCCAGATGTATCATGGTCATTGTCGCACGTCGGCTGTGATGCGATGTCAGGCTTGGGCTGCGTGCTCTGCTCAATATAAACCGCTGCCCGCCCGCGGGGGTAATCTGTGCCGCCCGCACATCGCCATTGGAAACACAGACCGTACCTTGCTTACTTCTTTGCTTCGACAGTATTTGTTGCGTTTATTTTTATTCGTAGATACTTTAATGAAATGTTTGTAACATTTTTATTTCCTCCCAAATTCTAATCTCTAATCAAAAATCTAAAGAAAATATATCTATTAATAACTACTTTACATTTTTTTATTTATTTGTAATATTTATTATTCGACAATACTTAATTCATAAAACTGAGCCTATAGACAACCATATTATTTATTTACGTGAATATTTATGTTTTGTTTTGAATGATAGCACAGATAAATTTTAGTTAAATTTATCTGTGCTAACAGGGTACCCGTGTAAGAATATCCACTACCCCATATAGTTGAACAGCGGCAAATTAACTATGGGCAGTAGCATCTTCCTTATAAATTAGGAAAATAAAAAAACGGCGGTGGTTTGCCATTTGAATATTTGTATCCCATCTTTGTTTAATACTCGAAGTATCCCACATATGAGGAATCTGTGGACGTTGACTATGTTTAGCAGCGGGCTTTTGATAGGCTGTAATGATAATAAATAATGATGTAGTAAGTGAATAAATTCATAGGAGATATAATAACAGTACTTCACTATCAATGACGGTAAAAAGACTAATAATAGGTATTGTTTTTGTCTGCTGAAACAGACATTGGAAAAATAAAAATAGTATGCCAATTACAATGTTATTTTCTAAATGTAGATACAAGTTAAGGCTATTGTAAAATATTTATTGTATAAGCGTTTTGTTGAGTTCCTTGATTTTGCAACACGTGTATCATATATTTTATTGAAATAAAAAATAATCGTAGAGAAACCAATAAAACAATAGATTGATTTTAAAATGTGCTGGCAATAAAAATCTCCCACTATATTGAAAAAGCTCTACCCACGCAGCGGCCATACCAAATAAAAATATACTTGACGGCGACGTTGCCAAAGAAATTAAAAAGAGTAGCTTTTTTAACTCAAACATCTTTGTGTGGATATACAACAGGTCGAGCCAAGGGAAGGACACACATTGCGACGATTTAAGTACCTTTAAACGTTAACTGCCATTTGATAATTGTATAATCAGCAAAGTATTTGTAAAAATATGTATAAAGTCAATAATAGCGTTTAATTTGTGCAATTAAAATTACTATAATATAAACAGATTGACTAAACTAACAAACTATCGCACAGTCCACCTGATGGTAAGTGGTTGCTGTGGCCCATAGACATCTACATTTATCTTCGATCAAGAATCAAAACGCAGGTGCGTTTGCCTGGCCTATAGACATCTACATTTATCTTCGATTAAGAATGAAAACGCAGGTGCGTTTGCCCTGAGGACTAAGATGGAATGCCGCGTTTCCAGTAAAAAAAGGGTCTCCGGATCTCTACACTCACCGTACGAAACACAGCAGTATTAAGCTGTTGTTTCACGCTGGTATTCTGTGAGAGCGTGCTCCTAATATTTACTGTTACCTTTTTTTATTGTTGTTATTAAGAAGACACTGCTGCCCATCTCCTGTTTCGAGTTTCCTTCTGTCGCCAGGACTTCTGTCGACACGACAGGACGATATGGGAAAGTAGATTCGCTTTTCTTTTACGCCGTAACTTCACGTCCAATATTAGCTATTGATATTTGCTTAAAGGCCCATGATGTGATTTTATTGTAATTTTAGTGCAAAATTTGTGTGTTTAACCTTTTTATTCCAAAATATAGTTTATGATGTATCTCACGATGCGATCACTCCAGAGCAAAATAAAACTATAAAATTCTAAAGCTTTTCCCGTTTTATAGAAGTTTTACGTCTTCTTTAGAAAATCAACAATATATAATTCTGATGAATGGTTTTGAAAGTAAAGTAATAGTCGCTCTGCTGAGCTCAGGCGTTCTTTCATTAGAAAGGGTAATGATGCGGGAAGTCTGCTACGCCTCTCTAAGCGTGTTGACGGTGTTCATATGTCTTCGAAATATGTTTATAATATCTTGGATGTGTTTTTGTTCTGCCACACTTGTTGCGAATGGTCGATTTCAATTATTGCTTTGATAATGTTGTAAAATAGGTCAAGGTTTTACCTATTTCAAAAGTTTATTTTGTAAATGTTGACGATGTTATTTTTTCTTTCAAATGATACAAATAATAAATAAATAAATATACTACATTGTAAATAATAAACTATATTGTACACCATAAACAAAAACCACAAAAAATAAATTTGAACACTGGCCGATCTTATCGCTGAAAGCGATCTCTTCCAGGCAATTTTGTGATGGACAAAACTTAAAACACAAGTAGACGATGATGAACCTAAATTAAAAAAAAAAAAATTGCCACAAATGTTTTATACTTAATCGTTTTTTTATAGAATTAGGGTGACAAACGAGCTCACAGTCCACCTGATAGTAAGTGGATGTTATGGCTCATTGTTGATAGTATGTAGGTGTTATGGCTAAATTTAACATGGATTAAGAATCAAAATGCAGATGCGTTTTCACCCCTGAGGACTAAGGTGGAGTGCCTTCCAGTAAAACAGGTCTCCGGTTCTCTACACTCACCTCATGAAACACGGCAGCATCAAGCTACTATTTTACGCTGGTATTCTGTGAGAGCGTGGTCCTTCCCCGGTCGAGCCGACCCTTTCGTGCTACAACCATAATATAGCTGCAGCGTGGCTCTACCACGTATAAAATACCTTACATACAATATTATATTTCATAATATTTTAATGTGGCCGTACACGATGCATTTACATAATAAAATATGAATCATACAAGAATAAACATAATATATTATAATGATTAAGATGTAGATAGCAATCACAGGATATTAACACCAGTATAAAGAAGTATAATTCCGTCTCCAGGTGCTTCAATAGAATCATTGCCAAGGAAAGGTTAGAGCACATCGGCAGAATTAGCGAGAAGCTAGTTCGCCTTCTTTCGGGAATCCGTGCATTCTTGTCTCTCGCCAAGGCTGTTCAAGGGAACTTCTGTCAGCCATCTTTTCCATCTCAACACAGAGAGAGCGACTCACTGGCCCATGCCGCAAAGGAGAAAGCTCTCTTAGGCTCTCTCTTTGCATCCAACTCGATTCTCGATGACGGGGAATCCGCGGTGTGAGTGCTCCATGCCGGATGTGCGGTTTACACAGCGCTTGGCTCGTAAAGCACTCCTATCCCTGGACGTTAGCCAGTCGAGTGGGCCTTAAGGAGTCCCTCTCATTGTGATGAAGACGTATGCTCCGGAGTTGGCACCGGTTTTAACGCGTCTTTTCCAGTACTCCTACTCCCAAAGCGTAGTCTCGAGTTCATGGAAGACAGCTTTCGTCCACCCGATCCCTAAAAGAGGCGACCGCTCCCGTCCAACTACAGGCCTATCGCCAGTACCTCTTTGTTCTCCAAAATAATGGAGTCTATTATAAATTGCCAGCTCATGAGGTACCTTGAGGATCACAAGCTGATTAGTGACTGTCAATACGGTTTTCGTCGTGGTCGATCAGCTGGTGATCTTCTGGTCTAATTGACTTATAGATGGGTGGAGGAAGTAGAGTCCAAGGGTGAGGTATTGGATCCTTTCCTATGGGCTTCCCGAGAAATTGTGTAATTGGATCACCAGTTTCCTTGTTGATCAGAGAATCAAGGTCGTAGTAGACGGTGCACGCTCTGATTACAAGACTATTAACGCTGGTGTCCCACAAGGCTACGTGCTATCACTAACGCTGTTTCTTCTGGATATAAGTGATATGTTGTAAACTGGTAACATTCAATGCTATGCAGACGACTGCGCTGGTGATGCCTTACACACCGGTCGTGCCAATATTTTTCGGAAAAAAAGAAGTTGAGAAGCTGAAGTCAAGTCTTTGCTAAACAAAATCTCGGATTGGGGGCGACTAAATCTAGTCAATTTCAATCTCCAGAAGACACAAATTTGCGAGTTTACCGCTAAAAAGTACCCCTTTGTCGTATTTCCTCAGTTTCAAGGCTTTCCTCTTGCTGCCTCAGCTAGCATCGGGATCCTCGGCATCGACATATCGAATAGTGTGCAGTTTCGTGGTCCCTTGGAAGGGAGGGCCAAATTGACCTCTAGGAAGCTTGGTGTGCTCAGTAAAGCGAGAAATTATTTTAAGCCGGCACATCGTTTCCAATTTTACAAAGTGCAAGTTCTGCCACACATGGAATACTGTTCCCATCTTTGAGCCGGGGCACCCCAGTGCCAGCTCCTTCTACTTTTTTTTATAGACGAGGGGGCAAATGAGCATGCGGCTCACCTGATGTTAATTGACTACCGCTGCCCATGATCAACCGCAACACCAGGAGAATTGCAGGTGCGTTGCCGGCCCTTTAGATAGGAGTAAGCTTTTTTAAGGTACCTAGGTCGTATCAGTCCTGAAAAATCTACTTCATCGCATCAAACGCAAAGAGCGGTTCGAATCGTCGACGACCGAGTTCTTTCTGAGCATCTCGATTCACTGCCGCGGCGCTGCGTAGGGATGTCGCATCCCTTTGCATTTTCTGTCGCATCGACCATGGGAAAAGCTCTAAAGAATTGTTCAGATTAATTCCAGCCGCCAAATTTCACGTACGAATTATAATATAACTAAACTAAAATGCAATCCAAATAAACATAATTTTTAAAAACTTTCTGCTAGGCTACGTTTACTGGTGACGAGGCATTCCATCTTAATACTGATTTTTAATCAAAGATAGGTGAACTGAGTGCTCGTTCGTCAACTTCTATAAGAAAAAAAACATTAAATGCCGCCAACGATATGTATTGGGAACAACGGTAGATAAATTAAATAGCTTCCAAAAGACTAACTATTTAATAGCAACTAGAGCGGTACGGTGGACTGAATATTAAATAATACCACAAATATTACGATACATAATTGTAAACATGTATTCATTTAAAAATGAGTAGATACGACTTAATTAAATGTTGCAATATAATGCGTTAATATTCTACTGTAGTGGCGTGGCAGATACACAAAACTTACATGTACTATTAAAGTAGTTGCTAAGTAATAGCCTTTATACCATTGACTTATATATTACTAGCGTAGTACATTTTATGTTTTACTACTAGTCACATCAGGTCTCCTTTTATTTTTGAGATGGCTATGGTCCAGGACTCCTCGTTTCATTGTCAATACGAAGGTTTCCTCGCGAAATTCACCGCTGTTGAAACATCATTTTGTATGTACTCAGCAGGCCATTGCTAATCATTGATGAGTCTCGTTTAACTTTTCTCTTGTAAAGTTAAATTCTTTGTAACGGTCGCCACACACGGGCAGTTAAACTGATCAGTTGAATTGACGTACATCCAAAAACTGACCGTGATTGTGAAATATTAAATAGAAAATTTTAACTGACGGCACCCCACGGAGTTTTCCGGGTGCACCGTAAACCGCTGGCTACAGTTCGTTTCAATAACTTGTAAGTACTTACTTTCTTAGTAGCCACATACATTATTTCTATGATGTTTATATTTTTCATTATTTTATATATTTAGAGAATTGCGTCTGACGGAAGACAGAGAATAATGTGACAGTGATGATCTCAACTTCCTAATGATTGACTCAGAAGGGTAAAGGATCTCAGCTCTGCTACGTAGAACCATCGTGTTTGGTCTCATTTTCATAAAGGTTCATGAAGACTTAGATGACTGTATGATATCACCTAACTGATGGGGGACTCCAATGGTGTGTTTAGGATCTCAGTGACGGCACTACATAGAACCTCTGTATTTGGACTCATTTGAAAGGACTCATAAAGACCTAGGTAACAGTGAAATCTCACATTCCTGATGGCAGACTCAATAGCTGGATAGGGGATTTCAGTTATGCCACTACGTAGAACCGTAGTTTTTAGACTGATTTAAATACCAAGACGCCCGTAATGATCTCACCTACCTGATTATGGTGGACTTCGAAGGTGGGTATAAGATTTTGATGACAGTACTACTCAGAACCATCGTGTTTAAACTCATGTGATAGGGCTCATAAACAACTAGGTGACTGTTATGATCTCACCTTTCTGATTTTGCAATCCGGAGGTGGGTGTAGGATCTCAGTGACGGCACTAGATAGAACAATCGTGTTTGACCTCATTTGAAAGGGCTTAAAAGTCCTAGGTGACTGCTATGAGCTCACCTTTTTGATGGTGCAGTGCGAAGATGGGTATGGGATCTCAGTGACGGCACTATATAGAACCACTATGTTTGGAATTATTTGAAAGGTCTCATAAAGACCTAAGTAACTGTGATAATATCACATTCGGCGGACTCAATATCTGGGTAAAGAATCTCATAATGATTTCTTATATTTACGCGAACACTGTACATTGATTAAAACTACTTTTACGGATTTTATCGCATTTTTATTTATTTTATTTTTAATACCCGACGTTTCGGGTGCTTTCCAGCACCCATGGTCACGGAGGACTGAGGTGACTGACGTCCCGATGTCAAAGTTAACCCGGAGTACCTTCACCTTTTTTAATTATTAACTTTAGTCCGATCTACGCAGAATGAACTAACTGTGTTTTGAAGTCTTGCAGTGGTATGCTTGGGTTTAGTTTTAAATTTATTAATTATAGGATCCCAAGCAGGTGGTAGTACACAGCCTCCTTCTCTATTGAAATAGGATGTTTTTTTAATTTCAATAGCCTCACGTATCATCCTTGGTAGGAATCGATGTTCTTCCGCGAGGATTTGTGGTCTATCAAATCTGATATAATGGTTGGGGCCATCTAGGATATGATCGCAAACTGCAGACTTCCCGGAACGTTGATGCTTCACGTCAGCTATGTGTTCTTTTACGCATAGTATATTAACTCACGTATATGTATATTAACTCACGATATATAAAACTCTGATATTGATATATTTATAATTATCGATATGTCGAAAATCCGACATTCTAAAAAATATCAATAACCCTAGTTTCAACTGATCAGTTCAAATGATCAGTTGAACTGACCGTGTGTGTGGTAATTTCCTTGGCTTAAATCCGTTTGAACTGATATCAGTTCAACTGATGAATTTAACTATGTGGCGTCTGTTAAGATTCCCTCCGCTATCAGTAAAAATGTTAGTGTGGCACCTTGGCGTATATTATTCTGGCTACCATTTTTCTTGGTGGCATAAACAGGATTTTTCTTTTGGGAATCGCATATAATTGATAGGTTGACTGACAAGTCCGCGCTTTGTGGATCTTTTCTTATGGAACGCAATAAAATTAAAATGATAAATTACTGTTAATGAAAGCAATCTTAAGTTTAAATCCCAATTTAATAAAACATGTTTTTACGCATTTTATCGTTTAATTTCACTTATTTTTAATTATCAATGTTTCGGATACTCTGCAACACCCTTGGTCACGGAAGACCATTAAATATGAATATTTAAAAGTTTTAAGTATAAGTGGTGCTCACTTCAAAACTAAAGTTTATTACTGCTAAATATAATACTATACATACATATTATATTATTTTCGACAGTAACTTTCAATATGAGTTGTGTGAAAACCTAAATAAACATTTCCAGGATTTAGCGCTTGAATGAGAAGAATGCAGTAGTAATAAGAGACGTTATAACTTTGAATGTGAAGAAACTATTTGCAGAAACGTCGGTAGACATTAACGCGCGAAAGTGCTCACTTCAACCTGACCTGTTTACTGCCTAAGTGTTTCTTTTTGTGAAGAATGTGGTAAGATAATATAAATAGATAAATCTATAGCGAATAAATACGTCAGTGATATTTATTTATTAATTGAAAGTTTTTGTAGAAGAAGAAGAAGATTAGTCAGTTCTTACCATGCGTCAAGTGTCACATTCTTCTACAAGATGCAGGAGCGTACAAACTTGATTGTGGTCTCTCATATATAGGGCAAACAAAGAGATCAATTACAACCCGGGTAAAAGAACCCAACCATTATATCAGATTTGATAGACCACAAATCCTTGCAGTAGAACATCAATTCCTACCAAGGATGATACGTGACGCTATTGAAATTAAAAAACATCCTAATTTCAATAGAGAAGGTGGCTGTGTACTACCACCTGCTTGGGATCCTATAATTAATATATTTAAAACTAAATTCAAGCATACCACTGCAAGACTTCAAAACACAGTTAGTTCATTCTGCGTAGATCGGACCAAAGTCAATAATTAAAAAAAGCTGAAGGTACTCAGGGTTAACTTTGACATCGGGACGTCAGTCACCTCAGTCCTCCGTAACCATGGGTGCTGGAAAGCACCCGAAACGTCGGGTATTAAAAATAAAATAAATAAAAACGCGATAAAATCCGTAAAAGTAGTTTTAATCAATAAAGGATCTCAATTATGCCACTACGTAGAACCAGTGTTTTTAGACTCATTTCAATACCAAGGTGCCTGTGATGATCTCAGCTATCTGATGATTGTGGACTCCGAAGTTGGGTATAAGATCTCAGTGACGGCACTAGATAGGATGATCGCGTTTCAACTAATTTGAAAGAGCTCATAAAGACAGGTGACTGTTATGATCTCACCTTTCTGATGGTGCAGTCCAAAGGTTTATATTTTCATTATTTTTAATTTATAGGAGTCACGCAGTTTTATCTGTGACACATCTAAACTAATAGTTAAAATTTATGTCGCCCCAAAGGGGGGAGAAAACAATGTAACTTAATACAATACGAAAAAATTATTATTTCATAAACCTCAACATGTTTGATTATCAAACAAATCAAACAATTATTTTATTACTTCTAGACTTGTTTATTTTATCATTTTTTTACAATCTTATGCTCGGGCTACACTAACGAGAAATGCCGGTAATTATCGTGTTGATGGACGTTGAATGTAGGTGAGGCCACGACTTAATGCGTTAAAGTGACAATGGTATTAACAATACCGTTTGCCGTTTGGCGGTAACTCGAGTGGCGGTACATCGATTCGAGATCGAGATTAATGCACGAAATTACGCGTTGAGGCGGCCACACTACGTTCGTCTCACTGTGCACGATGAGCGCATCGGGGTCGCACGTATGGCTATGATGGAGCGGAATAGTAAAAAAGTTATTACGTTTCTTAAGATTCTGCAAACAGGGCCATGTTTGTGGGATTCAAGACTCAAAATTTTTAAGAATAGTACATCGCAAAATGATGTTTTGCGACGAATTATTCAATTACTACCTTTTAAAACAACTCACGAAGAATTAGAAAGACGCCTAATGGGTTTTTATAGAACCATTTTAAACAAATATAAAAAGTTTTCAAGGAACATTAACGCCAACTTTAACGCCGTTCAATGGCATTGAAATTTAATGACGTTGAGCGTTGAAGTGTAGCCCTCACTTTATCGCGTTAAATTTAAAGCAATAATTGCTGCGTTTATCGGCATTGACGTTTCCAGTTAGTGTAGCCCCAGCTTTAGCGCGTTAGCTAAGCGTTGAAATAGGAAATCGACAGTCGATATTTTTTTCAATAAAAAGTTTTAATTTTTTATATTTTCTCGAAAATCATTTAATCTACTACTACCCAATCTACTGACATTATTTATATACACTATATTATGCTTTTAAATTTTCCCCAGTTTATTTATTTGCTTATTATCTTAAAAAGAAATGTAATTTTGTATAGTATATCTCTGTGGTATTAAAATTACTATGATCTACGAAACTTAGTACTACTTTACTTACAGTGTGTTTTGGCGGGAACTTGACCGTCGATGGATTGTTGCTCTTGTTTTATCGTTTAAATAATGGTTTGAAGTTGATTTTGATACGTAAAAGTGATGAGATTTTGTGTATTCAGAGTCTGCGCATGTGAACTAATAGAGAAAACGACGAAACAAGTGTCCGCTGTGTGTGTGTGTGCCGTCGTCATCGACTGTCCGCTGGGTAGACAGTTTACTACGGTTCTATCAGAAATAGCTGTTAAATATTTGATTTCTTCAGCTACATCTGTAGCACCTGTGCTTCTTAACATATAAAACAGCTGACAATATAAAACAACGAGTATTTTCGAAAACTCTTACTGAAAAATATTGGTAAACATAATCGTCTTATTTTAATTAAAAAATAATTAAGAACTGTAATCTAATATTTTCATACATTTATAATTTAATTTGCTTAATAAATATAATAAATGAACTAAAGTAAACGACTTACGATTGTTTTTTTTTAAATGAAGCTGTTATATCGATATTTCTTTCAATATATAAAACTCCGATAATGACTTACTGTATATTAACTCACGATATATAAAACTCCGATATTGATATATTTATAATTATCGATATGTCGAAAATCCGACATTCTAAAAAATATCAATAACCCTAGTTTCAACTGATCAGTTCGAATGATCAGTTGAACTGACCGTGTGTGTGGTAATTTCCTTGGCTTAAATCCGTTTGAACTGATATCAGTTCAACTGATGAATTTAACTATGTGGCGTCTGTTAAGATTCCCTCCGCTATCAGTAAAAATGTTAGTGTGGCACCTTGGCGTATATTATTCTGGGTACCATTTTTCTTGGTGGCATAAACAGGATTTTTCTTTTGGGAATCGCATATAATTGATAGGTTGACTGACAAGTCCGCGCTTTGTGGATCTTTTCTTATGGAACGCAATAAAATTAAAATGATAAATTACTGTTAATGAAAGCAATCTTAAGTTTAAATCCCAATTTAATAAAACATGTTTTTACGCATTTTATCGTTTAATTTCACTTATTTTTAATTATCGATGTTTCGGATACTCTGCAACACCCTTGGTCACGGAAGACCATTAAATATGAATATTTAAAAGTTTTAAGTATAAGTGGTGCTCATTTCAAAACTAAAGTTTATTACTGCTAAATATAATACTATACATACATATTATATTATTTTCGACAGTAACTTTCAATATGAGTTGTGTGAAAACCTAAATAAACATTTCCAGGATTTAGCGCTTGAATGAGAAGAATGCAGTAGTAATAAGAGACGTTATAACTTTGAATGTGAAGAAACTATTTGCAGAAACGTCGGTAGACATTAACGCGCGAAAGTGCTCACTTCAACCTGACCTGTTTACTGCCTAAGTGTTTCTTTTTATGAAGAATGTGGTAAGATAATATAAATAGATAAATCTATAGCGAATAAATACGTCAGTGATATTTATTTGTTAATTGAAAGTTTTTGTAGGGCGATAGTATTTTATTTAAATTTATGTATAGATAATAGTATATTATTTTATTTATACTCTACATTGCACACAGCATATTACAATAACAAACACCAAACTTAAATTTATGTACAATTAGGTAGCCTTATCGCTAAACAGCGATCTCTTCCAGGCAAACCTTGGTGAAGATAATTTTTATTTAATCATATATAGGAGTGTGTGTAGGTAAACAAGTATATAGGGCTGTAGTCCCTTACACTTAGGATATATACCTCACTATATAGTATACCCTTTTTACTAGAAACGAGGAATTCCATCTTAGTCCTCAGGTGTGACAACGCATCTGCATTTTGATTCGTAATCGAGGATAAATGTCTATGGGCCACAGCATCCACTTACCATCAGGTGGACTGTGTGCTCGTTGGTCACACTTATTCTATAAAAAATATCATAACTTATAAGTATATTATTTATCAGATTTTTACTGTTGATAATTAAAATTTTGCTTCCTATTAATGATATTCATATTAACATTTTCATACAATTTGAAGCAATTGAAGCAGTTAACCTTTTTATTTTATTACATAATAACAATTACATAATACAAACAATTACATAATAATCCTTAAACGAAATAACAATTTATAAACAATATTAGTCATAGCACCGTTATTCAAAACCTTAATATCTCAATACATCTCTGAGGACTAAATTTTTATATAGGAGTCAGCCAGCCTACAAACGAGCACAATCGTGGTGTAGATGCTGTGGCCCAAAGAAATTCTTTAACGTTTTAAGGCAAAACAACAACGGCGCGCCAAAATTTATAACTATACTAAAAGGAGGGAAGTGTAAAAATTCTACACTTAACCATAATAATTTTATTTAAAATAGATCTTGGTGCCTCAAATTAGAACCCCTACTTTCAAAGGCGACGTAAAATCCTTTTAGTACCACAATATTATTTAGATAGACACTGAATGTGTCAGTTTCGAGTTACGATTATTAAAAAGGTTAGAATATGTGATAATAAAGGATTGAAAAGACCACAAAAATATCGGTGCAGAATTGGTATTTAGCGATTCTTTTAACAATACTTTTGGAACAACCCATCCATCCATGCATTACAGTCAAAAAAACGACGGGTTGCACTCCGGGAGTGCCGGCAGAAGTGAAAACTTGAATATTAACGTTGTGCATTTTTGATATTTTGGAATGGTTAGGGAATAATTTTGCACGAATTGCTTAATTTATCAGTATAAAAGTACTATCATTTATGTGGTAGAATACAATATTTATTTATTGCGCTATCGTACACAAACATGACAATTTATATTACATTCGCGCAAGCGCCCTGCGCCGCCTAAACGAAACAGCAAGCGCAGGCATAGGTATATTTTCGCCGCGCCGTAGAAAGAGAGGTGGATACTTCCTCTCCTACGCCGCCCGTCTTACGAATTTTCAATCAGGTCACGTGTCCTGACGCGAGTTTAAATTTTTTTACCCATAACAAAAAAAGGGTTCTTGGCATAGTTGCAACGCTTTGCAGGCGGGTTGGCATCTTGGCAATCGCAGTTTTTTATTATTTTGAGTTGTTATCGGTAGGATACCGTTGCTCATCTCCTGTTTAAGTTACCCTCTATCGCCTCTTACAACATCCCCCCCCCTCAAGGGACTATATTATGGGGTAATAGATATTCTTACAAATTACGGTTAGTTATTTAAAAATAATAACGAGCGCATAATTTTATATTTGTTGAGCCCGGAGGAAGTTATAGAGCGGCAGCCATCTTCAAATTTTGCTGCTGTGGTTATTACGACAGGAAGTTTACGCACAAATCTTTCTCATGTCATTTCAACTTTTTCATCTTACGATATTCGCAAGTATTCCCAATGTAGGGCATAGGCGATTAAATTGGAGACAAATGTAGATAGAAGTAGGAGACGATATTATTAGTAGAAAAAAAAAACATTCATTGCTCATGTGGTGTAATGATCACAGTGAGAATACTGGGTAGTTATAAAATTGTTATGATGCGGTTATAACGGTTATTTATATAAAAAACAAATATTTTTCTTGCAAAATAAAAGCTAAAACTTCACAATTTAGACAAGTTTTAATCTAGAACAGTTTTACTGGCTCATTGTATCTTATGACAGGCAAAACCTAAAATAGTCGGACCGGTGACGCCACGAGCAGTCTACTGGCATACCAGGCGTCTCGCAGTCCGATTGCTAATGCCACTGCAACCATGGCGAATCGAGATGTCGGGAGGATAAGGAACAAATGGTAAAATTAAAAAAAAATTGTACAACCGACTTTAATATGAATAAAATGAGAACATCATCAATGTAGTCCAAGTCAAATAAATACGCATTATTAAGCATAACTTACAAACTACTGGTCAGATCTAATCAAATTTATATTGGACCACATGAGAAGCACCAGCTTTCAAATAAAAAAAAGAATCATCAAAATCAGTTCACCTAGAAAAAAATTTTCAAGTCACATAAAAAATACAGTCGAATTGAGAACCTGCTCCTTTTTTTAAAGTCTGTTGGAAAGCCGATAGTTTCTGCCGTTAATAATAAATTATAAAATTATAACTCCGGATGTGGTAGCTTTATAATTATAGGCCAACAATAAATGAGCCGCGTGTTATTAGACTATTCATCTAGCTGTGCACCAATTACATTGTTTTTAACGACCCGTACATTAAATTTATTACTTGGTATACTCCCGTAGTAAATGATTTTATTTACGGCCAACGTGATTGGGTGTATTCCAAATGTCACGGTTACTTTATACCGTCCTGTATAATATTGTATATTTTTTTATTACATACAAGAGGTCCTTTTATGCTTATCAGTCTGTCAGGGTACGTGATACCCCCTTACCTCTTGACGCTAAGGAAACAGTTGAATTACAGGCACAGTTTAATTACAGTATACATTTGGTATTGAAGATTTTCGTATAGTGTGCGTTAGAAATCTAACAGGTGAGCAGTATGCTTGCTTTCTCTTTAGTAGTAATTATTTAGTATAAAAGTATTTTTTTGTGTACGAGAGCTCAGTGACGCAGTACCATCGTCATCATTTCCGCCGTTCACAAATCCACTGTTGAACATAGGCCTCGGTATGCCAAAAAGCACGGTCCTGAGCAACCTGCATCCATCGACATCCCGCATGTCTCACCAGGTCGACACTCCATCTAGTGGGGGGGCCACCATACACTTCGCCTAGTTTGCAGCGCGAAGAGCCGTAGGTTCGAATCTCGCATGCAACAAGTGCACACAATATTGCGTAGGTACAAATTGTAGTTCCGGCTCTGGTTGTTAGTCCGTGTCAATTTATGTAGTAAAACACCTTCAAGATACGGGAGAAAATCCTCGTGTAAGGAGGTAACGTTTTTAAAAAGAAATGTACAAAAGGACACATTAAGGGATTCCATGCTAGGAGTAGAAGGCAAGTTTTCTCCGTTAAGTAGATGTATGCGAACTTACAACAGCTTAAACAATCATGACATCGACATCTTTAGCGATCCCGAACGTGTATTTGAAAGAAAATGTAAAGACTTACTGTTACCTGCCTTGCCAGATTAATGATTGATAATTAGTATTTATTGTAATTATTACTGGATGTGGTGCTTTTACTTTGATTGGTTAGTTTAATTTGTTTTTGTTTTAGAGTTTATATGCTGTTTAGTTTTTTTTTCTCTTATAATGATGTATATACCTGGAGGAAAAGAACACTCACAGAAACTCTCAGGAGTAACAACGCTTCTGTAGAAAAACGTAACTTCTTTGGGGTTCACTGAAGGCCTGCATAGACTACCGTGGTCGTTTAATAGCATTATGTGACTATATTTAAGATATAAATAGATAGTTATGATCAGACAGTAAAAATTTACAGCTGGTTCAGTCTTTTTTATGTTAGATGAATTTGCCATAATATTGATGCCGGATTTACACTAGTGTGTAATAGTCCGCTGTCTATCGAAAGTCGTTAGTTTTTTTCCGTTATTTACTACAAGAAGAGACAACGTCATGGGTTCTCTACGATATAACAAGGTTCCATGGTATAAATAGAGTCTAAAATGATGATACCTCAAATCGTAAATCAAGGTATCAAACTGACAATCTAAAGCGAAGAGAGAAGCCGATTTAATGTTGCATAAAATCCATTTGTGTTGGAATGGAATCAATTGCGTTTAATAACTGACTGGAAACGATTCTATACTTTGCTTACGCAGCGCCAACCGCCCCCGCCGCGGTATGAAACCGGGCAAATATTTTGACATGCGTGATATACGGTGATTTACCGTTCACTCGTAGAACAATTACAAACCGGCGACCGTGCAACTTCCTGCTGATTACTTCATTACTTGCTGCACTTTGGTGAATGAAACACACAAGTTTATACATTCGATATAGTTTGGAGCTTTGAAATTCTTAAGCCAAAATAAACAAAGAATATTTCGGCCGTAATAATGTATGTTTTATCTACTCATAGTTTGACCGAGACCGAGCAATGGGAACATTTAGTGTGAATTTTATTTCTCAGGTTCAGCTGAAAGATTGATTGCGAAAACTTTGAAACTTTTGAAATAACTTGTCATTGAAGCGAGTGGTTATACAATTATCGATGTTTACCGGTTTTAAGTTTCATTTTTGTAGAATTAAATTTGTCTAATGAGTTCTTAAACAGTTAAAAGCTACAGTGTTTTAATTGAGATTATGGAACGTTTTATCTGTACGGGTGCAAACTAAAAACCAAATCAATCTTAGCAATACCCTAAATTTTTTAATACGTGGGTAGTCTGAAAAGTTTCCGAATTAAGAAAGATACAAATAATTTTTTATTTAAATTTATTTTTATTTTTCTACAGTTTCCTTTTAAATCTGCACACTTCTTCCATCTCTCTAACCCGTCCAAATAGTACTCAGCGTTTTTCTCTGCAAAATAATTGTTCACGAAGGTAATTGCCTCCTAATTTGACGAAAACAAACACTAGTGTAAATCCTTAAAATACTTGTCTGTCCTCCTAGCGCAATTTTTAGATAAGGGAACAAAATGAAGTCATTTGTGGCTAGATCTGGTAAGGCGGATGGTCAAATAGCTGGTCTAATTCGTGGATTTTCCTCATGGAAACCACTGAGTTGTGAACGGCGCGGCGCACTTCCCTAACTTCAACTTATCGCTTTTTCTTGTGCCTAGTTTTGCGTTAAAGTCTCCCATCAACACCGTATAGTGGGTTTTGGAGGAATGCGTGGCTTTAGAGATATCCTCATACATTTCTTCCACCTCATAACAGAAACACTCACGCCCGTCACCCAGAGGGGTAGGCAGAGACTACGGACTTCCATTTGGCACGACCCTGACATCCCTCTTTCGCCTCCTTTACATCCGTATATCTACGCATACATGCTCGTCGGTTAAGGGTACTTCTAAAGTGGCCCATTTTCAAAATATCGCCAATTTGGTCGATAAACTTTCTTCTAGGGAGTCCCTTCCCGACTCTGCCGTTCACATCTGCCCTATAAATTTGCTTTGTCACTCTTTCCTCATTCATTCTTTCTACATGACCAAACCACGGAAGCATTCCTTTCTTAATCCTGGTCACGACATCATCTTGCATACCACATTTATCTCTTATCACGCAATTTCTCACCCTGTCATTCAGATTCAACCCTAGCATACTTTCTACTACTTTCGTGCTTCTTCTGCCACACCCCGCTTTCACTACCATACATTAAAGTAGGAACTAACACAGCATTATGAATTACCATACGTGCCTTTTTTGACACATTCTGATTCATCGTAATAGAGTGTAGTGCCCCATTCACTCTATTCCTTGCATTTACTCGTCGTTCTATATCATATCTACCATCCCTGCTAAATACACATCCCAAATACACAAACACATCCGCTTGCTCAATTAACTCTCTATACTTATTTCACATACCGTTTTGCTTTCTTCTCATTCAAAAACCATCACTTTCGTCTTACTTGCATTCACTTTCATTCCCCTTTCTTTTAATGCCCAGTTCATTAATGTAACCATCATTTGCAACTCAGCCGCCGATGATGCAAATATGACTTGATCATCGGCATACAAAAGGCATTTGATGGTTAACTCGCCCATTCTTAACCCACATTCTTCATCTTTCAAAGTTTGCAAACACCTGTCCATAAATAGGTTGCACAGCCAAGGGGAAGCTACACAGCCCTGTCTGACACCTTTTTGGATGCCAAACCAGTCCGAGTAGACCCCATGGATCCTGACACAAGCACTAGAGTCCCTATAAAGAGACCTTAATGCCTGTATCAAACCAGCGCTCAACCCATTCCTGTCCACTCTGTAATAAGCCACCTTCTTCTTCTTCTTCCTCCACCTCCTCATCGGGATGTGCCGAGGTTGGTGCGCAAGCCTGTATGACCTTCAGCGAATACCGTTAGGTGACTCTGAGTATCAGATATATGCCACTCTCGTCGACACCCTCTCAATCTTTACAACCTACTTGGGATATTCTCAGCCGCCACTACACGGCGATTACGATAATTAACTAAAAGAAATATACAGTGGACTTGTGAAGGGCTGTGATAATGATAATGATGATGAAATGAAAGAAATATGAATTCTATAACAAAATATTTATTCCAAAGTAGTAACAATCGATTAGTTTTTTTTGTTCCTTATATACTATTATTTTAAGTTTTCTTATTGCATCATAATATTGATACCTAACTATGTAATTAAAAGCTTGTAAAGTAACTACAAAGTATCAAGATTATTATAATACGACGACAGTTAACGGAGGTTTTTAGACGACTCTGCTTGTGTTCACGACTTCACTTTCTTATGTAATAGTAGCAACAACAGACTTCCAGTAATGAAGGCACCGCCCCTGGAACATAAACATGAAGGTGATTTTTTTACACTGCACCAACTTACAAACTTATTCAACTTATTTTCGACGTACTGTTAAAGAATGCCACATTAAGTCCGCCCTTTGTAAACGATGATTGCAATAAGCGAAAAAATTCCTGTAAAGTGGGCGTCGTAAGAGGCAACTTTGAGAAATGTCACATAAATCCTATGGTCTGTATTAGATGGTGGTATACCTCTTCTTTTAGGCCAGACGTAAAATACCTAGAATCTACCGAGTAGCTTCAAAGACGTCTTGTCGATATCGTCAATCTGTTGAACGTGACCATTAAAGAAAAACCTTAAATACGTGGTAGAGCCACGCTGCAGTTATATTAGACACATAAGATCAGACGGGCAGAAAGAAAATATAAGAGTTCCTTACAGTACAGTTGAACCCTAAAAGCAATGAAAATGTTCATGGAGTAATTTACAACTGTCATCTAATTTTACAGTGATTTTACTTTCTTCAACTAAAGTTTTATTGTTCTAAGGCAGAGTAGATTTTGTTTAAATTTATAGCATTGTATCGTGCCAATGTTAAATACTTGAATTCATAAATATTTTCTCCATTAGCATTTACATATACATTTTGCAAACCACACATATTCTAATGTCGGCTGTACATATTGGCCGATCGAAGGCGAGTACCAAGGTATAGACAGCTCATTTGTATAGCCTCCCCATTGTTCGTTTTCGCTCGCCTAGCTGGCCGAGTTGGTGCTCACCTGCCAACGTGTATACGGATTATCTCTCGCCACGACTTGTCTCATTACGGTACATTGTCGGGTTTTCTGCACAAATCATAGACGCACGAATGCACTCGGTAATTCGTGTCCACATGTTAGTTGGCCATGTCAGTATGATCACTAGTTCAAACTTGGCCAACATGTAGGCTGTAGCACTCGCCTTGTATCAATTTGCTTAAACTCGCATTGGCTGAGGCTTGGCCAACATGTATTGCAGTGTTAATTTCAATTTCGGCTTTATGCGTGCGTTCGCACGCACTTGTGTGTGTGTGTAATGTGTTCATGTGTTTGCACATGTGTGAGTTTCTGTCTTTTCGTCTCTCAGATCTTAAGTATAACTTCTGTTATAGACTCCAAGACTTGCAAACAAATTTCACACATGATTGAGTTTCAATTTCATTAAACGAAATTCAGCCTTAATTTATAAGATAAACTAGCGATCTGCCCTGGCTTAGCACGGGTGATTTTTTGGATCTCGACTTCATATGCACGTATAATAAATATAAACTTGAATCATTATGTGTATTGATGAAAACCGTATCAAAATCAGTTGCATAGTTTGTAAGATTTAAGCGTACAGACGGTGGGAAACGACTTTGTTTATACTATGTAGTGTGCTTTTAAATGAGAAGGTAGTATTGTGGTCATAGCCAAAGCTGCACTCACTAATTTTATTAAAGCGTTCAGATTTGTGACTTTTAAGTTCAGTAATCGAGGCACAATAGTAAACCACTATTATAATTTTGTTGTAGAATAAAAGTGACAAATGAGGACACAATTCACCTTATGGAAAGTGGATGCTGTAGCCCGTAGACATATAGATCTGTATTCAGTTAAAAATCGAAATACAGATGCGTTGTCACCCCCGAGGACTAAGATGGAATGCCTCATTTTCGGTAAAAAGGGTCTCCGGTTCTTTACACTCACCATACGAAACCTCTATTACTGAAAAATAATTGATCTTGCTTAATAGTTTTTTTTCAGTTACATATACAATTGTTTAAAAGCAGTTGTAAAATAGGGAAGACGTGACAAACATAAACGCTAACTATTATAAGAAATTAAGTACCAGATTGCGATGCGACCAGCCGTGGAATGTCGGAAAGCGTTATACGGCGATATTCTGTAATCGCGGCTATCCCTAAATTGCTTCAAGATTTTGTCCGCTCTGAAACAATGTAATGTAAATTATTAAATTGAAACTAATGTGAAACGGTTTATTTTTTAAATGACTAACATATAATATATAGTATGTGAATCATTCTCATCTTAGATCTCATATTTGACAACGCACCTACAACATTATTTGTTAGAAGTTGGCCAAGGTGTTCGCGGGCAGCGATAATCATCTGTCATTTAGTCGTTTCGACATTTGTAACCCGTTGAAACTTTATTATCATAAAAATATAAACATTATATTTCAGCAACAACTGCTAAAAGAAGCTTTGTTCACAACAAACTAATTGCAAACATCTTTTTGGTAGACTTAAGGTTTTACGTAAGCCTAGAAATCTCTTTAAATATAATATATTCATTAATATACTTCATATCACATTATTAAAGGTAGTAAACAGACCTGTATATATTTACGTAGCTGTTGGAAGCCACAAGCATTTTGACATATTTGAATACGACTTTCAGGAGTCGAGTTTACAATATTTTTCAATAACATTGGAGTGAAAAGCTTACATTTAAACTGGTTAATACAACCCATGGGTTCTTGCAGCCATTTTATACAGCCCACAGCCCTGAGTCAGATGAAGCTATAAAAGCCAAAAGGCTTAGCACTAACATCTCAGAACATAGAACAACTGAGTAAAACACTACTGAAAGACACGACTCTTAACACAAAAGTTTCAGGTGTTTTAGCAGCCTATAAATATATTGCCTCTCCATAACATTACAAGCCCAACACAACAGTAGATTAAGTGACAATAGATGAACATGATGATTTCTTATATTTACGTGAACACTGCACATTTAAAAAAAACTATTTTTAACCGACTTCAAAAAGGGGATGAGGTACTCAATTCGACTGTATTTTTTAAAAGTGCGTGTACCTCAGAATGTTTTTCTAAGTGAACCGATTTTGGTAAACCTTTTCTTATTTGAAAGCTAATACTTCTCATGTGGTATCATATAAATTTAATCAAGATCTGACTAGTAGTTTTTGAGTTATTCTTAATAATGCGTATTTAATTGACTTTGACCACATTGATAATGTTCTCATTTTATTTATATTGAAGTCGGCTGTACAAAATTTTTAATTTTACCACTTGTTGCGGATTTTATCGCGTTTGATTTACTTATTTTTAATTCCCATGGGGGGATTCCCCTCCCGAGTTAAACGGTTGATTAACTCTTGAATTATGTATGATATATATATATATATATATATATATATATATATATATATATATATATAGCATATTTATAATAAAAATTATATAATATTTCTGTAAAGTTAAGTAGGATCTTTCAGAGTTTCATTGGCTTAGATTAAAACATATACCACGTCCAATGTATTTTAACATCTGATTTGGTAAGATTAGACGTAGTATACCTTGCATGGTTTTAATCTCAAATTTAGTTGATCATAAAAACCAAATTTTTCTAAGTTTTTCTTTATAAGCAATATTAAACAATTTGGATTCTGATGTTTAAATAGATTTATTAACATAGTTTATGACTTATTCTTCTTTGAAAGTATTTTTACTCTTTAAACTTTTCAATCCTTGATTAAAATAATCATTTGACAGTCAAGGTAACGACGGCTGTGGAATTGTCTTATATAATTTTTGAATTCATTTGCGTCAAAGCATTATATCGAAATTGATTTTATCACGATATATTACGTCAGAGACTTACGTGAATTGCGTGCCAGTCGCTATAAGTGCGGTGCGGCTGCCGTAAGGTTTTACGTCGACAGATCCAAAAGCGGCCAGCGCGGACGCCACCTGTACAACAATCAGCACAAATATAAACTAGCCACCCCTGGGCTAACAATGGCATTGCAAATTCTATCTATAACCTAAGCGACAGACGTCTTTATACCAGGAGCCACGGCACGTTGACATTCGTTTCGAGATTGTATTTATAACGTAACCTTAAATCAACCTTGACAGTGGCATGAAAAATGACTGTCCGTGCGTTTCGGTAATCAAACATCCGATGGCGTTTTTAAAATGACGGCCTAGAGCGAAAATAAAGTTCTTCCCGTGTGACACTTGGGCATTATCAATCTGTTTTAACTAGCAACGGGAAATATGTGCAATGGCATGTGTGTGGGTGTGCGGTACATGATTGTGTGCGTTAGATGGCTTTCTGGCGGCACGCCAAATGTCAGTCGATTTTCCAACAAGTAATGTTTGTCAAACACGATGTCGGTATGTTGTGTTCCGATTTCAAATCAACCTAAACATTGTCTTTATCTGTGCGCACAGCTGGAATGCGCTTCCACGGTACGGCACACCAACGTTGACAATTATTATTACCATAAGCGTACCCTAACATATGGCCGCTAAATTTGACTCCGTGGATTGAGACAATGCGGACGGAACGTGTTTACAACGTAATACGAAAATAGCATCGTCTCGAGCTCCTTATGCAACGTCTTTATCCTGCCAGATTTAGTGTAAACTTTGTGATAGTTATTGGGCAATATGTTTCACCAAGGTCTCACAGCGACCGTAGTTAGGTGCTCGCGGGAAAATCATTATAATATCTGGAAAATATCTTTGTTTTATATTTGCTAATATAATTGCATCGTACCTTTTCGATATTTATAATTCGCTCCTTTATAGATTTGACGTGCAACAGGTCGGGGCGATGTTTCGGCGGATCATTTTCAGCTAGGTTCTGAAATATAATTGATAATTTATTCAAAGGGCACTATGTGGGATACTACTAACAATCGATTTTTTTTAATTAACACTATATTAACGTTTTAAAGGGGCCGTAGATGTCTGGCCCTTGACTGGAAGGAGTCGAAGGTGCAAGAGGGTTAGTACCTACCGTGATCGTTAATCCACTTCTCAAGCGTGATAGCGATTAAGACAAATTCTACCATAACAGGTAAAATTATGTCCGGCAGTGGATTTTCAAGGGCCGGTAAGGTAGAAAAAATTGAATTTTAGGCTTTGAATATACACTAGCTTGAACGTAATGACACCAAAATATACTACCTAATTGAATTCGTCTTTTATTGTAACGAACATATACAAGAAAATGTCTAGAGAATATAATCTTCTTTACTAAACACCAAAACAAATTGTGGTTGGTATAACGGAGACATTTTTATAAAGAGAATTCAAAGAAAACTATTTTAGCTTTTTGTTAAACCATAATCCAATAGAAACATTTATTGTATGTTAATAAGCGGCAAGAGACCGCGTTTATTTGATATAACTATTTTAGTGTACGTACAGACCATGGTGCAAGACGTGGGTAGCTCAGGGGCTAAGGGCTAGTCGTAAATTACACAGTATGCGAGCAACCTGGGTTCGATTCCTGTCGACACCACACAAAGTTACATACAATTTAAATGCGGATTTACTTGCTCGACGGAAAACATTGTGAGGAAACCGGAACGTGTAAAAAATAATTAAATATTTCGATGACATATTATAGAGTGAGTATACGATATGTTGCAAGCCAGTAACGTTCATTGATTGCGGACGATAGCACTGGTGATTATACACCGGCCGTGCCAATATTTCTCGGGAACACGTCGTCGAGTAACGGAACAAATTTGTGTCTGAAGTCGAGTCTTTATTGAACATAGTTCGGATTGGACGCGACTAAATTTAGTCCAGTTCAATTCCCAGAAGACACAAGTTTGCGCGTTTACCGCTAAAAACCCCTTTGTTTTATCTCGTCAGTTTCAAGGCACTCCCCTTGTTGCCAGCATCGGAACCCTCGGCGTCGATAAATCGAGTGAAAATGAGCAAAATGAGTGTAGTTTCGTGGTCACTTGGAGGGGAAGGCTAAATTGGCCTCTGAAAAGCTGGGCGTGCTCAGCAGAATGGGACCGTATATCATGCCGGCATACGATAAACGTTTGCAAACTTTACAAGGCACAGGTTTGGCCTCGCATGGTATACTGTTCTCATCTCTGGGCCGGGGCTCCCCAGTGCCAGCTCCTTCCATTTGACAGCATCCAGCGCATAGCAGCTCGAATCGTCAACGACCGAGTTCTCTCTGATCGGCTCGACTCACTGGCACTGTGAAGATGTTGCATTGCATCCCCTTGCATATTCTATCGTATTTACCACGGTAAGTGCTCTGAGGATATGTTCGGATTAATTCTAGCCGCCAAATTTCACCAAAGCACATCGTGTCAAAACTAAAGTTGCCATCCACATCATCTGGATACTTGGCGGTCCACTACTGTGCGATTTCCTAGGAGTGTTTTTCCTCGCACGGCTCCTCTGTGAAAATGTTTACCACCGGCGACTTTTCCGGACTGATACTACTTAGGGATCTTAAAGAAACGAGCCCTTTTAAAGGACCGGCGTCATCATCATTACAGTCCTTCACAAGTTCACTGCATAGGCATCCCCCAGGTAATTAAAAAAACAACAAAGCACGGTCCTCAGCCACCTGCATTCATCGACTTCCTGCATGTCTTACCAGGTTGTCACTCCATATCTATATGGAGTGTCGCGCGACCTTGAGCATTCTCATACGGCCAGCAGTAAAGCACCATTCACACAGCACAGTCCATAATTCATCACTAGTAATACGCACTGGTTGTACATCCTCGTTTTTAAGTTTTATACCTCAATATACCTGATGAGAAGATATATATCGTAATTTCCCGACCGCTGCCCAGCCGAGTTTAATCAGTCGATTGACCTCTCGGTTTCGACCGATGGGACATGCAGTCCGACTAGGTAAATCCAACTTCGGTTCGACTTACTAGTCCGACTACTTGTCTCAGGTAAACATACTCGTCAAGAACTTTGAGCTTAGTGCTCCCAACAACTACCGGCATAGGTGTGACATTTACGTTACACATGATCTTTGTTTTGTAATTTTGTTGTTCATCTCAAGACCTAATCGATGGGAGGCATTACTAAGGTCATTGATTATAACGCTAAGTTGTTCAGCGATTCTGTTTTATGGACTATATTGTCGGCAAATCGAAAGTGAGTTAGGTACTCGCTAATGATGTTAATTACGTATCCCTTTCAGTTCAATAGCTTGAAAACATCTTCAATGTAGTGATAAAGAGTTTCGGGGATATAACGTCACCCTGTCTTAGACCTACCTGCAGTTGGATTGGTGTCGTTCTCTGGTTCTGTACTCAGATAGCTATCGTAGCTCTACTGTACAAACATTTCAGCATTTCGATATAACGACAGTGAACTTGGTACCGCTGAAGGGACTGCAGCACCGCCCAAATGTTGACGGAATCAAAGACTCTTAGAGTCCATATACGCAAGACCTAGTGGCAGATTGTACTCTTCGGTCTTCTGTACAATTTGCCGAAGGGTATGTATGTGGTCTATGGTACTAAAGCCTTTTTGGAAAACGGTTTGTTCTGGTGGCTGGAAGTCGTCGAGTCTGCGTGATAAAAGCAGCTATTATACATGTCTTTTAGCAGTTTGACATATAATTCTGTAAATTCCGACCCATACACTTTACTGTTCTTGTTTCGTGCAGAATTCCTTCCAATTTTTTGTTTGGGCGTTTTTAGCTTCTTCCACATAATTTCTTATCTCCAGGTATTTTTCTACCATATTCTGTCGTCTTTGTGGTGCTGCACATTTTAATTTTCTCTTCTTTGTCATTACATCTTTTTCCCTTGTTAATTTTTCCACCAAGGCAAGTAAAAGTTTATTTTATTTTTATTTATTTTGGTTATATATTTTTCACATGATTTTTCAACCCAGTGTATATAAGTAGGTATTGCTTCTAATTTTTCTGTTATTAATTTCTTCTATTAAACTCTCCGTTATGTTTACTTCTTTCAGTATAATATGTAAATATTTTTTGAATTCAATCCAGTCTGCTTTTTTGTATTGTATATCCTGGTGCTATTGTATAGTCAGGTCTATCTAATTTTGGCTTATATATCTATTAAAAAGGGTATACTGTTGTGGTCAGAACTTGTTACAGTTTTGTTTACTTTCCAATCGCTTATAGTTGTAGAATATCTGTAGTTGTACATACATGTAGTTATATCAACGTGACTTTTGAATTTCTCCCCCCTCTTATTGTGTAGAATGTAGGTTCCATTCCTTTATTTAATACTTGCATGTCCATTTCACGTAGAGTTTCTATTAAAGATTCTCTTTGTTCGTCTCTTTCGCTTCCCCACCACGTACTCCAAGCGTTGCTATCTCCAGCTAGTAAAACCCATTTCACATCAAATTTTTCCTTAATATATTTTATGAGGTCCAAGTAAGGCTCAATAGGCAAGCTGTCATCAAAATATACGGATACGATCCCTATTTCCCAAGAACTAGTTTGAAGGATAGACCCTCAGGAGGTCCAGTCATACCAAGGCGGGACAATCATAGTTTGGGCAGCAATTCGCCTTGGCGGACGAACCCAGCTTGTTTGGATCCAAGGCAGCAGGAACACAAAAGTGTCACAAGGAGGTAGTGGAGTCTGTTATTGTCCCACTGAATTCAAATGAGCCAGGAATTTCTATTCATGCACGATAATTCTCCTTTCCATACGGCGCGGCTAGTGTCGGCTGCTCTCCGAGACTACGATATTGATGTTCTGGATTAGCGTGCACAGTCGCCCGACTTAAATCCTATCGAGCATGCCTGGGACATATTATGAAGAAAAGCTTTGAGATTTCCCGCCAAATTCGACGACGGAACAACAACTTTACGACCACTTGCAAAGAGCATGGGACCTCATACCGCAGCAAGACATTGACAATTTAATGTTAAGTATGAACAATCGATGTCGATGTGTAATTTAATGTGGTGACAAAACTGATTATTAATACATAATTAGATTTTATAAAAAAATTTCAATAATTTAAATTAATGGTTTAATAAGAAGAAATAAAGTTTTTGTATCATACTAATATTTTACAGTGATTAAAAAAATATCATTTTAATTTAAAACAATATAAATAACGAAATGTTTATTACATCAGAAAATTCTTCATAGATTTTTAGATATTTGATAAAATATAAAATATCCCTAGATTATGTTGATGTGTCTATTTCCTCATCCGAGTGGAATGACAATATATCTTTGATAATGATGAGGGGATCTTTATTTTTTTTTCTATTTGTAGTCTACTGTCCTTCGTTTTTAATTTATCTACTATAGTTTGAATTTCAGCCTTTGTAGTGCAACTTAGTATAACTTTTTGATCCTTGGCTTTACGAATTCTATCAACTCGGATTCCTGTAGTTTTAGTATAGACTGCCGTCCTGATTTTGTTTACTACATTATTGCTGGTGTCCTTGTTATCCTGGGATGAGACGATTATTGAATGAAGGCAGGGATTGTTATTTAGCAAATGATACCGTGTGATTTTTCTAGCTGTAATTTCTGCCAAAGTTCTAACGTAATTCTGGCTTCCCTTTGGAAGTTGTTATTAAGATTAAGTATTTCCGCTCTCGTTTCTTTAATCAAATTTTGGGGTCTTTAATTTCGTTTAGTAATTCTTTATGTGATTGTGTCGTGCTACAATATTGTGCAATTCCAACTATCCTTATCCTTAACGTCCTGTACGATACGATTACTTACCTTACGATTAATCTAATACCGGTGCGGGTAATAATATTTGAATATTTTTTAATGTAGCTGTAGCGCTCCGAATTTCTTCTGCAGCCTTCATAATCATCCTTTTGTTAACGGCAGTAACGCTACTTCCATCTTGTATGGTTGTAGTAATACTTTGAGAGCTTAGTGATTATTTCAGTGAAAGATCGCATGTCTTTCACATCCGCAGGTGAAGCGGGCAGTTTTGCACGTTAGTTCCGAAGGTGCTCGGTGTGACCACAAAGGTCACATGGTCATGGGTTATCCCTCATAATAATCATTTTGTATATTTTTTATTTTTATTTATTTAAGATAAAATAATTAAAAAATAATAAGTAATAGATTACTTTTACAAGAAAGGTAATAGAAAGAAAAAAAAAGAAAAATAACCCTAACTTTAATTTAAGTTGTGCTAAGTAGCGAATACGTATTACATAAGCACAAGAAAATTTTTTTGGAGCAATATGTTACAGTTTTATAAACTAAGTATTCAAAGTCTTCTTAAGTAATGAAACCCGGGAAGGTTTTATTGTGCAGATTAGTGTGCGGATGGCAGTTTCTACACGGGACAGACAAGAGCAAAAAGAGCGTAAGAAACGAAAATTTATGAAAGTTTAAAAATCTTATGAAAATACGAAATATAAATAATATAAGAAAGCGAATTTTATGAAAATTTGTTATTTAAATGAAATGTGAAAATTTACTGAAAAAACTATTCTAAACTACGGATGGAAATTAAATATTATTAAACTATTAAAGATTTTATTAAAAGAAAATTTCAGCTGAATAGACCAATATTCAGCAAAGTTACAGATGAATTTATGTTTTGTTTATGAATTTACGACTATATGTGAGTGAAAATTAATTATGTAACGGTGAAAATTTACTAGGTAAGAAAGCTATAGAGTAATACGGGGGGCAATAAATTACACTATTTAACGAAAATTTGAACGAAAAAGACATGCAGCGAAGTTATCAGCAAAGTTTTGGTTGTGCTATTCGAGTCTATAGGGAATGAAATTTGGTTAAACAGTAATGTTTGCAATATTAAAACAAATTTGAACATTAAATGTACTTAACCTTTTGGGTTTATATAAAAAACATTTAAAGACGTCAGTATAGAATAGAATAAATAAAACCTATTTAAATCCATCTTAGGCTAAAAGTTCCATTAAAAATATTTTAGCGAATTGAATTTGGTTAATCTATTATATTGAAGTATATCTCAATGGTCCGATGGGTTTGAAATATGTGGTGTGAGCGTCCATAATGGCTACCAGCTCGCACCCAGCACCACCCATCTTTTGTCTATGCTAAACAAAGAGGAATTGATTGGAAAGAGTGCGAGCGAGATAGTAAATGTAAAAAAAACTGATAGGGAGTCTAGGGAACCGGTAGAACTCAGGGATGGGCAAGTGAAAAATATATCGATATATCGTCATGTTTTTCATGATGTAGTAGGAAAAGGCCCAAAATGGTTGGTTGGACGACGAAAAACATTAATGCTTTGACAAACAGCACATTAATGCTTTTGAAGCTTCTTTTTTTGCTTAATGTTTTGTCGATTAATACAATATTTTCAAACATATGGAAATTGATACGTATTCGACACTCCAAAATAAACATCGAGTATCTATATACCGCGAATTAAAACATCGATATATATATCGTTGATATTTTTATGAGAAAATATCGATATTTCTTAACCAAGCCTATACAGACTGTGCCACTCGACTTGCTCGACTTCGCATGTGTTTATTTCGTTTCCCATATTAGCTGATGCTATTTATTATGAATCAGTGTTAAAACGACGACCTGGCTATTTTACTCAACTATTCGTTTTGTTTGTATTTGTTTTGTTGTTAAAGATTGGGAGGATTGCGTGCCTGATACTTAGAATCACTAAACGGTATTCTCTGAAGGTCATACAGGTTTACGCACCAACCTCGGCACATCCCGATGAGGAGGTGAAGGAAGTGTATGAGGATATCTCTAGAGCCACGCATTCCTCCAAAACACACTATACGGTGTTGATGGAAGTATTCAACGCAAAACTAGGCACAAGAGAAAGCGGTGAGCCGAAGGCAGGGAAATTTGGAATAGCGCAACGGAAACCAAAGGGCCAGTAATTGGCCGGCTTCATGGACAAAGAGGGTCTCTTTATGAAGCGGCCTGGTACCTGGTCGAGCCCTGACGATTCGACAAAAAATGAGACTGGCCTCATTATGACGACCAGACGCCAACTGTTCAGTGATGTCTCAGTGATCGCGAGAGTGAAAACTTGCTGCGATTACCGAATGGTTAGAAGCACACTGAACCTAAACGTTAAGTTGGAAAGGTCTCGTCCAATGAAGCCAACGCTCCGTCCCCTTCGTGCGCTAATCCAGGGTCCCGAAAACTTTCAGCTCGAATTACAAAACCGTTATCAGTGCCTATAAGACCGCAATACAGTGGACGATATGAATAACAAGCTCGTGGAAACTGTCCATGCGGTCAGAGATAAGTTCTGCAAGACCCGCCGCAGAGAGGTGTAAGACAGGGTGATGTTATATCCCCGAAATTCTTGACCGCTGCATTGGAAGACGTTTTTAAGCTACTGGACTGGAAAGGATACAGTATTAACATCAATGGCGAGTAAATCACTCAACTTCGATTTGCCGACGATCTTTATGGCAAAATCGCTGGAGGAACTAAGCACTATGCTCAATAACCTCAATTAGTGTCTCCCAACGGATAGGTCTTAAGATGAACATGGACAAAACGAAGATCATGTGTACGTATGTCACGGTCACGGTAAGCTCGAAGTTGTTGACGTGTACGTTTACCTGGGACAAATAGTCCGACTATGTAAATCCAACTTCGACCGAGAGGTCAATCGACACATTCAACTCGGCTGGGTAGCGTTCGGGAAATTACGACACATCTTCTCGTCAGCTTATAGAACTGAGACGTGGTCCTTCACTGCTGGCCGTATGAGGACGCTCAAGGTTGCTCAGCGAGGTATGGAGAGGACTATGCGCGGAGTTTCTCTGCATGATAAACTTACAAATGACGATATCCGCAGTAGAAACAGAGTGACCGATATAGTCCAACGGATTAGTAAGCTGAAGTGGCAATGGGCCCGCCATATAGCACGAAGAACCGATAACCGTTGGGGAGAAAAGGTTCTCGAGTGGCAGCCTCGTACCTGCAGGCGAAGACCTGGTGACATGCAGGAAGTCAATGGATTCAGGTGACTCAGGACCGTGCTTTGTGGCATTCCTTGGGGTAGGCCTATGTTTAGCAGTGGTCTTGTGAAGAGCTGTAATGCTAATGCTTGTGTGGTAATAATTGCAACTTGGCTTGTAACTGGATTGTTTAGATTGTGGACAAAATACCACGTCTTCTACGTGGTGCTTGACGAAATTACGCTAGATCCTTCAACTTCTACGTTAAAAATAGCTCGACGCACGTGAATAGAAAAATTGAAAGTGCATGATATTAAAAAAAAAACAAGTTCACTCGCGTTCAATCACGTTACACGCGTGCAGACTCTTCAACCAAGAGATTATAATACGAGATTGCATTTTTGCCGACAAATGCTGGAGATAATGGACGAAGTTCCGCAGTTTTTCAATAAAATTCTATGGAGTGATGAATCAACATTTATAGAGATGGTTACACGAATTTACGTAATCTCCATAGCTGCCAACTAGATAACGCTCGTGTTATGCGTGCAGACAGGTTACAGTACTAATTTAAAATAAGTTATAGGACTTGAATTATAAACGGAAAAGTTACAGGCCCATTTCAATTACCGAGGAACCAAACTGGCCACAGTTATTTAGAATTCCTTAAAAAAGATCTTCCAAATTTATTGCAAGCGGTGCCCGAGGAGGAAAGAGAATTGTATTGGTTGCAAAATGACGGCTGTCCTGCGCATTATGCTTTATCTGTTCGTGAATTTTTAAATAAAACATACCCAAACAGATGGATTAGCATCTGGGGTCAATTTTGTGGCCCCCCGTTCACCAGAACTAAATCTGCTGTTTTTTTTTGATTGGGGCTGTCTTAAGGAAGAAGTTTACGCAAAACCGATCCGTTCCTCGGAAGACTTACGTAGCCGTATCCGGGCAGCCGCATTGAAAAATAAGCGTTCGACGCTATACGCGACTACTCAGGAGAGCATTTATTCGTACATGAAGGGTCTGTATCAGAGTTCATGACAGACAGTTTGAACATTAATTGTAATTTATAAAGAATATAGTGTAACGCACGTACAGTATAACGAATATTGTATCAAGCTTTGTTGTTTAACCAAATTTCACTCTTTTTAAACACGAATAGCAATAATTCACTATTTGCATTTGGTATAATGATGAATAATACCATTTTGAAATCGGCTTTAAGCACGTACTATTTTAAAATTATTGGTCACTTGTGTTGCAATACGTTTTTTTATGCTACGGTTGCTTAAACTTGGTCTAAATGAATATTTTTCACTACAAGAAAAATTCAAGTTGTTTTTTGAAAAAGCCGGGTAATAGCAGTCATACTATTTGTTGTTGATCTATCAGGTCATTTAACGTAAATTACTATAAAAATAAACGATGGAATTCATTAATTTGTGGTCGTGGTATGCAAGAATGTAAAATAAGGTACCTAAAGAAATATCGATATTATTTAAAAAAAAAAACATATCTTTGGTACTATTTGTTTTTTATTTTTATTTTTTCTGAATGGCCTAATGGCCAAGACCCATTCCAAGGTTATCCATTAATTACCGGACACTATATATTAAGGTGAAGTGTGCGCCAAAAGCAGATTTTTCACGCTTTGTAGGTGCGACTGGCGGCTGTTTGGTCGGCCCGCGCGATATTTAATCGCACAATATTTATTTGATATTTCTTTTTAAAATTATATATACTCTTTTATTGAAAAATAAACCCATAATTCCCTCAAGTATTTACTGGTGAACTCATAGTCTGAATTTAATTGAAATTGATGTCATTACATTCGAATGAAACAGCTTTTTCACTTAGTGGACGTACCCGATGTAGATTTTGAGGAAACTTGGAATGGAAAGGAATCATAATGATTTCTTAAATTTGACAATCATAACAATGACATTGGGACGTCAAACATCTCAATCCCCCCCCCCCCGTGACCATGGTTGCTGTAAAGCACCCGAAACGTCGGGAATTAAAAATAAGTAAAATCAGTTAAATAAACCCGATAGAATCCGTAAATTTAGTTTTATTCAATGGAAAGGAATCTTTTTCTATCGAGCCAAAATGTGTCAATCGTGTTTTGGCCAACATAATTCCCTAAGAAAAATCTTTAACTTTCATAATGAATTTAAAAAAAATGTGGATTCGTAGCTTTTAATCACAAGAAATTGCTTTTCTGCGCACCTATAAAGCGTGAAAAATCTGGCTTTGGCGCCCACATCACCTTAAAGAATCGTTTCGTTCTCCATAAAGATTAGTTTTATTATATATGTAGAACGCGTAAAGCCGTTTTTATAACAAACTATTCTTTCGCCAACTTAAGACAGTTTTAAGTTGTTGAAGCAGTTATTAATTTTATAAACAGTTTTCCGCACTACTTTTGCACCGTGGAGTTGGTCTTACAGTAAAATTAATAGTTTTCCATTTTTTTTAAATAATAGTGACAAATGAGCTGAAAAACGTATTGGATGACAGTGGTTACTTTAGCTCATTTATATACATACATACATATATACATTAACTCTCACGCCTGTTACCCAGAGGGGTAGGCAGAGACTACGGACTTCCATTATGCACGATTCTTACACATTTCTCTCGTTTCTTTACATCCATATACCTACGCGAACATCGGTAAAGGGTACTCTTAATTAGCCCCATCTTAAATATATCGCTAATTTGGTATAGAAACTTTCATTTAGTGCGTCTCCTGCTAACTTTGCCACTCACTTCTTTAGTTACACTCCAAATAAATAAGCCTACAGCTGCGTTGTAGCCCCTGAGGACTAATATAAAATTCTTCTGAGTCTACTTCTAACTTCTTTAACTAAACTAGCTCACTTTGTCTTCAAACCAAAACAGAATAGTGCTGATTGACAACAGAAAAAGAACTAAAAGGTAAAGATTATTTCCAAAACCAGAATCATTATTTCGTTGAACATAAGTGTTAGAGTATATGGAAACCAATCAAGAAAGAAAAAGAGAAGAGTGTTACTTTTAATCTATATGCAGACATATACAAATATTACATATTTTGCGTGGATGAATGACGAAACAAACGAAAACCCAATTGAAAGATCATCTAACAGCGTGAACGTGGTTATTGATATTATAGGTTACTAGCTGGTACCCGGCGCGTTGCTGCCGCAGAGTAATTGAGGAAATATCGATTTAATTAGGAATGATAACAAATTAATTGAATTATATATAACTTTCAAATAAATTATATATTTTATTATAAAATATATATTTATAATTTATTGGTACGATACGCGCGACACCAAGTGTAAGTTAATTGTACTATGCTTATAACCTTCGCGCAAGTGCAAGCAATATGTTGACAAAGTTTTAACGCAATCTGATAAACGGTATGGCAGCGCATAAAATATGAACAAACAAACATTAATTTTTATATAGGTTATATGATGTTATATATAGTGAGATTGTAAAATATTGGTAGTTGCAAGAAATATTTAATATAACCCTTTTTATAGAAGTGTCTTAATCATCTGTTATTGTTCTGAAGTTAATGAATACGGGAAGGATCATGATACATCTGCCGTTTTTATCACTTAAAGGAAGCAAATCCAAGCCAAGAAAAAGTATCCTGAATCTATTATGGGTAATAAGGCCAAAAGTACGCATGATGTACGAAAAAGAATGACAAGCTTTATGATTACTTGCGGCCCGTACAGTAGAGATTAACAGTAAGTGGCATATCGATTTGAACGAAAAGTTAATGACGTACGCCATGCAATATAGCGAAAATGAAATTAGTGAGAAGACCATGTCATCATTTCTTCTTGAATGTAGAGGATTGGAGACACTTTTTACTGGTAAGGAGGAATTCTAACTTAGTCCTCAGTTATCGAGGATAGATAAAGATCTCATTGGCCACATCGTCCACTTACCATCAGGTGGAATGTATGCCCGTTTGTAACTCTTAAAGAAATGCTCGAAGTTTCTCTGCTTGACAGACTTTGTAATGTGGGTAAACGCAGCAGAATCAGATTAACACAAAAAATAAATAAAAAAAATACTGTAATACTTTTTATGTTAAATACTAGCAGAAGGACAAAAAATTCTTTCTTGCGGTTTTTTCAAGTAAACGAATAAATAATTCAATAATAATGGTGAAATAGGTAAAGGGGAACTATAACTAAACTTTCTGCCTACGACTTGTCCTTGATGAAGCTCTGACAACTGGTGATGTTGAACTGAACTGTGTTAACTGTTTTAATTAAAAAGAAAATAAAAAATGTTTTGAAACATACCATATAAGGTATAGCGCCACGAATTACATTGACCTTGTTGCAGTAAGGGGCCATAGCTGCGAGCTTCTCAGTTGGCCCAACCGGTCGATATTTCCCTCTATTCTCACATGCTGCCCAATGACCTAGCCTGATGAAGCAGTAGCCTAAATATTAGAAACAAATGTAATCTGTAAGATAACATATTCTATTTAAAACATTCAGTAACTTACAGTTATATCAACAGACAAAATATAATATGAGAATCTAATAAAATCTTAATTATATAAATATAGCGCCACCTACCGGGTCCAAATGTTCACATTATATACATATAAACCACCTGGGGACCTCAAACACACACTGGTTAGATGGTTTTAAAGTCTATAACGGACATAGGTAGAACCATTTTTTGTGTTTTACTGTATAATAATATTTTATTGTATAATGAAAACCTGCGGCCCCGCTTTATTCTTGGTGATGATTATAATGATATATATATATATACGAAGATTCAGCGTGAATGTGTGGATGGGCATTATCTCCAATCATTTGATTGGACCTTGTTTTCTCCCGGATAATCTAAATGGGGAAAGCTACGAAAATTTCCTGAGAGCAGACTTGAGTGATTTGCTGGATGATCTGCCACTCAACCTGATCAGGGACATGTGGTTCCAACACGATGGCTGCCCTGCCCATTTCAGGAGAAGTGTCAGGGACTGGCTGGACATAAATTATCCAAACAAACGGATAGGACGAGGTGGGCCGTTGCCATGGCCAGCAAGAAGTCCCTACCTAACCCCCATGGATTTTCATGAGTGCATGAAAAGTCTTGTGTAAAGCGAGCCGAATCCAGTTTCGTCTGTGGAAGACTTAAGAGAAAGGATTGTGGATGCAGCAAATAAAATGAGGACCACGTTGACCGCTGAAGTAGTGAAGACTGGTCTCCGTAGAAGGATGCGACAATGTATCAGAAATAGAGGCGGCCATGTTGAACATGAACTGTAGAATAAGAGAAAGTTGTGTGAAAACCTTTAATAAATGACATTTCATGCTTAACTATTGTTTTATTTTACTTTTTTGGGTTAAGATACGTATATATTATATATTAGATAACGTAGATATTTAAAAAAAACATCTGCCGAACAATTGGCATAATACTTTTTTTAGATATCCCTTAGAGAAATAAAACTTTCTAATATTTTTTTTATTTCTTTACTTTCACTTGTCTACTACGGTCTATTCAATTAACTTATGCACTATTTTAATGATTGACGTCCTAAAGCATCTTATTACACATGTAAAAATGCAATAATAATAATAATAAGATACACAAAATAAACAAAAATAAATGTAGTAGCCTAAAAATCGGCAATTTTCAATAAAAAAATTAAAAGTCGAATATCTCGAAAAGGGTTAAGTTTAGGGTAGGGTGTTTCATAGTGAAATAAGTCAGAAATGATGGGTACTCCACACCCTTAACGGATCTAGCACGATTTTTCTTGTAACCCTGTATATATATATATATATATATATATATATATATATATATATATATATATGTGTGTATAAAAAGACATTCAATCAATGGTAATATTTACAAAAAACGTACACACATAAAAACGTATAATAACTATAGACAGATGAATAACAGCTAATACAAAGAAGTAATTACGGCAAAAGAAATTTACTTTAGGAAGAAGTACAGTTATAAATTAACCAATTTTAAGTTATAAACAAACCAAAATATCCAATAATATCAAAGAAATACAGTCTTCCGACTTATTCATATTAACTTTAAAGTAACATTAAAGTATATTGATATATTCTCCAAATACTGATGATATAAAGATAATTACTGCGTTACCTACTAACGAAATAAGTAAAACAAAATTATTGTTTACACTTTGTACATAAAAATAATTTCATGTATTAATTATTGTGGATAATATGGCCTTTTTAATTGCTATTATGTTGATATCACCTAATCAAAATGTTAACGATATTTAATACTCCATCTTGTTTACTTATACATTATCATTACGAGGAAATCTAAGATTGGCGGATGGATACCTATATTGTAACTATGAACCAACAGAACAATTTATTGTTTACTGCCCGCATGAAATACGTAGCGGCACGAAAGTCTAGCGGTGACCGCAGTGGCGAAGCTAGGGCTCCAAAATAGGGCAAGCCCAAGATATGGTTTTGTTGTTTTTAGCAGTTTAATAAAAATACACCAATCTTGAGCTGTCTCCACTCTTTAGTTTCATATTCAGTGCTGTCAAGGACGTGTTTAACAAAGCACACAGAAAGCATACTACCGCTAGATAGATTGTATGACATATGCAATTGCACACCTTCGGTGGTTTTGAAAAGAGCCGTTTGGGTTTGCTTGAGATATTTACAAACAATACAATACACGAACAAAAGAAAAGCATGAACAAAGTACAAACAAAATATGTACAAAGTTAAAAAAGGGACGCCTGGCAGATGTGAAACCTCCAAATTATTTTGTTTAAGTTATATGCATAAAAGAACAGATTACGACAGGAATTAGATAGTTATAATGAGAAGATAAAGCTTCGCTAATTTTTTACCATAAATTAATGACTATTTATTATATAATTATTCATTTTCAATTTATAATAAACCGTAAAAAATGATATTCAATTCATAATAAACCGTACAAAATGATATTTTTAAACTCATATGGTAATATAAATATTAAATTAGCCGATAGCGTATTTGTGCCATCTAGCGTAATCTTTAGGTACCATCGTGAGATCATCATCATCATCATCATTCTCTAGACCATTTCCCATTATCTGGGGTCGGCGCAGTAAATCTTCTTGTTCCATTCCTCTCTATCAGCCGTCATTTCCATACTTACTCCTTTCATGCTCATATCACTCTTCACACAATCGATCCATCTTTTATTCGGCCTTCCTCTGCCCGTGTGTCCCTCCACATTCATATTCAACACTCGTTTTGTGACATGACTTTCATCCCTCCGCATCACATGCCCAAACCATGCCAATCTGCTTCCTCTCACCTTTTCTACCACTGGCGCTACTTTCAGGCTTCCTCTTATATACTCATTCCTTATCTTATCCATCCTTGTCACACCACATATCCATCGTAACATTCTCATTTCATTCGCATGCAGTCTATTTTCATCCTTCTTCTTGACGGCCCAGCATTCACTTCCATAAATGACGACAGGTCGGATGATCGATTTGTAAATTTTCCCCTTCAGCCTTATTGGCATTCGGGGGAACTCACGTTGTGGCTGTGACCTGTCGCCATTTCATCCACCCTGCGTTAATCCTATGCTGCACAGCTCTATCTATTCCGCCGTCGCCTTGAATGAGGGAACCGAGGTACTTGAATTCTGAGCAGGTAGGCAGTATAGCGCCATCCAACGACATGGGTACAGGACTGGAAAGACCGCCGAAATCACAGCACAGATATTCGGTTTTGGATCTGCTGATCTTCAAGCCAACACTTTCCAGCCTCTGTTGCCACCCCGTCAGTCTGCTCTGTACCTCGATGCCTTCTTCCCCGACAAGCACGATGTCATCGGCAAAGAGCATGCACCAGGGTGCCTCATCCTGCAGGTCCGACGTCAAAGCGTCCATAATCAATAGGAAGAGGTAAGGGCTCAATGCCGACCCTTGGTGCAGCCCTACCGCCACATCGATACTGCCCGTAGTTCCCGCGGCAGATCGTACACATGTACGGGATGCTCTGTACATAGCACGGACTAACCTCACATACTTCCCAGGCATACCTTTCATCTTTAACGCCCACCACAAAACCTCACGGGGAACCCGATCGTACGCCTTTTCAAGGTCGACAAAAACCATGTGCAGATTTTTATGCACGCGCTTGTACTTTTCGCACAATTGGCGTAATGCGAAAATGGCATCTGTCGTACCTCGACCGGGCATGAATCCGAACTGGTTTTGTGTTATCTCACACTCTTCTCTCATTCTTTTCTCTATTATTCTTTCCCAGACTTTCATCGTATGTGACATGAGTTTTATTCCCCGGTAACTGCTGCAGTTTTGAACGTCTCCTTTGTTTTTAAAAATGGGGACCAGTATACTACTGCACCATTCCTCAGGTATTTGTTCTTCCTGCAACAATTTACCGAAAAATAAACTCAACCACTTCCATCCATCCGCACTCAGCAACTTCCACACTTCTACTGGTATTCCATCTGGGCCGACCGCCTTCCCATTCTTCATATTCTTAACAGCCATTTTTACTTCTTCCACACTAATTTCTCTCACTAAGCCCATATTCACTGGTGGGTTTTCAAGCATACCATTCCATTCATTCTCCTCATTCATCAATTTCTCAAAATACTCCTTCCATCGCTTCTTTATACTTTCATCGTCAGTCAAAATCCTTCCAGAATCATCTTTTATACATTTTACATGTGAAACATCTCTTCCATTCCTTTCTCTCGCTTTTGCAATTTGAAAAAGTCGTTTTTGACCTTCGGGGCTTTCAAGGGACCGATATAATTTATCTTGCGCCTCTGCCCTACAAATAGCAACTTCCTTCTTTGCTCTCTTCTTACATTCTTTATACGCCCCTCTCTTACTTTCTTTTATGGAATCATTCTGGTCTTCTACGCTCTGCCATTCTTTAAAGGCATTTTTCTTTTCTCTCAAAACTTCTCTAATACTTTCACTCCACCACCACCCATCCTTATCTATCATACGCTTCCCTTTTGTTTCTCCTAACACCTTCCTTGCCACACTTCGGATACAATCAGCCATTTCCTTCCAGCACTCATTCACACTCATTCCTTCCATATCACCCATCTCTATCATCTTGTTTACAACTAGCTCTCTAAATTCACTTGCATACTCCTCCTTATGCAACAAATGCCACTTTATTTTGGGTGGGGGACGATCCTTATGTTTGTTGAGGCGAACAGTTAAGCAGATGTCAGCCAGCAGAATTCGGTGCTGGGATACTAAGTCTTCACCTGGAAGCACTTTGCAGTTTTTTACACTCTTGATTTGGTTCCGTCTTATCAGAAGATAGTCGATCTGTGTCGCGTGGTGGCCACTTTTATAAGTAACAAGATGCTGATCTCGTTTTTGGAACCACGTGTTTACTACAGCCAGGTCGAAAGCACATGCTGCTTGCAGAAGAACTTCCCCCTCACGGTTCCGCACTCCGTACCCCCATCCACCGTGTACTCTTTCATACCCGTCATTCACTCTCCCTACATGTCCATTAAAATCTCCTCCCATATAAACATCCTCACTCTCAGGTATTCCCATCATCATACAATCAAATTCCTCCCAAAACTTCTCTTTCACACTCTCTTCACAGCCTGTTTGCGGAGCATACACACTTACAACATTCACTACTTTGTTTTCAATCATTAATTTAACAACTATCATTCTGTCATTTACTCTTTTCACATCTGTCACTCGTTCTTTCATTCCACTATCTAACACAACTCCTACTCCATTTCGCTTCCCATCACTTTCACAATAATAAAACTTGTATCCTTCCCCAATCTCTCTTGCTTTATTGCCCTTCCATTTTGTTTCCTGCAAACAGGCAACATTCACTCTTCGTCGTTTCAAAACATCTGCTAACTCTCTTCCTCTTCCAGTCATCGTACCTACATTCCAGCTTGCAAACCTCACTCTGACATTCTTCTCTCTCCGGGCTCGCCTCTTACGTCGCACCCGCTCCGTAAGGTGCGACAACCCTTGCCCACTTCCCACAGGAGCCGGGTGCTGCCCCTGCGCGTCGCCTGCGGGGTACGCCCTAGCCCTGTCATATATCCCACAACTCGTAATATTCATAGGTTTACTGCATGGGATTTGGCAAAAGTTTTACAGTCGGCCGCCTGCCTGACACCAACCCTCTTTGGGTATGCTATTGTTGGTAGAGGAAGCTACCATTTTGGGAAAAGGAAAAAGAAGGTTGGGGGTAGGAGCGCAGGTGTAAGGATACTGTTATCTCGGCAGGAAAGGTATGAGAATAACAGTAGCTCGGGGAGCCGGGGTCGCGCACCCGTATTCCATAACAGGATCACCGGAAAGGTAGACCAGCATGAAAACCCCCTGACTATACAAGACCTAGGTACCATCGTGAGAATCAACCAATTTTCGTTCGATAAAATGACTTTACCTATAGAATTAAGTAGATGGCGCTATTAAAATTTTATATACTGGAAATAACTAAATGGAGTATTCTTTAAAAACGTCAATATATTCTTCTGTATTCTTTTGATTTATTACATTAAAATTTGGGCTTCACATTAAAAAAAGATTGTAACACTTATTTCCTATAAAATTAAACCTAGGTGTCTCATATTTTATGCTGCAGTTCAAAATATTTTTAATTCATATGGTAATATAAATATTGAGTTATTAAACCTTTAAATACGCCTAACTTAATTAAACTTTAATACTAGTAGAGTCCTGTACCTATATTAAAAGTATGAAGAAATGTTTATTGAATATTAAATTTAATTATTTTTAGATTTTAGATTTTACCTTTTCCTCGCCGATTAGCACTTCAACACACTTATATTCATCAAAATGAACACTATTATCCTCCTATTTTCACTGAAAATCTTTGAAAAAGCATAAATTTTTAACAAACACAACAAAAACAAACATAAACATTGAAATGTGAAGTGAACTTGCATACGAATGGCCCGCACCCCATTCGCTAGTCGCTAACGCACTCCTAAACAACTTCAGGGTAAAGCCAGGCTTGTGGCTCAATAGTAATAGCTATATAAACATTTCGTAGTTATATTTCATTAGAGAACATTTTGCCACAGGTTAGAAAGGGAGCGATCGTCTTCTCGAAAGCCCGGTAAAAAGCCCACGCGTGCAAGGGAGACAACGAATCGCTCAATTCAACTCTCCTTATATGTATGACAGCAGTATTCCTAAGGCTACGAGGTCGAACAGAGCGCGCGGGAAATTTGAAATAGTTTAAAACAGTTTACGAGTTATTTTATTACTTGATATTATTGATTGATTCAGCTTGATAAGGCAAGCCAGGCTTCTGGGCTTCTATAGAGGCTTGGCCACTGGGTGACCGTTATTTTAAATAAGTCGAAAATAAGGTATCGTGGGGGAGTTGTAAAGTGGGGAATTCACTAAACGAACTTGCCCACGGGCTGTCTGCAGACATGCCTGCCGGACTTCTCTACTATAAGTCTGTGCAAAGTTTGACAGTGTAGGACCGTCGCAGCCGGGCTGGCAGACTTGCCTGTTGAACGTCCGCGCGATATCATTATGTCTGCGCGGGCACCAATATGTCCGAACGTGAATGCTTACTACGAGCTGTCTATTCACAGACACAAGAGCGATAGCAACCAGTGCAGACGGGCCTATTATTATTATTTAACGAACTTTGGAGATCTTTAATTTGCAATGAGTTTTAATGATAATAAAATATTCTGGGAAGAGTTTATACGACTCCATATCCATGCGAAAATAATTGTACAGGTCTCTTGGTTCATCAACTTCTAATTCTTTATGTAAATTGATATGGCTAAACTCATTTCTATTTTTATACCATTCTTTGCAACAAATTAATAATAAATAAATAATAAGCATTGCAAGTCTAGGTTGTCATCTTAATGTGCACGCACAACTAATCATGTAACCGGTCTAAAACAAACTGACGAGTCTGTGTAGTGTATTGCGGCGACAGACATGTCCCGACAGACAGCCCGCGGGCGCGGGCATACCCGTCAAGGGAATTCCCCACTTAGGCAGGTCGCGGGGCGGGTGTGCGTATCGCTGATTGGCTGTTAATATCGTTCGCACGCGCTGATTGGCTACTGCTACTTGCGTACGGCTACGGTTATTGGCGTACTGACGCGACATGCGCAGCTATTCCCTACACGTTACGTTCAGCGCCAGACTTACGTACCGCGACTTCTATTAGTAAAGTTACATCCTATATACGTTCTACTACTAGGCACAGGCCTTCTGTCATTACTGAGAGAGTTTAGAGTAATAAAGTGTCCCTTGAATAACTATTTTTACGGATTTTATCGCGTTTAATTTACCTAATTTTTTGAGTAAGTTTTATTCAATATGTAGTGTGCGCGAAAATATAAGAAATATTTACAAGAAAATGTCCAAAGCGCTATCCTAATGTGTGCTGACGGACTTCTTAAGTCTTCGAAATATTTCTTTTTAATTTATTAGACATGCAGGTTTCTTCATTGAACCCGGGTTGGTCGCGTATTGTGAAAATAACAGCGAGCTTAATCCCTGAGTTACCACATTTATTTTTAATATATTGCATTATTCTTTGAGAAATAAATTTTAAAATCATAATCTAACCTATCTAAAACTTCATTTCAAATCAGGTTCACATAAAGAAAAATTAAATCTTGGGAAAAGCCCACATCCAGTAGTATACTTTTCAGTATTTTACCAGCGCCTGGTGAACATGTAAAAGTATCTGACTATCCCATTAATGAACACTGGACTCTCTTCACTTTTCAGATCTCAGTAGCCCAAAATTTAGGAGCTAGCCTATCTTGTACCAGTGCTTATGTACCACGACACTATCAAAAAATATTTCGAAAGTTGTATTTAGTACAAGTTACAAGCAGTAGTACATTATAGGTTTATGGTGGCGATTAAAGTGGATTGTGAAGCTATAAATTTTCATACAATAAACAATAACGTTTTCCTCCCGTAAACATAGTCAACTTTTCATAACTTTTGGAAATATTGTAGATATAATTAAAAACTAGGTCCGTACGTTTTTATTTTAAGGAAATATTGCGTACTATATAAGTTATTAGCATCTTAATATTTATATTATTGACTTAAAAACTTCCTCGAGCGGTTTTATTTTTTTAAATTAAAATAAACTGAATTACTTAAAAAGATAAACGTACAGATCTAAACTAAGGAATACTGAATCTAATGAGACCAAAATTGTCTCATTTCATGATTTCTTAAATTTACGCGAACACTACACATTGAATAAAACTATTATTTATGGATTTTATCGCGTTTAATTACTTTAATTTATTTTTATTATTATCCCAACGTTTCGGGTGCTTTACAGTACCCATGGTCACGGGGGGGACTGAGATGTTTGACGTCCCAATGTCATAGTTAGTCCGGCTACCTTCAGTTTTTTTAATACTAATTTTTGGTCCGATTTACGCAAAACGAGCTTATAGTATCATGAAGTCTTGCAGTGGTATGCTTGGGTTTGGGTTTAATTTTGAGGAGTTCTACAAGCAAGTAGATGGTGTGGCGATGGGCTCACCTGTGTCTCCCATAGTCGCCGACATATTCATGGAGGACTTTGAGGAGAAAGCCCTTCTTACTGCTCCTGTAAATCCAAGGATCTACAAGCGGTACGTAGACGACACTTTCAAAATTTTACCATCTGACCAAGTAACTGCATTTTTAGACCACCTTAACTCCATAAACTCTAAAATACAATTCACAATGGAGTTAGAGACAAATAATTCTTTAGCCTTCCTAGATGTTTTAGTCATCCGAAATCCTGATAACACAATTGGTCACACTGTGTATAGGAAAAAGACCCATACCAACCGATATCTAAATGGTGAATCTCACCATCATCCTTCACAGTTAGCTACCGTGGGTAAATCTTTGTTTCAGAGATCACGAGGGATCTGTGACAGAAAACATCTGGCCGCGGAGCTTCAGCACGTCAAGCAAGTATTGCAAGACAACAAGCTTCGGGTCCCGCGCCTACGTCACAGTGAACGAGTGAAGCCGGCCACAGTCGAGCGCGCGCCTGCTCTACTACCATATGTCAGAGGAGTCACGGACAAGATTGGCTACATCTTGAAGCGAGCGTCCATTAAGACATACTACAAGCCGCTGAAGAAGATTAGTCAATTTTTACCATCCATCAAATGTAATATTCCTCTACAAGATGCAGGTGTGTACAAGCTAGATTGTGAATGTGGTCTCTCTTACATAGGTCAAACAAAGAGATCTATAAAAACCCGCGTGAAGGAACATATAGCTGATGTGAAGCACCGACGCTCCGGGAAGAATGCAGTCTGCGAACATGTTCAAGATCGTCCCGACCATTACATTAGATTTGATAAACCACAAATTCTCGCAAAAGAACACCGATTCCTACCAAAGATGATACGCGAGGCTATTGAAATTAAAAAACATCCAAATTTCAATAGAGAAGATGGTTGGGTGCTACCATCTGCTTGGGATCCTATAATTAACAAAATTAAACCCAAACCCAAGCATACCACTGCAAGACTTCATGATACTATAAGCTCGTTTTGCGTAAATCGGACCAAATTAATATTAAAAAAAAACTGAAGGTAGCCGGACTACTATGACATTGGGACGTCAAACATCTCAGTCCCCCCCGTGACCATGGGTGCTGTAAAGCACCCGAAACGTCGGGATAATAATATATTAATATTATTTATTAATTAAATTAAAGTAATTAAACGCGATAAAATCCGTAAATAATAGTTTTATTCAATTGTCTCATTTCGTAAAGGTTAAGGAGGTGAAAACGTTATCACTCGAAACAATATTTTAAAATGAAAATGTAGGCAATTTTTTTCCAACATTTTCAACTCTCTCTATCGCACGACTGCGATACGGAGCGAGCGATGTGAAACAGACAGTATATTTGAAAATACCTACTCGCGCCGCGTATCAGCACTTCACAATCGTCTTAAGAGCCAATCAATCATAAAATTTCGTCCCGTAAGTGTTCGTAGGCGACGGGGAGCAGAGTCAAAGGTGAAAAGTCTGGTAAGCATGAAGATTAAGGGAATTCCTCGGAAGAGGTCTATGTCTAGCTGTATACTTTCGTAAAAAGAAATAAAGTACCTTTACAAATCTAGTACTCGATCCATGTAGTTTTTTAAAAATTGAATCATTTTAAAAAACCCTCAAAACATTTTCAAGTCTCCTAACTCTAATAGCTACAGTACTATTATTTCAAAAAAATAATTAAAATAAAAGTAAAAAAAAATTAAAAAACTACCTATATCTTAAGCAAATTATATTATTTTGAAAGACATTTCCTTAGTAATCATTTTATACTTCACAACAACAGATTTTTTTTTAAATATATAATAATTATAAATTAGCCAGAAATGGTGAAACATTGTTGTTTATAATTCTCGATAGTTTAAAAATTACCCTTTAAATTACAAATTACCCCAAAAAAATTAGACTTATTCCAACAGTTAAAATTATCAATTTATTAAATTATATTTTTTTCTAAAAAATACCTGTGCAATATGAGTCCCACCCCGCTTCATGGTATGATTGATTAACATTAAATGGTGTACTGAGTTTAACGAAATTGACACCATTTTGTAATTTCTTGCATTTACCTTCCGCAAAAAACTCATACAGGCTGTAATAAAAATAAACCCGTTAAAAATATTTACAAGGTTATAAGAATAAAAAAATAAATAAATGACTATAAATACCCTTACTCTTGAAGTGCATTGGATTTCCATACTTCATCGAAAGTTAATTTCTTGCTCATTTCGAGTGATATATATTTTGTATCGAAAATAATTGGCAACATACTATTAATATTCTTTTTGAAATTAGAATAACTTCTGGGTAATGGACTTATAAACTGATTGTGAAGGAGTATCATATCCAGAAATATGTTATGACCTATTAGAGGTTTTCTGTAATGAGCTAACAATTTAATTATTTGCGAAAAGCCTAATAAATCTTTCATTAAGTTCTCTTCTAGTATTGCCACTGGAGCACTGCTAGCTCCTTCTACATATTTATCTCGATAAATTAAAATCTGCAAAAAGAAAACAATAAATTATTTGTTAAAAAGTTAAAGTAACGGCCTATATACGTCCTACCGCTGGGCAAAGGCTTCCTCTCATTTATGAGGGTTTTCAAGAAGTTATTTACGACTCTTATATATAAACAGTATTAATAATAGGTTCTTACACATGAAATTGGCGTCTTGTACGGGAGGAATACAAAGTAAATTTTTTTTGTAAAATATATTTATTTAATCATAGTATGCACCATTGTTATGTATGCACATTTGCTATCTCATAATTTATTGATCACTACTAAAATAACCATGGGGGCGAAAATCAATAAACTCTTTGAAGGCGGTTTGGACTGCCGCATCGGAGTTGAATTTTTTTCCATGTAAGAATTTGTCCAAATTCCGGAAAAAATGGTAATCTGTTGGAGCAAGGTTCGGGGAGTACGATGGAGTCGCAGACATTCGAATTGTAGCTCATCTGACTTAATGGTTGTTCGTTGTGTGGTGTGTTGTCTTGCGTTGTCGTGAATTATACGTGGTAAAGCCATGCTGCAGTTATATTAGTAGTATAGTTGTAGCACGAATGGGTCGGCTTGACCGAGGAAGTACCACGCTCTTACAGAATACCAGCGTCAAATAGTAGCTTAATGCTATGTTTCGTATGGCGAGTGTAGAGAACCGGAGACCCTTTTTACTAGAAACGAGGCATTCCATCTTAGTCCTCACGAGTGAGAACGCATCTGCATTTTGATTCGTAATCGGGGATAGATGTAGACGTCTATGGGCCACAGCAACCACTTACCATGAGGTGGACTGTGTGCTCGTTTGTCACCCTATCCTATAAAAAAAATAAGCAGCAGTGGCCCAGAGCGATTGAACAATCTCAGTTGTTTAGCAGCTAGTTCTTCCTTCATGGTTTGCAGTTGCTGTCAATATATATCTGCCGTAATCTTTTGGCCAGATTTTAGACTACTATTATCTAGATGTTAGTGCTGTTAGTCTCTATGCGACTCTTACAGCCTCATCTGTCTCAGGGCTCTAGTTAAAGAAGAGAAAGGCAATGAGGTGAGGATGATGATGAAATGGTTTCTGATTTGATATTGTTACCAGTCATCATGTCGCCTTTTTAGGCGTTTTTCTTTGAGCTATCTAACCGCATTCCGAAGGGGGGAGTGCGGACCCCCGTCTCTGACTGCTCAGCTCGTATCGGTCGATGGTCTGGGCAGTGAGAACCGTCCAGGAACGCGGGTGCACGGTGTGTACGCGGTGTGAGCTGGAACGCGTCGTGCCCGTCTGCGGGTGCGACGCGTCCCATTCGTTGTCCTATTAGTGTTTGTCCCATTTAGTGTGTGTGTAGTGTCGTTGTGTGATGTGCCTGCGACGTTTGGGTCGACTGGATCGAGTGGTTGAGGTGGTTCTATTTACACATTTCGCGGTCTACGGAGATAGGGCGCGACGTTTGTTAACGGAACGTAGTTAGCTGCGTTTGTCGCTAGCGGGTTAAGGTGGGTTTCTACTCTATCAAAGTAGCGCTGGGACATCTCCTTAAAATATTCGGAGATAGATGGTAATTCACAATCATTGTGTTAATTAGAGTTCCGTTGATACCACCGTGCACCGGTGGCTTTTCGGATGAATCCAGATTTTAGAAAGCTGTAGTGAATGATACCGGCGCTAGTCCACCAAACACTCACAAATAACTTTTTCTGAGTCAATTTTCGTTTGGGGCAGGGTTTGGTTGGTGTCCAGGGTTCAGCCACTGCGACGAGCGCTACCAGTTGATCGCTCGCCCTCGATGCTCCTGCACGACAACGCGCGACCTCATACTACAGATGGTCTCCAAGTTACAAGAGCTGGTGTTGGAAGACCTGTCTTCCGCCGTAGTCACCAGACCTTGCGCCTACAGACTACTATTTTTTCCAGAATTTGGATAAATTTTTGGCGGAAAAAAATTCAATACCCGAGACGCACTACAAAATGCCTTTGAAGAATTTGTTGCCTCCCGTCCAGCTCATATCTTCAAGAAGGGCATCAGGTCATCAATAAATTGCCACTGTGTTGGCAAAGATGCATTGATTGCATAGGTGATTACTTTGATAAATAAAAATAAAAAATATAGAAAAAAAATATATGTTAACTTATTTCATAAAAAAGTAGAGACCTAATAATAGGACTAATCCTAACTAATAGTTATTCTTAAAGATGCTGCACCCTATCTTGACTTTAATGTAATGTTATTTCACATACAATTAAAAACAATTAATATTTTAAGCTACAAGAATTACCTTATTACTATTACCTAGGCTATCAGTTGTAAGTACATTGGGAAACCTCATTCGAATCTCACTATGTATTAAGTATCTTAGGATGGGGTTTTTCATATCAATATACATAGTGTCTTCTTCGCTGTCACTTAGCCATCTGGAAAATGCAATGTTTTTATTATTTTGACCCATAAGATTATACACACACATTAACACAGTGAAGGTTATGTTATAAATTAAATATTCTGATAAAAGCTTTAAACAGGGAAGACATCTAATTTTTATATGTAAGCCATTATATGAAGTATGAATAGTAAACTGCTATATATAACAAAAATTAAATAATTTACAGGACATATTATGCCCTGTAAATAATTTTTGAGGTGTTGCCAGTTTGTCAGTAGTATCCCAAAATTCACAATACCTAATAAGTTACTTTATGCCAGGAGTTATAAAATAGTTTTACTACTCAAAATTTGTACTGGATTTCTGGTAGCTATGTATGTGAAAATATTATACAAAAACGAAATTAGAAAAACGATTAGATAAGTCAATCTATGTAGACTATACTATTATGTTTTTGATGTTGAAGAATAACATCTTGATAAACTACCTAGTTTACCCCTAGTTTTTAAGTTTTTTTTAAGTTTTAAGTGTACTAACAAAATGGGTGTACTTACCTGAATAATGAAATAAATAATAATAATAATAATAATTTCGTACTATAGGGCGAAAGGGGAAGAAACTGCGGGGATAGCGTATCGGGCTCGGATGCATTGCTTTTTTGCTGAGCTGGAGCCGTCTATTCCCGTCACGGCACAAAACCTGGCAGACCGAGTTCGGTACATCATGCGCTCGAAAATATTCGATGATGCCGAGCTCGAACGACTACGACGTGAGGCCATTCCCTCATCGAATGAATTGACTACGGCTGGGGATGAGGCTCCTCAGGCGACAGACCAGCTGCCACGCATAGAAGCCGCCATGGATCTTCCAGTTGTGGATGATTCAGACGATGATGAAATGGTCTCCCACGAACTAGAGCAAATGAGGAGTATATTGGAAGAGGCGATTTTAGAAACGCGCAGCATGCCTCTCGAAAATCGACCGCGACTTCCCCGCATACCCCTAAGCAAGCGAAATCGGGCTGTCGTGAGGGCTCTTAACCCAATGCTGGTAACCTATTTGGAAGCCAGCCGGGACCTTTGCGAGACGGACTCAGTTCTTTTTGGCGCCGCAGTGGCAGCTTGCCGTATTATTGGCGCCAAACTTGCCATGGCTGGACGCGCTACTAAACAAAGTAGCGCCATCCCAGCCTGGAGAAAAAGAATTGAGGACCGTATCGCAAAGGCAAGGGCCCTTATCGGCAGACTGATAAGCTTCAGGTCGGGTAATAATAGACCGAGGGTTGTGCGCACCGTTAGAATGGCGTTTGCTGGGACAAATATCAGTTTGTCCCAGCCGGATATCACGCAGAAACTAACGGAGCGCATAGACGACCTGAAGCAAAAGATTGCGCTTGGGGGAAGCGGATTCGCCGATTTACCGAGAGGTCAAGGCGGTTCAACCAGAATCGTCTCTTCCAGAGTGATCAGAAGAGGCTCTACAAATCATTGGAGCGACCAGAGGTATGTGGAGCGGGCCCAAGACCGGATCAGGCTAACACTGTCGCATTTTGGCGTGGCCTGTGGTCAGAGCCCGTAAACCACAGCGAGGGCCCTTGGACGGAAGTTGTGGCGAGTCAGTGTGCGAGTATTACGCCCATGGACCCCGTCATCATAACGCCGGATGACGTAGCTGAGGCGGTCCGTAGAGCCCCGAACTGGAAAAGTCCGGGACTCGACGGACTGCATCACTACTGGCTGAAGGGGTTCATGGTGTGTCAAGCTGTGCTCGCCCGTCAGTTTCAAGAGGCTCTCAACCAGAAGTCGCTCCCTAGCCTCTTCACTACTGGGATCACTCACTTGGTTCCTAAAGACCAGGTTACCACAGACCCGAGCAAATACCGCCCTATTACGTGTCTACCCACCATATATAAGACACTGACATCCATTTTGAGCGCGAGAATCACTCGTCACCTGGAGCTAAATCAGGTGATGTCACGCGCTCAAAATGGATGTCGGGGCGGTGGTCGTGGAACTAAGGAACCACTCCTCATTGACGCGGTCATTGGCAAAGTGGTGAAACGCAACCGTCGGAACTTCTCCGCCGCCTGGATAGACTACAGAAAGGCATTCGACTCGGTGCCCCATACATGGCTAAAGAGAGTCCTCGAGCTGTACAAGATAGACTGTACAGTGAGAGACTTCCTCGAGCAGTGTATGGGGCAGTGGAGTACGATCCTTTGTCATCTGGGTGAGCGGATGATGGCTGCGGAGAACCACATAAGGATAAGAAGGGGTATCTTCCAAAAAAAAACTAATCTGAGGGCATAGATTTATCTATGCCCGTCAACTTAAGGACCCTTTCCGAGGCTGAAACATACCGATACCTTGGTATGTCACAGAACATCGGTATCGATGAGGCTGGTGTGAAACAGTCAGTTTGCGACGTGTTTTATGCACGCTTGACCAAAGTGCTTAATAGCCTTTTGTCCGGTGTGAATAAGACACACGCATATAACGGTTGGGTCATGCCTGTCCTTATGTATACCTTTGGCATACTCAGGTGGACTCAGACTGAACTTAACGCCCTGGATAGAAAAGTCCGCACTACCATGACGTCCCATAGGATGCATCATCCGAGATCGTCGGTAATGAGGCTGTACTTGCCGCGAAAGCATGGTGGGCGTGGCTTTCTAAGCGCGCTCACTATGCATAATCGTGAAGTGTGCAGCCTCCGTCATTACTTCTTGCGAGATCGGATGATCCATTCTATAATGACGTCATTTCTAGTGATAAAGGGCTTACCCCTCTATCCTTGGCCAACGAGCAATGGCAGGACCCAGCAGTGCTTAGCATTTCCGACCGGGAGACCGTATGGAAGGAGAAGGAGCTCCACGGGAGGTACTACAGGGTTCTACATGAACCCTTCGTAGATACAGTCGCTTCCCTCAACTGGCTACGTTTCGGTGACCTCTTCGGGGAAACCGAGGGTTTTGTCTGTGCAATACAGGATCAGGTTATTAAGACCAACAACTATCGGAGATACATCCTAAAGGATGGCACCGTCGACGTCTGTCGAGCTTGTCGCCATCCCGGGGAGTCACTTAGACATGTCATTTCCGGTTGTTCGGCGCTTTCTAACTCTGAGTACTTGCACAGGCACAACCTAGTAGCCAGAATTCTACACCAGGCGCTCGCTCTGAAATACGGTCTCGTGGACCGGAAATTGCCGTATTACAAGTACTTGCCGGAAGCCGTGCTCGAAAATGACCGCGCCAGGCTCTACTGGGACCGGGCCATCATCACAGACAGGACTATTCTTGCAAATAAGCCTGATATTGTGCTGATGGACCGGGCACAGTCACGGATATTTTTGGTCGACATTACCATTCCGTATGACGAGAACCTCGTGAAAGCCGAAACAGATAAGCAAACAAAATATCTGGACCTGGCTCACGAGGTGACCGACATGTGGGGTGGTCTGCCGACCGAAATTATTCCTGTAGTCGTCTCTGCAAACGGGCTAATCTCAGTCAGCCTCTCGGGTCATCTGAGGCGACTGGGACTCCGTGACGGACCGCTCCGGGCTCAAATGCAGAAGGCAGTGGTCCTCGATACCGCCCGCATCGTCCGTCGGTTTCTTTCCCTTTCCCCCTAACCCTCGGCCGTTTGGTCTCCCCTGCCGAGGGCTTCCATCTGGTTGGATCTTTATTTATTTGTGTATTTTTTGTATTTATTTTATTTTATTGATATTTATGTATATTTATCTTTTCATTTTAATTTATAATTATATATTTATAGAAACCAACCAGATGAGAAAACTATACAGATACCCCAAAATAATAATAATAAAACTTGCATGTCAAAAATTATGGGGTGTGTGTAGGCTGTTACATTATTTTATTTCATTATACCTTTAGATACTTACTTGCAAACTTCAGAGCAATATCGCTGTATTTGTTTTTCTTCTTCTATTTCTAGGGAAGGAGTTAAGTAATTATGAAGCGTTTTATTTTTCATATGTTCACGGATCTTGCTTTCTTCTGCCTTGCAGAGATATGGTATACCCTCATATGCAAACTGAGGAATAGTAAATTAGAAGTAGGTATAACAGATTTCTCATAATAATTTAATTAAAAAAAATATTTTATGGTAGTACAGTGGTTAAGTGTTCGGCTGAGGTTAAGGCCCAGTTTACATTTTGAGAACTGACAAGTGCGAGTGGCAAGTGCAACTGACAAATGCTTAGTGCATGTGAACAAGCAGTGACAAGTGATAAGTGTGATTAAAATGCACACTAAGCAGTTGCCATTTTTCGGTTGCACTTGGCACATGCACTTGTCACTTCTCAGAATGTAAACCAGGTCTTAGTGTTTGATTGCCTCATTGATTTAGTGGATGTAACAGCGATTGCTGATAATGAGGTCCTGGGTTCGAATCCCTGGTTGGGCCAAAATCAATTATTGGGATTTTCTGTCAAGAAATTCTGAGTATCAGCTAAGAGTCAGGAAGTTGGCAGTGTTTCACTCCCACGCCTCGGAAAGTGAAGTCGTATGTCCAGTGCCTGATCTCTCTCTGGTTGTGCCGGCTGGCCAAGACTGCCATGACCGAAATTCAATTTGGAGGACATTACTATTATTATTGTTTGGCTGAGATGGGTTGTAGGTTTGATTTCCACATGGAACAAGTATGAGTTCATCTGCAATTTTATATGTAAAATCTGTCACAATACAGGATACGTATAGTTATTTGACTCTCCAGTAAAATGGACAAATATTTAATGATATATAATATTAAATTAAAATAACAATAAAAATTACCTTGTTGAAGTTAAAATTATGTTTACATAGAAACTTTAGTGTAGACGCTTGAAATATGAAAGACTGGTCAATATCTCCAAGGTTCTGAGGGCACAAGTGAAATGTATAGCCAACAGCAATGTAGCTGTCATGTTCTCTGTCATACTGGAACATGGTGAGGCCTACTTGGGTCATTATCATTTTGCTCACTTCACTTTTAAGTTTATCATATCTTTCTTCATTGGTGTCAAACAATCTGAAATGCAAAGGCCCCAACATTGTTTTGCATTAAAAACATAAATACCAATTATTTTCATGCCAAATACTAATACCGAATGAAATTAAATAAATTATTATTATTATTATATATATTATATCATAAGTTCTCAATAAAATATAAAAAATAGGCTCCTTGTGAAAAATTAATTGTGATTATGGCAAATCCTTCTTATTGAAGAATAAGTTTTGTTTGCCTATGAAACAGAAACAGAAACTTTTTTATTCAATATAGATTATAAACTTATTGAAAGTCACTTTTTTCATTTACCACTAGTTCGCAAAAAAAAAACCTCTGTCCTGGGAAGAACCAGCAAGAAACCCAGCGGGACTTTTTTTTTCAAACAATAGTTTACAATCACGTAAGTTACAATTAACAACATAAAACAAATTAGAAATAGCTTGGTAGCGATCACCCTTCCCAGGGGTTATTATCATCCATAAATTCCTTAATATTATAGTAACCCTTTTTATACAAACTTAGTTCAATAAAGTTTTTGAACTTTGTGTATGTCAGATTTTGTATATATTGGGGTGATCTGATCTACCTAAAGTAAATCATAGAAATTCTGCTGAAACCTATAATATCCTATTAGTATCAAAAACTATCCTAAGGTTGGAGAATATAAATGATCAGTACATAGGCTAATAGAATAATAACAAATGGTAGATTATCCAATTTTATTTTGTAAATGGCTGAATGAACAGTTACATAATGTGGGGAGCAATCAAAGCAGTTGTGAATGTGCTTGTTTATTTTTTCAAATGAACAAATTAACCAATTACCCTTATGTTGAAAGAACAGTTGCTAAACTAATTATCTTTTCAAAGTATATTAAAGTTTATGTCACTCCACACCTCTAGCTTTACAAAAAACTCAAGGGATAGTAGGAAAGGGACTATGTGGAATTGTTCAACATAGTCATTTTCTTTTTTTTGATTATGTGAGTTTTTGACCTACAATTATGATAGGCAATGAATAAAATGAAATCAAATATATTTCTAATATCCTATTTATAAAACATGGGGCTTTTTTGGTATAATAATCTATTATGGATATACCATTGATACATAATACACTTTAACTAACCCCTTCTACCATAATGATATGTACCCAATATCTGTTTTATAGTATAAGAGTGACCAAAGAACACACAGTCCACCTAATGGTAAGTTGATACTGTGGTCCATACATCCACATCTATACTCAGAAAATGCAGACCCCTGATGTCTAAGATGGATTGTTTCATTTCCAGTAAAAAGGGTCTCCAATTCTCTACACCCACCATAGGAAACACAAAGCATTAAGCAGTTACACTCAGCGGCACAGAATCTTGGCCAAGCGTTTATCTTGCGCTTATCTTGCGATAACAAAAATAAGTGTTTCTGATGAATGTTTGTTATGCAGGTAGGTATGTCAAAAAATGTTTACCCTCGAGTTCAAAAGGGGACATAATTCAGTTTAAATGCAACATGACGAATTCTTTCATTTTTAGTTGAATCGGGTCATTGGAGTTCACATTTTAAATTTGTATGTTGTGAAAAGTTTACTGTAAGGTTATTCAATTATTGTGATCTTGTGTCTTAATTCAATACCTAAAGGCGTTTTAAAACCAATCAAATGCCATTAAGATCAGCACAAGTTGCACAAGCAGTAACATTAATTGACCAAGGGCTGACACTGCATGAAGTTGCTATTGTGCTTAACGTACCACAGTTCTCAATGCAGTATGCACTGAAACGATACCAGGAAATAGGCCACTACACCCGCAGGCCAGTCAGCAGGGGTGTAAGGTGCATATTGGCCCCGGACGATCATTTTATTCTGGAGACTTTGAGAAACCACTACCTGACCGCTGTTGAGATACGCCAGCGGCTCAAAATCGCAAGAGGTGTTAATGTTAGTGAGCGTACGGTGAGAAGACAAATGATGGAAGTGAATTTAAAAGCTCGTAGACCAGCATGAGGTCCAGAACTTCTCAGACAGCACTGAGTAGCCCGACTTCAGTTCGCAAGAGAACATGTCAATTGGACACACAAGCAATGGCCTAGAGTGTTGTACACAGATGATTGTTGAATAGCTTTATGTGCTCCAGACAGTCGAGAACGAGTCTGGAGAAAAAGAGGAGAGAGGTTTCTACCTGGCTAAGCTTTCCATTGACGTCTGTAGAGTTGGGTTTTGATATTTCTTTTACGAAAGGTTACATTATTATAAGCAAACACACAAAGTTTAACATATGGAGACGCGTACGTTTTGAGAAAAAAATTATTGAAATCAATTATTTGTGCAATATTTATATAAATCCCTACTGCAGATTATATTGAATTATCGCCATTTAACATTTCATTTTACGTACGGTTAAGTTGTCATATGTTCGGTAACATTTTATTTTATATAAATTTACATAAATAATTATATTTTGTACTCATTTCAATAGTTTTCATGTGGTTGGGTTTGAAAGTAAGTCATCAAGGAAGTTCTTCAGGACGACGTAATGCCTTATTCAGGGTTCATTGGATATGATCAATTCCTCCGCATGCACGATAATGCACGCCCATACGTCGCACATTGTTTAGAGGAATATCTGGAAGAGGTTGGAATACAAAAATTACAGTGGCCAGCTCATAGCCCGGACTTAAATCTCTTCTCTGGTCTGGCCACTTGGGACACAGCATACTGCAAGTTGATGTCAGAAACATCATTAAAAGCATGCCAGATCAAATGCAGACGGTTTTCAGGGCTAGAGGAGGAAACACCCGATATTAAAACTGATAGACAATAAAGAAACAGACTTAATTTTTAACTTTGTAGTGTTTTTAACCTCTCAACTCCCAAACGGTCTCATGAGGCCGTGGCCAAATTACATCAAATCCCTAGCGGTCTCATGAGGTCACACCCACACACAGCACTTCAACCCATAAAAACTTATATATAGAGACTACTTTTCTATGAAGAAGTTTAGCATTATATAATCAATATGAAATACTCTATCCTCTAGTGCAATAAAAAAACTGTTATCCTATGAATATTTATTTATAATCTACGTTTATTTCATATTCGCATGAATGTTATTGTGTTGATTTTTGGATTTTTCTAGTGTTTTATTAGTTAGTGTTTTAGTAGGTTTATTATAAAATTGTAATGAAAGTTTTTGTGTGAATATAATTTATCTTTTTACGTAAATAATTTTGAGTATATATATATTGAAATAATGGTAATTTTCACGCTCCAACATTTGCTTGATATATATTTTTGTTATCAAAATACAATAAAATCTTTTTGTAATGAAGTAAAACCTGACTTTTGTTAAGACCACAAGATAGAAAATTTTATATAGATTTTAAAATACTAAACTTCTTCATAGAAAAGTAGTCTTTAAATATAAGTTTTAATGGTTTTAAGTGCTGTGGGTGGGTGCGGTCGCTTGTGAGCTCTCGGGATTTGACGGGCGCATGCGACTGCACGGGATTTTTATGGTGCTTAAGGGGTTAAGGTGACAATGGAAAGATGTTAATTTTAGTGAAAACATTTTATCTTGAAAAGAAAAATTTTGGTTTTTAATTTAAATTAAATTTCTACATTTTAAAACCATTAGACACCTATTGAATCCATCTACCCTTAATTTACTGTTAAAAAAACATTTCAGTATAAATAATCAGCTAATTCACGAGTGGCCAAGTTTCCGTGCCGGTAAGTGTATTTTACATTGGTATTCTGTGAAAGCGTGGTCCTTAGATGGTCGAGCTGACCCATTCTTGCTACAATCACAATATATTTGTAGTATGGATCTACTACGTAAAAACCAAAGTTAACCCTTTACCAAAAATACAAATACGCTGATATAAAGTACAATGTTTAATCAAATCCTTGTAGTATTTTTTATTTACCTATATTTGAAATTTTCTCCCGACAATAAAGCAGTAAATTCAGCATCGAAACCGACGAAACAACAACGTTTCAAATTTGTAACTATATTTTCAAATTCTTCAGCAAAGTTTTTTCTTGTTATTTCCATTACTTCAACTCAACATACATTGGCTTTTTAGAAAACAGATTTGTATTGAAAAATTAATCGATTCAATCTAGATATTACGTAGGTACTAGCTTACAACTACAACAAATTCAAATTGTCAACAACACCATGTCAAGTGTCAACTGTCAACTGTCAACACCTGCGTAGGTATATTCGATATACATCGATGGGTCAAATTCACTGGATGTTTAAGATACGATGCATCGAGTCGATCCGATGTTTTGGAAAATTATTGATACACTCGATATATCGAAGTATTTTATAAAACATTGAACCAATGATCAATGATAACCAGCTATTAATATTGATATTATAACTTCTAAATCTCTTAAAATATTAGTTATAATATTAAACCTGTTGGTGGCACTAGTTGATAGCTGTCAATCCTTCAATCAAAAAATTTGACAATGACTGTTTGGCAGCCCTGTGCTAGAGAGAATATAAAAAAAATCCTCTGTTCTGTTTCGGTGAGCTTTGAATAAAAATGCTAAATTAAATTTGATTTTAATTGTGTCGTGAATATGCACACTTGACGGAACGGAGTAAGAATTTCGTTTGTGAGAAAAACCCCATCGTTTTCGTCACCGCCTTAGACGGGCCTGTATCAAATTTAATGGGAGGCCCAAATGAAGTGTAAAGACTTTTCACAAATGAAACAAAAACGCTCGCATTGAATGAAAATAATTATAAATTGATTGAAACAAAAACAGAAACTTTTTTATTCAATGTAGATTATCAACAATATTTATTGATAGTCAATTTTTTCATATGCCACTGGTTCGCAAAAAAACCTCTGTCTTGCAAGAACCAGCAAGAAACCCAGCGGGACTATTTTTTTTACAGATAATATTACTTACAATCATGTTTACAATTAACAACACAAGACAAATTAGAAATAGCTTGGTAGCGATCACCCTTCCCAGGGGTTATTATCATCCATATATTCCTTAATATTATAACCATTTTTATACAAACTTGGTTCATAAAATTTTTGAATTTTGCGTATGACAAATTTTGTATATTTCTCGGATTTTGTTGTAAAAGCGTATATATCGCCCCGAGAATAAATTACTGACTCGGTGAAGTCGAGTAACTGGTACTACTAGCTTGTGTAAGTTCCTAATATTTACAGAATGAATATCACTTATTTTTGCAAAACTACGTTTATTCCTGTGTACGTACATTACATTTTCATGAATGTATTGAGACGCCATAGTTAATATATTAATTTGCTTAAATTTTTGTCACACTGACTCTTTTGGTTTTAAATTGTATATTGCTATAATGGCCCTCTTCTGTAAAATAAATATAATTTCAGTGTCAGTCGCGTGTCCCTATAGCAAAATACATAATGCTATGGAATTAACTAAAGTAAACTATTCTAGCTGTTTCAACACTGGTAAGAGTTCTAATCTTTTTTACAGCATGTGCTGCAGAACTAAGTCTGCTAGCTAGTTTTGATATATGGGGGAGCTATTGAAGCTTTTCGTCTAGTGTGATTCCAAGAAAAATGGCTCAGTTCTTCCCCATTTAGAATTACATTCGTATTAACATGTTTGACATTAGGAGTTACGAATTCCATATATTTAGTTTTAGTTCTATTTAAATGCAAATTATTAACATTAAACCAATTGACTAAATTAGCTATAGCATTATTTACTTCATCGTAATTTAATAACTGTCGTTTTAATTTGAAAATTAATGTAGTATCATCAGCGAATAATACTATATCATGGTTATCCCCTACTATGTAAGATAAGCCATTAATATATACAAGAAACAGAAAGGGGCCGAGAATTGAGCCCTGAGGCACGCCTATTTGTACAGTCGACGCGGAAGAACTCATACTATTAATGACAACTTTTTGCGTTCTGTCACTTAAATATGAAATAATTAATTTAAGAGCATTTCAGCAGAGCGGGACAGTATTTCATGCCGGCACACCGCCTGCAACTTTACAAGGCGCAGGTTCGGCCGCTCATGGAATACTGTTCCCATCTCTGGGCTGGGGCTCCCCAGTACCAGCTCCTTCCACTTGACCGCATCCAGCGCAGAGCGGCTCGAATCGTCGACGACCGAGTGCTTTCCGATCGGCTCGATTCACTGGCGCTGCGAAGAGATGTTGCATCTCTTTGCGTATTTTATCGCATCTATCACGGGGAGTGCTCTGAGGAATTGTTCGGATTAATCCCAGCCGCCAAATTTCGTGAACGCACTACACGGCAAACGTCCCGATACCATCCACACCATCTGGATGCTTGGCGGTCCACCACTGTACGTTTCAAAAGGAGTTTTCTTCCGCGTACAACCTCTTTGTGGAATAATTTACCACCGGTGATTTTTCCGGACCGATACGACCTGGGGACCTTCAAGAAAAGAGCTTACTCCTTTCTAAAGGGCCGGCAACGCACCTGCAATTCCCCTGGTGTTGCGGTTGATCATGGGCGGCGGTAGTCACTTAACATCAGGTGAGCCACATGCTCGTTTGCCCCCTCTTCTATAAAAAAAAAATTTAAAAACATCACTTCTTACACCGTAATATTGATTGATTATAAGTTATTACTTACAATTAATACTCATAGGAACTGGTATGTCATTGTCATACACTCAAACAGGGTAATCCCGCTATAACTGATGTATGTATGCTGACAGGCACGCGTTGCTGATTTAGTAATCTGTGGTCATGGGTCAATCGTGAAGTGAGACATGTTGCCAACTTCTGGACGTCCACTTGACCCAGGGAAAAAGAGATTCCTTTTTTGACTTTCATAATTGTAGAAGTAAAAACTTCTTTAGGCACGTTGGGCACGTTTTATCATATGGTTTTTTTTTCTCGGGAAGTACGGTCTAAGCGTTTATGTGTAATTGTGAATGACATTTTAAGAATTTTAATTTTTGCTTACACACGTTCGGGACCCTTAAAGCCCGGAGGCCCCATATCGTTGATACGGCGGATACGGCGGTAGATACGCTACTGGTTTTCGTACATGATCGGACAGGTAAGCTTTTTCCTAACTAAATTATAATTACCTACTATATCTACTTACTTAATAATAACTCACCTACTTGCCTAGTTCTTACTTTTGACTTTAACTAAGTTGTTAAGTCACCTTCTTAGCCTTTATATTCTTACTATACCTACTACCTACTCACGTAGCTAACTACTAACTTAGAATGTGTTTTGTACATATTATGCTGACTTAAACTTAGTTATTTAGCATCAAGTCAAACCTCCGTGGTTTTCAGATGTTAATAAGACCTATATTTGTATGTATTTTTTTTGATCTGATAAATAAATTAAAAAAGTAAAGTAATTAAGTAGGTAGGTTTTTAGTTTATTTATTATCATATTTTATGCCATTCCTTGGGAGAGACCCATGTTCAGCAGTGCACTACTTGTGAAGGGCTGTAATGATGATGATGACGATTTTCATATTAGCAAGAGTACAATTTTATAATTTAGCGATTATTTGTTATTTGTAACATACTTTTAACAACACAAATTGTCTGTATTTTATAGTAGGTATAAATTTCATCAAATGTTTGCGAATCGATTCGAGAAGCTAATTACACTAGTTCAGTTATAAGTTAACCAACGATTTGTGTAACTTTGCCTAAACAAATACAATAAATGTTTATTGTCGGAAAACTCCATTCTGAAAAAAAAAAACATCGATGTTTCAAATCGATATATCGGATTATATCATTGCACAGTCTCGAAGTATTTATAATCAAAAAAAAACTCCTCCTAGTGTGAACTGTCAAACTACTGTCACACATAATCTTTTTAAAGTAGACAAGCCAAAATCTTAGACCATACAGCCTATTCTGAAGTATATTTCGTTCACAAAATGATGCATTACATTGCGAAGTCTGATGACAACTTAACCGGACAGCTGATGACGACAGTACCTCAAGATCATAAGACTGAACATAATGTTAAAATTTTTAAAAAGGTACATACCTACCAATTATTATATCTTACTTAAAAATGTAATAACGCTAGACATTTTTATTGGTTAAAAAATACCCACTATCATAAGTTTGTTATTAAAAGATTTAAAGTATTCCTGATATTTTTTCACTATTACTGTTATAAGAATGTATTTATAAAAGTCTAGCTTTTAATACTATTGCAAGTGCCAGGCCGCATAGTGCCTGCGATGCTTGATGGAAGATTTTTCGGAAGATTTTTTAGTGTTGAAGCTACCCTGCAGGTAGATATATATTATAGATATAATACAAATGGGTCGAATCGACCGAGTAAGCACCATGCTCTTACAGAATACCATCATATCAGATCAGTAAACCCATGGGACTCAAAAATAGTTACTACGGATGTGCGTTTGGTGAATGATGGCGGATCACCAATTAGATTAAAAATGAATAGAATAAGTAGAAGCGAGTACAATTATAGTAAAAATGAGTAGAATGATTTATTACAAAAATGTGATTCTTGATATCCTAAAAGTTTACAAAATGTACTGAGTTCAAAAACAATAATAATGTCAACTTTAAAATATTTACAAACTTAAGATTACAATAAAGAATAAGGATCTTATAATTTACTAACATGTCGTCGTTGCAAGTATAAAAGCTCCTATGTCTAATTTTCTTTGAAGATAAGATTTGTATATATTTGAAAAGAGATTTTGAATCTAGTTGGATTTGTAAAAACTCCCATGTGAATATGTTATTCATTCACTGAAGTACGTCTTATTTACAAAATATCACAAGTGTCAGCCAACATTTAGTTGTTCATCAAAATCTCTTATGTGCCCAATGCACATAGGAGATTTCGGTAACAGTTTTATTTCAAAAACATGTAATCTCCTATGTGATACTCGGCGATGCGTTCTGCCAAATTCTCGCCTATTTCTTAGAAAGAGAGTACAATGTTACGTCATGCGTACAGTAAAGTGAGATGGGTAATAAATAAAAGGTCAGGGTCATACGTCACTTGAAGCTACAATTTGTCTCGTGCTAACACGGACCTTTTGTTTTTTCTACTATTTTATAGATGTTTCGTTGTGCGAACTTAACAAAGACTGTGATATGTGATACATATCTAAATGGATAAAAGTATTCGTCAAAGATACCGAGAACATCTAATGATAAATTTAGTGTTAAAACCTGAGTTAACTGTCGATAATATGGAGACGAAATTACAGCCGCTACCTGGTCGAAGGAATTACCTCCGTATCTCGACGACTCATTAATAACGCTGGAAGATTTTGGATTTGAAACTGCTGTACCTCCAAGATCGCAGTCACTCTCATTTTTGCGATCGCCATCATCTGCTGCGGCTATTTAACATGTCTCATTATGTAGCAGTGACGATGAAGCGCCGTTGGAAATGTTTACTCAAGCTATCATACATTCCATACAGGTCTCTAATCAGGAAAGCAGCAGGTCAGCAGAGAATGAAATCATGTCACCACCACCATCATGTCAGTTTTAAAGCCACTGTCGCCAGACTTAGATGCGATTTTGTGATTTGGTAGCGATAATAGTGTGCAGGGCCTGAACTGGGCTCCATCCTCAAGAAAAAAGAGAAGGATGCAGTTTACTTCGCTTGATAGTGATGATGAAGTAGGGGGTGCTAATAATCTCAGATGGAGGTTTGATTGCGACCTAAGACGACTCGACCAGGCAACATACAACGCACGTACCCTAAGGACTAACGAGAAGATTCTGGAGCTGGAAAAGGAGATAGACAAGTTGCGCTGGAATATTAAAGGATTATCCGAAGTCCGAAGAGAGGGGGAGGACACGGTGATTCTCGAATCCGGCAACTTGTTCTATCACCGGGAGAGTGATTTATCGTCCACAAGTCTCTCGTTAACAACATTGTAAATATTGGGAGTGTGTCGACGAGGATTGCGTACCTTATACTCAGAATCACCATACGGTATTCACTGAAGGTGAGTCTGAGACTTCAACGCAAAACTATGCGCACAAGGAAGAACGGTGAGCGGAAGGTAGCGAAATTTGGGATAGGTCAATGGAACGCAAGGGGCCAGCAGCTGGCCGACTTCATGGAGATAGAGGGACTCTTTATGATGAAATCTTTCTTCCAGAAGCGGCTCCACAGAAAATGGATCTGGTCGAGCCCCGACGGTTCGACAAAATGAGATTGACTTCATTATGACGTCTAGACGGCAAGGCCCCAGGCTAGCATGGAATTACAGCGGAGCTTCTGAAGGCGGGTGGAAAACCGGTACGGACGGAATGGAAGAGCTTCTTAAGGACTTTCTTCAGAAGCTCTTCCATTCCGTCCTTCATGGTGGCACTACGCTGGAGGCGTGGAGCAGAAGTGCGGTAGTCTTGTTCTTTAAAAAAGTCGACAACGCTCTCTTGAAGAACTACAGACCGATTTCCCATCTAAGCCCCGTCTACGTGCTGGTTTTGAGAGTTATTATGAATCGTCTGGCACGTAGACTCGACGACTTCCAGGCTACCGAAAAAGCTGGTTTCCGAAAAGGCTTCAGTACCATAGATCACATACATACCCTGCGGCAGATTGTACCTGGCCCGGAAACAAATCAAATGATATTACGTAGTTTTTCGACGTAAGTAGTGTCCATAGTGGTAGTTGTAGATATATTTGTATATAGAAAATCACTCGGTAGTCGAAAATTGTAACCGTAGGTAAGTTCGGCTGCACTAATGCCGGTGTCCGTGCGAAGGGCGGCACGTAGACCTAATAGTATTATAAGTAGTTCGTCGACCCATGATCTTGAATGAGTCAGTTTCGCGCGTAAAGCGGTTTTTATTGTACGATGCCTTCTTTCAATAATTCCGTTGCTTTATTGGTGATATGGCGTATTTCTTGTTGTATTTATTCCAAGTAGCTTCATTAGGTTGTTGCGACCAAGGCAGACAGTTCGAAAGCCAAAGATGGCTTTCGAACTGTCTGCCTTGGTCGCTTGTTTATGTAACGGGACATCGGAATCGACTTATCCAATGTACATATATCGTTTCAGCAACAGTCTTCGCAGTTATATCTGCTGTAGGTATTGCTTCATACCTAATATAGCGCAATAGAAATGGTATACGAGCCAGGGACGCGTGCCGCGTATTTGACTTAAAAGCGAACTACATAGTACATACTAATATTAGAATTTCGTGACTCAGTTCGAAACAAACCGTCGTCAAGTGTTAGTCGTGGTGCACGTGGTTAAAAATGGTCTATTGCAGTGTTTCGAACTGCTTAAACTGTTCGGGAAAGGGTGATTGTTCTTCTAAAGGAATTTCTTATCATTAATGAGTAAAATAATACATTTTTAAATCGATTTTAACAATAAAACTGAAGTCAAAGAAACAATTCACTCCAGTTCTTAGAAAACTACAATGATTTATTTTAATGTAGTTCTTACGGAACATTTCCAAGATTTGCACAGGGAACGACCTCACAAAACACCAGCGTGAAGTGGAAGCTCAGCTTCCGCGTATCGTCTGGTGTATGCAGGTGGCCGGAAGCCCAATTCCCCCCCCCCCCCCCCATCAACATGGTAGCAGAATTAAATGTTAGACTTCCCCAGGAGGGTACCAGCACCCCTGAAGAATCCCTCGCTGAGCATCCACGACCAAGTTATTCCACTCCTGAGCGTGGGTGCTCAGGCTGCCTCGCGTATTTTGGGGAGGGGGGGGGGCGAATTCCGCTCAAGACAGCAACTGCTCGGGGCAAGCGAGCAACAAGACCAAGGCGACCCCTGCCACGCTATCCGTGAATTTATGCAATATCAGGGGACTTCACTCTAACCTAAACGCCGTCCACTACCATCTCGAGACGGCGAGGCCAGCTCTGCTCTTTCTGACCGAGACGCAGGTGTCCTCTCCGGCTGATGCTTCGTATCTCTCCTACCCCGGGTACAAATTGGAACACTCCTTTGTGCCTCGGGCTGGAGTTTGCGTTTACGTCAAAGAGGTATCTGTTCTCGACGCCTCGGCAGTCTTGAAGGTTCGGACCTGTCCATCCTTTGGCTACACGTAGACAGCGACGACCATCCGCACATTTACGGGTGCCTCTATAGGTCCCATAGCGGTAATGCCGAAACAGACTGACTCTTCAACCACGTCCAAATGGCTACAGATTTATTGCTACAGCAGATCCCCTCCGCAGAGATCGTGATCCTCGGTGATTTTAACGCCCACCACGCCGAATGGCTTGGTTCACGTTTAACCGATCATGCGGGGAGATCTGTTCATGATTTTGCCTTGGCATATGGTCTGACACAACTGGTTACTTCGCCTACGCGGATTCCAGATGTGGAGGATTATACATCTTCCCTGTTGGACCCCCCCCTTAATTCCTCGACACCCTTTAGGCTCCTTTGATTATTGTCTTGTGCCTGCTTGTAAAGTGATTTACTTTGATAATTTTTTACTTCTATATAATTAGTTTATCACTTGAGAATTGAGTACGGGATATTTTCCTTAGCAACAGTGAGACCAAATCGTTTGCGTGGAGGAGACATAAAGCTTCTTTTTGATAAAATTTTGAAAAACGAGGCGGCGGAGCTTTTTCGCAAATTACATCTAATGAAAGAAAAGTAGCTGCTATTAGACTAAGCAAATAGTTGTAGTCACTTGCATTTTTTATTTTCGTGTGTCATTTTATGTTTAAATTTATTGATTGTAGGTTAAATGTATAGATTATATTGTCATATTATTACGTTTTATTATTTTTGTTTTGTAATTATTATAGAAATTACAAAACAAAAATAATAAAAAATGTGTGATAAGTGATAACTGTATGACTGTGGTGGTCAAAAAAACAATCATAATAAAGAAGTTGAAGTTATGTTCCAACTATAACTTGAAGACTGTTATTTTAAATATTTTGATATATATTTTATGTGTAAATATTTATATAAATTATTCTATAAAAATATATTTTTAATTTATACCTAGTTTGATATAATATACATGGTATAAAAACAAAACTAAATATTGCAGATTTTTTAAATTTATTTTTTTGTTGTCTATGTAGCACCTATCAACCCAAATATATGACAGAAATATAAAAATAATGTTGTCATAAACTTTGCCAAGTTAAGGGTTAACATCAGGTGAACCGTATGCTTTTGCGTTTTTCTATATAAAAAAACTTCAATAAAAAGCGAGCATTATTACCGCAATAGACATTTTATTGAACTATACTTCGCTCGCTCTACGTCAGCGCATCGTAGTACGGCAACTACCTACGAGGAGTGGGGAGTATAGCGGCGGCATTGGTATTGCAAGTTAATTGAAACAAAGGCATTTCTGTTAGATGTTCTGTGGTTTCGAGCCATCTTCTGAGTCGATCCATCCACGTAACTGCCCTATATAGGTGTATATTATCTATGATCGTAACTAAATAACGATGTCCTAGAGCGGTCCGACGATGTCTATGTCGACATGTTGAAATCGGTCGGTTGGCGGGAATGCTTGAAGGGTCCTGTGGGTGTGACGTTGTATTTTGCTTTTCTGGCAATTGATATAACTTCTTGTCCACTGGGCGATGTCTGTATTCATTGTAAGCCAAAAAAGTTCTTGTAATTAACTTGCGTGTAGTTCGCGTTCCGGAATGACTTATATTGTGTGCGCCATTATATATTTCACGACGATATTCGTTAGGTATATATGGGCGTATATGGGATGTAGATGTTTCGCAATACAGCTGTATATCGGTGTTAGGTATATTCATTTTCTTGAGAGTTATATTATTTTCTTGTAGTAAGTTTTGAATGTCGCTATTTCCCTCCGAACAGTCGTCGTAGGGTCAACTCATCTAATTATGTGACAAAACAGAATGTGAAAAAAAAACGGATTAAACTTTATAAATTTTATTTTTATTTTTAATTGGTACTTAAACAGACTATTTATCATATGAGCAAGTGTAAGATGTAATCTTAACACTTGCGTATGAATTAACTTAGCGTAAAATGAGCTTAATCAAACCACGATGACTTGCCTAATTCTGCGACAAACACCATAATTCGGTGATAATACTTCTCTAATTCTTTTATAACCAAATTAAGTATTTATTATTTTTTAACACAAAAGTAACAAAAAATAAAATTAATAAAAAATATAAAGATATTGAAAGTAATAATTATGTATTTATTAATCAACGAGAAACTATCAAAAGTGGGGAAAAATAAAAAACAATATTGGACTTTATAATTGTTTTTTACTCTTCACCACTGGACTCGTCAATACTACAACCATCACACATAAAAATTTCTTGGTTGTCATTTATAATTTGACTTTGGCAATGGGTATGATAATGATTAGTACAGAACGAGCATGTTATTCAGTTGGCTCCATTTTGTAACTTAACATCTTGTGAGTATAGCCCATTGCACGTACTACAAATCCAATCATCATTCGAGATGGAATATTTTGATGATTGAGAAGATTGTTTGTCATTTTCGTTTGTTTGTCTTCGTGATTTTGGTTTATTAATCTGCTGAAGGGATAACTGCCGCCGGTTATCTTCTTTTGTAACATGTCTTACAGATACGATTGCAGATGATGTTGTGGCAACCGGTGTTAAACACTAAGCTTTGGGAACGGTTCTCTTTTTTTGTGTTTTGGTATTTGGTTTCCACTTTGGTAATGTTAATATATCATGTATAATTATTTTATTTTTGTTTTGAGGTCTTGATACGTCGTCGGTGATTAAAATGTTTTGTTCAGTATTGATAATTGATTCTAACTCGCATTCCATTTGTAAAACAAGAGGCTCATCATTCCGTGTTTAAGATTTTTCAAAAAGACTAGTACTTGAGATCGAAGGGTCTTCATTTTCTTTGACTTCTCCGTCACACAGAGGGTCATTATGTATTCCAGAGTGAGGAATTTCATTATCGTAGTCAATACCGATAGTTATTTCTTCCATTGATAAATTGGAAGGTGCAATAGCGTCTGTACATACAGCATTTTTATTTAATGGATAGATTCCAGCTTTATAATCCTGCTCGAATATTGGTTGGTATGAAACATTTTTCATAGACCGGTGTTAGGAATTTGTGGAAATCATATCTAGTGGGTACTAAGCTGGGATGTTTTATTTTATAATTTTGTAACTCTGCTCTCCATGCCGCTTTTCCACGAGCTTGTCATTCATATCGTCCACTGCATTGCAATCCTCTAGGCACTGAAAGCGGTTTTGTAACTCGAGCTGAAAGGTTTCGGGATTCTGGATTAGAGCACGAGGGGGGAAGGAGCGTTGACTTCGTTAGACGAGACCTCTCCAACTTAACGTTTAGGTTCAGTGTGCCTCTAACCATTCGGTGATCGCTGCCAGTTTTTACCCTTGCGATCACTGAGACATCATTGAATAGTTGGCGTCTGGTCGTCATAATGAAGTCAATCTCATTTTTTGTAGAACCGTCGGGGCTCGACCAGGTCCACTTCCTGTGGGGCCGCTTCTGGAAGAAAGAGTTCATCATAAAGAGTCCCTCTTTCTCCATAAAGTCGGCCAGCTGCTGGCCCCTTCGGTTCTGTTGCCCTACTCAAAATTTCCCCACCTTCAGCTCACCACTTTCTCTTGTGCCCAGTTTTGCGTTGAAGTCTCCCATCAACACCGTGTAGTGGGTTTTGGAGGAATGCATGGCTCTGGAAATATCCTCATACATTTCCTCCACCTCCTCATCCGGATGTGCCGAGGTTGGTGCGTAAACCTGTATGACCTTCAGCGAATACCGTTTGGTGATTCTGAGTATCAGGTACGCGACCCTCGTCGACACACTCCCAATCTTTACAACGTTGTTGACGAGAGACTTGTGGACGATAAATCCGACACCTCCTTGGGACAGATGGTCGCCCTCCCGGTGGTAGAACAAGTTGCCGGACTCGAGGATTGCCGTATCCTCCCCCTCTCTTCGGACCTCGGATAATCCAATAATATGCCAGCGCAACTTGTCTACCTCTTCTTCCAGCTCCAGTATCTTCTCGTCAGTCCTCAGGGTGCGTGCGTTATATGTTGCCAGGTCGAGTCGTCGTAGGTGGCAACCGAACCTCCACCGGAGATTCTTAGCACCCCCTACCCCACCGTTACCATGGTCGCCACCGTATCCAGGAATAGCGGGGCTGCCGGGGACTGGGGGTCGTTTTTTTGCGTCATTATTTATGGGGGGATATTTGCCATAGTTGCAACGCTTGGCGAGCGGGTTGGCAACCGCAGTTTTTTATTATAACACAGTTGTTATCAGGAAGATGTTGCTGCCCATCTCCTGCCTGTCTCCCTCTGTCGCCTCTTACGACACCCACGGGAAGATATGGGGTAGTGGATATTCTCAACCGCCACTACACGGCATACACGTAACGTATGATCTCCTATTATTTCACTAATATTATTTTACCAGAATTTTAATATACTAGAATTTTAATTAATAGCGATCAACAAAAATAAATAGGGTAAACTCACCTAATTGTGTGACTCACTTAATTCGGAGATACAACGTTTGGACTTTTTCACAGCGTTTTAGGAGTAAAATCCAATACATTAAAATGAGCCCTATAGTATGGTAATAAAGCTTCTTTTCGTGTACAAATTTTTGTTAAGATCGTGCGAGTGAGATAGTAACAATCACGGGATTTGTCATTGCGCCCGCCATGTTTGACGTTTCACCGGTAGCGTGCCACTGTGCTGTGTGTGCATAGAAAAGGTGAGTGTAAGGTCATGATACTTTGACAATTAGTTGTTAAAAACATATACTTATTGATACAGACAAAGGTTTTAGCAATTTTTCATTTGTTTTTGTATAATACCTTATTTCCTGGGTTCAAAAAGTTAACGATTCTCAAGATTGCAACTCAAAACTGTGTCACCGAATTAATCAAGCAAACTTTTATTATTTTCAATTCGTGTATTAATAATTGTTTTTAGAACGTGTACATTAGTAGTCTAAGTCAGAAAATATTTAGTTTTACTCAGATAATAAAGTAGGATCGCTTTCAAGCATTTTTAAAAAGTCCGTTATTTTTTATCACGTGATTAAGTGAGTTATTTTTTATTTTAGACGGCATGGAGGAAGGCAAAAATAAAAATTGAAAATATAATGAAACAACCCTGACATCCGCAATTGAAAGTGTTCTGCAGTCAAAAATGAGTCTGTACAGGGCATCAAAAGAATATAAAGTGCCGTGGAGTACTTTAAAGGTCAATGTTGACAGAGTAAAGGAAGAACGCAATCAGGGCATAACACAAATTAAAATGCTCAAGGTTGGTAGACCATTTTCTTTGTCAGCAAATTTTGAACAAAGTTTATTGTCATACATTATACAAATGCAAGAACTTGGATTTGGTCTTACTTTCAACCAAATCCGGCAAATCGCTTTTTCGCTCGCTGAGACAGACAAATTCAAGCATAACTTCAACACAAATAAAAATGTGCATGATGGAATTGATGGGTAGGCTTCAAAGAACGTTATTGGTTAAGTTTAAGAACTCCCGAAAACCTTTCATCTGGCCGTGCTATTTGTTCAAATCCTGCAATAATAGCTGACTTTTATGAAAAATTAGAAGCAACATTAGTTGCACATAACTTGATGAATTGTCCAGAGAGGATATGGAATTGTGACGAAACAAGTCTAATACAAAGCTTCTACGATTGTAACTAAAATAGGTAAAAAATACGTTTACAATAGAACGTATGCTGAAAAAGGCACTAAAACCACCGTGCTAGCTTGTGTTAATGGAGCTGGGAATTTTAGTCCCCCTTTAAGCGGGCTCCATACGACACGATATCGGTGGCGATCTTTTCTCTTTGATTCTTCGGGCTTTTATCGGGGTAGACCTTACACACGGGCCTGCCTAGCAGTACGCGTTCGGACTTCGAGCGGAATGCATATGCGGTAGAGTTCTTCAAAATACCTCCGACTCTCTTAAAACACCACCGTGTTGGTTTGGCATTAGTCATCTCGGTTAATTTATTCGAAAATAGAAAAAGAGAAGTTGCTGGGTGAAAAAATGGCTCCAAAAGAGATAAAAATTAAGCCACATAAACGTACTAAATGGCCTGTAATCCAAGGACGGGATTAATTTTCTCCGGATGGATGAAGACAGTTTTTATAATCTTCTAGAAATGATTTCGCCACTTATATAAAAACGTCAATTTCTCCTACCTATGCTATTTAGTTATTTCTTCTCTTTGTTCATTTCTGCTTTGGTCAAAATCTGGTTATGTATTACACACAACAAACAAGGAAATAAAATACTTTTGTATAATAATATGTATACTTTTTTTTTAATGTAATCTTTATTTACGGAGTAAAACTATCAGAAAATAAAATAGCTTATATCTTTTTTTTAAACATAAAGAAACCTTTAATTTCGGACATACTCCCTTTTATATAACTTGTTTGTTGATGTGGAGATGGTGAAGGAGTAGAAGTTAGTTCTTGATAAGAGGATGAAGGAGAGATCGAAGTGTGGTCTTGTGGAGTTGTAAGAGATATGAGTGCGGTCTTGTGTTGATAGCGTTGGAATAGGAGTTAGTTGTTGAGGAGAGGCTTTATCTTTTCCTTACTTACATCATACACTCTACTTTACGAACGGCAATAAAAAAAATTAGTTTAGTAGGCATTCTTGACCATGTCACTTCGCAGGGTCACAGGTTAGGGTGGATATGATTTGAATTTCGATAAAATTTCAATTAATTTATTTATTTTATTCACTTTTTTTGGTTTTTTGTAAAATATCAGTGCCATAGGCTTCTACTCCGTTTATATGATTAAAATGTAAAAAATTTGTTATATAAAAAGGTCATTCAGTATCACTGTTTTGTTAACTTCCTTCCGCGAGGGTTGCCGGCAGCGACTGCCAAAAGAAATAGGGCCGATGCGCCTACACACACGCAGTAAGGAGGGGGCGGTGCCCCGATCTAGGAAGCATCGGCTGATCTAGGAAGCGTTTTTGCTCCTGCCAGCCGATTAAGGAGGCGATATCGGCCACGACTTAGGATGGCCCTACATACGACACGATTTAGAGGCAATCTAGGAGACATCCCCACTACTCCACCCTAGATCGCCACCGATATCGTGTCGTATGTAGCCTGCTTTAGTGATTTTCAAAGGAGTAAGAAATATTCCGGAACTATCGAATGGATCTCTGCCAAACAGTTTAACCCGACTGTCACTAAAGGGCTGGATAAATACAGATTTATTCTTTGAATGGCTTAAGTTTTTCGATCAAAGTATTTGTCCTGCAAGACCCGTATTTTTAATTATGGATTTACATGCAATTCGTATAAGTCCAAAAGTGCTTGAATATGCTAAATCCCACCAGATAATATTGTTTACAATACCTACTCACACCAGCCATATTTTACAACCTCTAGATGTGGGAGTGTTTCGGCCACTTAAATTAGTTTCATTAAAATATTTGTATTTTACTTTATTAATATCGAATAACGTATCACTGCGGCTGCATTATACGCAAACACATTAAATGAATGCCACTCGAATTCATGTCATATTTACTCTCACACAAATAATGACACAAACTATTATCCATAAAACATACAATATAACTCATTAGACAATACAATTCAATGATTTATATTACCGACTGAAACTCACTAACATTTTTACTATGGTTGTACACGAGCTCTGCAGTCCTTCAATTCTATTTATTCAAATTAAATAGTTTAAACCTAGATATAACTACAAGTGAAATTAACACCACCGGTGACAACAATTGTACAATAGTAAATGATCTTGCATGGTTTAGAAACGATAATTATTTTAAAAATTTAGGCAGTAATTCATTGAGTATTATAACAGTTAACATTCGTAGTATTCAACGTAAACATTCTTCACTTTTTCACGTTCAAATTCTTAATATGTTTAGCTGAACTTGAAATACCAATAGATATAACAGTTCTGACGGAGTGCTGGATTAACGAAAACACAATTATCCCTGTAATTAATAATTATAACTCATTTAGTACTGAAATAAACCATAATCAGAATGACGGTGTTGTCCTCTACATAAAAGAAAATATTATAAATGTACAAATATATGATCCTAAAATCAACGATGGCAGCTGTTTAGTGCTAAAAATTGTAAACAAAATTTCTTAGACGCTACTTATCACCGAGTTTTAGAAACCCCAGAGCGTACCTTTATTCTATAGAAACAGGAGATGTTAGTCTTGATATCTTCCCGCAGAACACCACAGGATACTCCTCAGACTATTTAAATTTTATGGCAGCGTACGGCCTTAGACAAGGTATTGACAAACCAACGAGAAAAGTTAGTATTTTAGATCATTTTATGGTCAAAAGTAGTAGTTCAGTACAAAAAAAAATTGTATTTGAAACTTTTACTGATCATTGCCCAATATTCCTATATCTTGGAAATTCTAATCCGAAGAGAACTAATTACCAATATGACAAAATTAATATAGATTTTAATAAATTAGGTACAACCCTAAGATTTCTCCCATGGGTAGAATACTATAATTTAAAAATCGCTGATGAAATGGCAAGTTTTCTGGTCTCCAAACTGTAAGAATGTATTGTAGACAACACTACAGTCAAATCAGGCAACACTACAGAACAAGCAGATATAAACCCTCAAAGCCTTGGCTAACTCCACATGTTATCAAATGTATACGCAAAAGAGATAAATTACATAAAATCCTAAAGAAATCGATAGATAATGACTAACTAAAAAAGAATTACTTAAGTTATAGAAATATATGTATTCTATGTCAAATACTTTAAAACGCAACTACTACCAATTACAGCTGGCTAAGTCTGTTGGTAACTCAAAATTAACAACGACGGGTTGCACTCCGGGAGTGCCGGCAGAAGTTGTGCATATGTGATATTTTGGAAAGATTAGGGAATAATTTTGCACGAATTGCTTTATATTTATTACACACGAACATTCGCGCAAGCGCCCTGCGCCGCCTAAACGAAACAGCAGGCGCGCGCATACATTTTCACCGCGCCGTAGAAATAGAGGGGGATACTTCCTCTCCTAAGCCACGACAGCTGTCTCTCTCTCTCCATCCATCTTATGAATTTTCGATCAGGGTCACGTGTCCTGACGCGGGTTTAACATTTTTTACCCATTACAAAAAAGTGTACAACGCCGCTAAAGAAATTTTCACTTCAAAAACATGGCAAAGGATAAAAAAATTAAGTAATTTAAAACGTACATAATATGTATATCAGTATCAACGGATTTATTAATCATAGAAAATAACCCTTACTCGTACTTTACCTCAATTGCTGGTGAATTAGCTCATAGTATTCTGAACAAAAAACAACTAAATGACTCATTCTTAACTTGTAAAGCCAATAAACTATACAAGGCCACACTTAAATCTTGTCACTTAGTCCAGTAGACACAGGCAAAGTCAAAAGTTTATTATAAGTAGCCTTAAAAATAGCAGTACTTCAAGGGTGGGATGGAATAATAATAATATAACAAGGCGTAGGGAAGTGACGACCCCATCGCCCACTGACGTAACAGTTATGTGACAAAACCGCTACGTCAGCGCAGTCAGTCAGCACCTTGCCAAGAGGTGTAAGTGCCGTGCCTCGGCAAAAATTGAAGGTGCAAAGGCCCGCTTGTACACATGGCTCCACCATGGAACGGCGCCGGATCTGGGCGTCTCCCGTTAAATGGCACCCACTTATATGGATGATGGAATACGGAAGAACGCGCAAAGGGCCGCGGCCTGGAGGTCGCCAGGGCGCGTCTGGAGCTGGCGCTGGACGCGACAGCATGCGAACCGCCAGCCGAGCGAGAGGTGCTGCACGATCACCCATCAGTCCCTTCGCATCCATCATCCCCACCATCTGACTTGATGTCGGCAGGGTCTTCGCGGGCCCAGCAATCGGCACCCGCCACTGGTGGAGTACGCCATATGCGATGGACAATCAAAATGAATACCAACGCACTGCGGGCGTATTTTAGGGCGAAAGGGGGAGAAGTTGGAGGTTTGGCATATCGGGCTAGGATGCATCGTCTTTTTACTGAGCTGGAGCCATCTATAACCGTCACAGAGCAAAACCTGGAAGACCGAGTTCGGTATACCTTGCGCACAAATATATTTGATGTCGCCGAACTCGAACGGCTACGACGTGAGGCTGTACCTTCATCGGGTGAAAATACTACGGCTGAGGATGCGGCGCCACAACTTGCAGAGCAAACGGCAAACGTGGATGCCCCAGTTGTGGTTGATTCAAACGATGATGGAACAATCGCCCAGGAACTGGAACTAGAACAAATGAGGAGTACATTGGAAGAGGCGATTGTGGAAACGCGCAGTACGCCTCTTGAAAATCGACCGCGACTTCCCCGCATAGCCCTAAGCAAGGGTTGTGAGGGCTCTGAACCCAATGCTGGTGACCTATTTGGAATCCAGCCGGGACCTTTGCGAGACGGACTCAATTCTTTTTGGAGCCGCACTGGCAGTCTGCCGTATTATAGGCGCCAAACTCTCCATGGCTGGATGCGCTACTGGACCAAGTAGTGCTATCCCAGCCTGGAGAATAAGAATTGAAGAACGTATCGCAGAGGCTAGGGCCCTCATCGGCAGACACATATGCTTCAGGTCAGGCAATACCAGGCCAAGGATTGTACGCACCGTCAGGATGGCGTTTGCTGGGACAGATGTTAGTTTGTCCCAGCCGGATATAATACAAAAACTGACGGAGCGCATAGACGACCTGAAGCAGAGAATCGCTGCTTGGGGAAAGCGGATTCTACGATATACCGAGAGGTCGACACGGTTCAACCAGAATCGTCTCTTCCAGAGTGATCAGAAGAGGCTTTACAAATCATTGGAGCGACCAATGGTATGTGGAACGGGCCCAGCACCGAATCAGGCCGACACGATCGCATTCTGGCGCAGCCTGTGGTCAGAGCCCGTAAACCACAGTGAGGGCCCTTAGACGGAAGTTGTGGCGAGTCAGTGTGCGGGTATAACGCCCGAGGACCCCGTCATCATAACGCCGGATGACGTAGCTGAGGCAGTCCGTAGGGCCCCGAACAGGAAAAGTCCGGGGCTTGACGGGCTGCATCACTACTGGCTGAAGGGGTTCATGGTGTGTCACATTGTGCTCGCCCGACAGTTTCAAGAGGCTCTCAACTAGAAGTTGCTCCCAAGCCTCTTCACTACTGGGATCACTCATTTGGTTCCTAAAGACCAGGATACCACGGACCCGAGCAAATACCGCCCCATCACGTATCTACCGACCATATATAAGACACTGACATCCATTTTGAGCGCGAGAATCACTCGTCACCTGGACGATCGCATTTCGTCATGTGTCCACATGTCGGTCACCTCACGAGGTGACCGACATGTGGGGTGGTCTGCCGGCCGAAATTATTCCTGTAGTCGTCTCTGCGAATGGGCTAATCAGGCCTCATTCAGCCTCTCGGGTCATCTGAGGCGACTGGGAATCCGTAGCGGACCGCTCCGGGCTCAAATGAAGAAGGCGGTGCTGCTCGATACCACCCGCATCGTCCGCCGGTTTCTTTCCCTTTCCTCCTAACCCTCGGCCGTTTGGTCCCCTGCCGAGGGCTTCCATCTGGTTGGATCTTATTTATTTATGTTTTTTTGGTTTTATTTTATTTTATTGATATTTATGTATATTTATATTTTCATTTAAACTTAAAATTATATATTTATAGAACCCAACCAGATGAGAAAATTATATAGATCCCCGAATATTAATAATAATCATTATTGTTAAACATATTACATGCACAAAATTGACAGTGGTCATTAGCCCCTAAACTAGGATATAATACCTATATTTCAGAGGCTAGTTTCTTTCCCTATTCTTAGTTCTATTTCTATAATTTGTTTATCTATGTGTTATATTTATAATGTTTATTTATTATATAATATTCACAAGTATTATTTAATACGTAAAATTTATGACAGTAAAAAAGGGGGGTTAAAAAGAAACAAATTAATGTTGGCACTATTGCAAATGTGTGTGTGTGTGTGTGTGTGTGTGTGTGTGTGTGTGTGTGTGTGTGCGCGTGTGTGTGTGTGTGCGCGCGTGTGTGTGTCTGTGTGTCTGTTTCTGTGTGTCTGCGAGTCTGTGTGTCTGTGTGCCTGTGTGTTTGTGTCCGTCTGTATTAGCGTGTGTTGTTTACATGTTCAAAGAAAGAAGGCTCTCCGTACCTTCATAATCAAAAATTTTCAGCCAGTCTGTAATATTGCTTTTCACATTAAAGTTATTTAGTGATCCTATGTTATGACATCTGTTAAGTTTATTATATAGCCAAATGCCTAGTGTGCGTGTGCGTGTGCGTGCGTGTGTGCGCGCGCGCGCGTGTGTGTATGTGTGTCTCTCTCTCTCTGTGGGGTGTGTGTGTGTGTGTGTGTGTGTATGTGTGTGTGTGTGTGTGTGTGTGTGTGTGTGTGTGTGTGTGTGTGTGTGTGTGTTGTGTTTTTGTTGTGTGTGTGTGTATGTGTGTGTGTGTGTGTGTGTGTCTGTGTGCCTGTGTGTCTGTGTGCCTGTGTGTCTGTGTCTGCATTAGCGTATGTTGTTTACATGTTCAAAGAAAGAAGGCTCTCCGTACTTTCATAATCAAAAATTTTCAGCCAGTCTGTAATTTTGCTTTTCAATTCAAAGTTATTTAGTGATTTTATGTTATGACATCTGTTAAGTTTATTATATAGCCTAGGGGCTAAAAAGTCAAAATGTCTTCTAAACACAGCACTATTGGGTTTTGGAACAGGACATCGTTCTTTTCTCTTATTGCTTCGTATTAGTTTAGGGACAGTGACGCGATGATATCTCCTTAAACTTTGAAAAATAAAAGTTTTGCGGACAGATAACACTTTCGCTTTGTCATACAAAGACACTGTTGATTGGCGAAATGGTAGACGAAAAATGACTTTTAAAATAGCTCTTTGTGCGCGTTCAACCTTTATTAAATAGCTTTTAAGAGGAAGTGTTGCTTGCATACTTGTCAATCCTGATTAGTTGTCGCCTATCAGATAGGTAGTCCCTAAACCAGTTGTAGACAACACCTCTTATACCCATGTTTTCCAAACGGCTAAGCAATATACGACACTGTATCAAAAGCTTATTGTAGGTCCAAGAAAACACATTTTTTACTATAGTTAAGATATTTTGATACCAGTGATGTTAATCTTAATACGGCATCTTCTATTGACCTGTCCGAACGAAAGCCAAATTGATATTATCAAATACCCGCTAATGTATTAAAATACTTTCAAGAATTCTTAGCAGAACCTATTTCATATATTTGTAACACTAGTTTTATCACCGGTTATTTTTCCAACTACATTTAAAAAGTCAATAGTAATCCCAATTCACAAATCAGGTGACAAATCTTGACGTATAATTATATACCTATTTCGCTCTTGTCTGTTTTTTCCAAAGTAATCGGAAAATTAGTAAATAAAAGACTAACAAACTACTTAGAGACAAATAGCTATATTTGATAAATCTGTTCGGATTCAGATCTAACAAATCAACCAAAGATTCTCTTCTTATACTTACAAAAAATATTACTCAACATGTAAATAAAGGTGACAAATGTATAAGTGTATTTATTGACTTGCAGAAAGCTTTCAATACCGTCTCAATACAAATTTTATTGACTCGATTACAAAATGTGGGTGTCCGACGTGTAGTTCTGTCATGATTTAGAACTTATTTAAATGGGAGAACTCAGCATGTCAGAGTTGATAAAGTAGTCAAGACCTTTCTTGTTCGCACGGTGTCAAACGGTCAAACACTCGCGTCAAACGGTGTTCATAATTTCGTAAGGAACAATATGGTGCTCTATGCTGATAATATACACACCGGCACAATTATCGGAACACAAAAAAAGCAGGATTTTAAAATCTTTTACTTGAGGAACTGGGCAGTTATGATATTTTTTTAATTTATTGTCAAATTTGAAAATAGAAAATTAGATGATATACACTTTTTTCATTCATTTGTTTTATTTTCCCGAACAATACGTTTTGTCAACTTGTTCGAGTAATAACTACGTAATTGTAATTTTTTTGAAAAATTGCACTTAATGGTTTTTTATGAATTTGTTATTCTATAGGCAATTTTGTTTATTAAAAGCTCTTTATTATGCCTGACTTAACATCACTGGAAATCATTAGGGCTGATGAAATGAGAAGAAATAGCCATACCTACAGATCGATTGCATCAAGGCTTCGTCGACCAGTATCAACGATTCATCGCAGCATCCAGCGCTACAGATCGTCTAATTCTCTTGTGAGGAGGAGGGGTCAAGGTAGAAAAAGATGTACATCGAGGCGAGATGACAGTTTTTTACAACTTGGAGTTCGTAGGAATACGCGATTAACGGCTGTATAAGCTCGAAATGAACTGGAAGACGTTCGAGGAGTACGAGTAAGTGAGCGTACAGTTCGCAGGAGATTTGAAGAAGTTGGTTTAGGGTCTTATATACCTGCAAAAGGCCCAAAACTTGAGAGACGTCACCGCGTAAACCGATTAAGCTATGCGCGAGAACATCGTCATTGGGATTTGAACGAATGGCAGCAGGTTCTCTTTACTGATGAGTGCAGAGTTCTTTTAAAACAGATCGATGGGAGACAGCGAATATGGAGACGCAAAGGAGAACGCCACATACAGTCTAATTTTGAACACACAGTGGCTTATGGTGGCGGCTCGATTATGGTTTGGGGAGGGATATGTTTGGGAGCTCGCACGGAGTTAGTGATAGTCACAGGATGGACCATGACAGCAGATCGGTACATCAGAGACATTTTAGAAGAACATGTTGTACTATTTGCCCCATTTATTGGTGACGACTTTATTCTAATGCAAGATAATGCTCGTGCTCATAGTGCACAATCGGTACAGGCATTTCTGAGCCACGTAGGTATACCGGTGATGCAGTGGCCAGCAAATTCCCCCGATATGAATCCGATAGAGCATGTCTGGGACTTGCTAAAAAGAAGGGTTAAATCCAGAATGCCACCCCCCAACAATCTGAATGAACTTGGAAACGCATTACTTGAGGAGTGGGAGCGGTTGCCTCAAGAAATCGTCGATAACATAATCTGTAGCATGCCCAGACGAATGGAAACCGTAATCAGAGCAAGAGGGGGAAACACTCGTTATTAATTTTGCTTTAATTTTATTGTTAAATCATTTAATGCTTACTTTTTTATTTTTTGTGATGGTTCATAATCATCTAAAAATTTCACTTATTTCAAATTTCTTTATTTTTCAATAAAAAATAACGAAGACTTTTCAAAGTCGTTGTTAAAAGATGTTAATCAATTTGTTATTTTGTGTCTAATTAAATTTTCGTCAAATATATGCGTTATTATCTCATAGTCTCACTTTTTTTTTCTGTTCCGCTAATTGTGCCGGTGTGTATATAATAGCTGTTTTCAGAGCTGAATTTTCTATGTTTCATGAGACGTTGAGTGTAGCTATATACGTATAAAGATCATAGTTACCACTCCTGTTTTATAAAAGATGAGTTCATATAGACACTCTGATATCTTTAATTAATACATAGTAGTAGTAGTTTACATGATAATAAACTCTTTCTTTTTAAAATGTTTTGTTTGACAGTTGTCCTTTAATAACGTGATTTTCAAATTAATTTGTGTCGTTCATTTGATAAGTGATAATTTGTTTGTGTTTGAATTGAAAAAATAAAATTGAAAAAAAAAACCTCAAAACTTTCCGTTTAAGCAACGTGGTAAAAATGTTTAAATATGCAAACAGGAGATGACTGTAAATGCACAAGAACCATCACTCGAATGTCGGGGTCATTTTGGCCAATATGGCGCATCTGTCGAGCACTTTCCGAAGTACTAAGTATATAATAAGTATACTAAGTATATATATATATATATATATATATATATATATATATATATATATATATATATATATATATAGTAATCCTAAGGTAAAATATATTTTTATATTATTCTAATATAAATGTTGAGTAAAGCGTATGTATATACAATCCCATTACATATATATTGTAGTTTTAAAACATGGTTCAAAATGTTTTTTAATAATTAGAAAGATATATGTTTTATTGATTTTCTCAAAAGAAGTCCCACCCGGCAATGATCTTTCTTTCGTTGTGCCTTTCGATTGTGAAGATAATATTTTTATAAATTTGGTCTTCTTGGAAATAAAAAAGATAAATTTAAAGAAGGTCTGCGTGGAGTATTCGTGATAGGCAATAATGAAGTTATATCGTTATTTTCGAGACGCCATCTTCCCATTGTTTAAGGACCCTTCTACTTCACTATCAATACTACCTGGTGGTGCATAAATTTTAGCAGAATTTGTACTTTTTATTAAAAAGTTGTGAAGATGACATATTGTTATCACAATCAGTTGTGCCGTTTCAGGTTGGAGTAGCATTGGCTTTCGTAGTACTCTAAAAACACTAGCTGAAATGTCAAAAGCATTTTCAGCCACTCGTCGAGCTCTTGATAATCAATAATTAAAATTTTTTTTAATGATCGTTTAGGATGTACACCTGGATATGGCTTCATATACTTATTCTTCAGATACCTGACGGGAATGCACAGTCTGCTACAATATAGTATGGTATAATGTTATTGGTTCGTTTGAGTTGTTTGAAATTTTTTCCTTGAGAATGGAATCATTAAATACACCTCCATTGGAAATTCTCCCTTGACACCCTACATCGACAAATAAAAATTTATATGTAGCATCAACTAAAGCGAACATAACAATACTAAAAAATCGTTTATAATTATAAAACTCCGATCTGTTATTGAAAGGTGCCTGCAACATAATGTGTTTCGCGGCCATTGCACCAACCACGTGTGGAAGATTCCAACAGTTTTGAAACTCGGAACTAATTTCCTCCCATTCTTGATGCGATGTAGGCATCTGTAACAAATATATTGCAATTATTTTATTTTGTTTGCAGGAAGGCCAAGACCGCGCTTCGAAGGATAATACATCTGACAATGAGGAAAATGACCACATAGGTGAAGATCATGATCAGTCACAAGATAAACAACCCCGTTCCACCGCGAGCACTGAATCGGACCAAACAACCGATAATGCAAAGAATTCATCAAAATCGGAATTCAAATCTCCACTTCCGAAAAATATGTCGCGAACCATGACCCAATGTTGCAATTGGCATTTGATTTGCTGAAATTATCAGCTTCGGCTGCTAAAGCGATAGCTACTGCTTCAACCGCACCCGCTACTGGATTAGACCAGAGCTATACGCTAATTATTTGGCAGTCAAATTTAAGGATTATTCCAAGCAAACCTACATGGCTGTGGAACATCAAATAAACAACATCCTATACAACGCTGATTGTTGACAATAGGAATATCAGCGCGGGTACTCCACTCCGGCATCTACATATCCCATGGCTGAGACTACACCTCCTCAAATGTCTGTAAATTCTTCTTATTCAAACAGAGCACAAAGTTTAGCCCCGTGCATGACTGAAAATCAAGTACATTCTCCAGTGACTCAAGTGGATGATTCGTCGATGGATTCCGAAGATTCTTTTCGTGATTTGATCCATGACATCAAATATTAGTTATAAACAATTATTGTTTATTGTTTATTACTAATAATTGATGTCATGGATCAATTATTGTTTCTATAATAAAAAATATCCTACCTTGATGTTGTCTTTTAATGCCTCCACGATAGCTTAACAGGTCTCTGAAACTATAACACTTATCGATTGTTTAGAAACTTTAAATAAATATTGTAGGCTTGTATAGGAATCTCCGCTGGCTAAATATCTCAAAGTGATACTCAATCTTTCTTCAACAGAAATTGCTTTCCTGTATGTAGTATCCGTTTTTTTAATTTTGTGGTTAATCAAATTTATCAAATATTCGAAGTCATTAGGTGCCATACGCGTGAAGTTTTTGTATTTACTACTTATGTGTTGAAATCTTAGGTCTCTCATCAAAGCTCTTCCTCCAAGTCTGTTTCTGTTTCTAAATAATTCGGTTTGCCACCACCGTCTCTGTTTTGGTTTTGAGATTAGAATATTGTGAATGACAATAAAACAGGCACATGAAATTGCTAAATTCTCGTACACTTCAACCAACTGCGACGACATGTTTGATCGAGAGCAGAAACTGAACTGGGTAATTTGATACGCGATCATGACTATTGTGAAGATACGGATACGGAGCAAATCGGAGGCGTCCACAACTTGATACGGGGCTTGATACAATACTCAGATACGGAACGGTGATAGGATCGGACAAATTATACATGTCTGGATCCGGTTAGCCGTTTTTTCTTAATTTCATCACGCAACCGGCGTAAAAGAATTCAGTAATAAGTAGAGTTTATGGTGGTTCCTTTCGGTAGATAATCGACCATAATGACTCCTTCGAATCCCAGAATACCAATACCATCACCTTGCTTACAGACAAAATCACTTTAGCTTTCATCGGAGGAGTGAGCCTGGTCCCCTCTATTCTTTAGATTGTTGTTTTGACTCAGGAGTATTATAATGAACTCATGTTTCATTAGTAATGACAAATCTCTCTAAAAAGTTTTGTGGATTTGCTTGAAACAACTCTGGCTCTTTGGCTGAAAGGAGCCTCGGTACCTATCTCGCAGAAATCTTCGAAAACCCCAATTAATTATGAATTATATTTTGAGTTCGTTCATACGATATGCCTTTGATCTCAGATATCTCTCTGATTTTCAATTTATGGTCCCCCAGTATCAAATCGCAAATTATTTTGGATGTTTTCTTCAGTACTAGAAGTTGATCGTTGATGGTTGTATACGATGGAACAGATTCTTCTAAAGTCGCCACTTTATCTTCGTGAATCTGTTTCGGCGTTAACCATTTTTAAAAATCGCTTCACTTAACGCTCAATAAAACACTGTAAGCTATTAACCAAAAGTAACACTAAAATGAAACTTCCCACAATAACAATTAAATCATCACTGAATATAACGAAGGCAGAAAGAAATAAAATTTTTAATCATATCTGCTACGAGAGAAAATCATGTACGGCAGCGGATTGATAAAGAATGGCTGATAAAGACTTAATTATATGTTCCAATTCTGGGTGCGGTACACTCTGGGTGTGGGACATAGACGCATTTATATTTTTTTTGAACGCATATATATATACGAGTATACATATATGAAGGGTACATATTATATAAAGGGTACTGTTATTTTGTGTTAGTTTTCAAATTAAATAATGCCTATATTTTACTTTTTTAAATATTGTGATAAATTACAGCATACATTTTGTATTGAAAATTTCCGTATGTGAGTCCATTTATTTCTCCTACATTAATCTAACACACATCTAAATCTAAATCTCGATCGTTGTGCATTGTGGTAAGGAAAACATTTAAATGCCAATATATTTCAATAAATTCTATATTACAAAAGTATCATATTATACCTAATATGTATAGTAATTATACCAATCTAAAAGAAAAATAAATAAAAATTTGTAATTTTTTTTATTATTATTTGTAAAGCATGTATTTATGTACACGGAAATAAAAAATGTTTAAATCTTACTTCCCATAAGCTTAAAACCGCATGCTCCAGTTTCAGTAACAATTTTTGACATTTAATTTTTTCTGTAATTTCTTCTACTCTATTTTATTCTATTATTATATAATAATATGTATTTGACTTAAATTCATTTTCACTATATATGCTTGCAAAAGTGTATAAATTATTCAAAACAAGCATTACATAAATCGAACGTGCCAAGGACGGGTACCGTCGGTAAACTCGTTAGTAAAGAAATCGTTATGTGGCCACTGGATGAAATGACATTGGAGTTATATATTTTTACGTTTAGAACTTAATGTTAATACGAGTACATTATCGATGCTATTAGACGATAACCTATTTTTAAACTACATTTCATACCTGAAACAGTATCGATAGATTTATAGTTGTAGCTCAGATGGTTAGCGCTCGCTGTAAATTTCACAGTACGCGAGCAAACCGGGTTCGATCCCCGCCGGCACCAATGAAATTTTTAATTGCAATTTTAAGTGCTGATTTACCACGTGCTCGGCGGTGAAGGAAAACATCGTGAGGAAACCTGCATGTCTGAGAAATAAAAATAAAATATTTCGAAGACATGTGAAGTTCGCTAACACGCATTGGGGCAGCGCGGCGGACACTTCCTTGCCCTAAAACCCTCTCAGAAATGAGAGGAGGCCTGTCCCCAGCCGTGGGACGTATGTAGGCTGTAACTTTACTTTACTTTACTTTACTATTTGGACTAGTTAGAGTTCGGAGCCTCGCTGGGAGAAGTGTGTAAAATGTCTTGTATCTATGTTAGGTCGGAAACATTTCAGAACACCCAAGTATTATATTATATCGGCAACAAATGTTCAAGTTTTTTCAAACAATTACTTATTAAGCAATTTGTTTGAAATAGGACGCACTGCGATATTTTAATTATATGCAACGTAGGTTTATCGGATGATAATCGAAAAACAAATTGAAAAAATATAATCGGTAATTAAGGTAGAGGCTGCCACATAGTAGGTACTATTTACGCTATTATATTTGACAGATTTTTTATTTCATAACAGCTTTTATTCCTAACCAGTGTTATCTCTGAGAGGCATAATACAGAGTAGCGTCTCAATAAAAGGTAGTATTGTAAAATTGTAAATATATTACGTAATACAATTATTCAAAATGAAATGCGAGCTTATGTTGAGTACACTTTCACTTTCACTGATCTAAAAGTAATTTATTTATTTACTTTATTGGAGAAAAAACAGAAAAAAAAGGTATGAAAAAAAATCATAGAAAGTAAAATAAACAGTGGTAATCTGGAACCCCTATAACTTCGTAGTGGATAAAACTAGCCTGTATGTTTTAAATCTATAGATTGACTTGGCTATCGCACTAAGCAATCTAATTTAATATAATATGTATTACTTGTGAGATACATTAAGTTTTCTTGCGTTGGCCAAGTCAATCTATTCATTTGAAACATAAAAGATTTTTAACATTGATATCACATTGATGTCACTATAAAATGTTGTTAGGTTAGCTAATTACGTAATAACCTACAACAGAAGGACCCTTAAGTAGGGACTAAATAAGTTAACTGACTTGATATTACATGGATCTCACAATTTTTTACGGTAGAAGAACTGAATTGGTTTGGTTTGTGGTATGATGGTATTACAACTGTTCCCTGTAAACTGTCTCACTGAGAACATACATATCTAATTAGATATTTATTTAATTACTAATCAGGTCATTACAACTCTTTATTTTACTTTCTATGATTTTTTATCTATATAATGAAGCAGATCGTAATTAGTATCGTCTGCACAACAAGCAGGGTAACAAGTCTATACTTAAATAAAAAGAAAACAATAATCTGAAAACTAAAATATACAATACTAAATATCCTTATATATCTAATTTATAATTGTTATTAAAATACTTTTTTAATTTGGAAATAGAGAACATATCCAAGTCGTTAAGCATTTTATTATGGAGGACACACATTCTGTGTACTGGTGATCTTTTACCAATATTGGTCCTGGTTTTTGGTATATAAAATAAATTTTTTGATCTCGTGTTTTTGGGTGGTATTCGAAACATTGCCTCGGACAATAGCTGTGAACACTTAATCTCACCAACATAGACATTCCTGAACGTGGTGGCGTCAGTTATAGAGCGTCGGTCTTAATCTTAATGATATTATTTGATACGAGTATTTTGATAAGAGATTTTCATATGAATCGCGAATCCGTAAATATATAAGAAATTAGCGTTGAATCTTCAATAACACTACCTAATTGGTATTTTATAACATATTTAGGTTTGATTATAGTAGACGGCTAGGTAGCGCAGCGATTAAACTTTTGGTTGAAACATCTCGGGACCGTTGGTTCAAATTCAGCGCGGAACAAGTGTTACAAAGAATCGTTTTGGGTTTATATGTTTGTCTATGTGCAGTTTATGCAAGTAAAATGCTTCGACGATACACGAAGAAATTCAAGTGAAATATTTTTAAGAGTAAAAGAAATTGGTTTCTAAGTTAAATAAGTTCTGCTTACGATTGGTAATTAAAAAAGCTTAAAAGTTAATCAATCAATATGAACTAGATTTAACCTACAATTTACTATTAGCCGAGTTTAATATTAATAACTATTGCACAACCTTCAGTTGCATCATTATGCGGAGTGAGAGTTTACTCCACGTCCTCGGTTTGCCAATTTACTTCCGAATTGGAGCCCTGTTAATGTGCCGACGCGACGGAGGCTCGAGGTCCGTCTGTTGCACTCCGCTGTTGCAATAAACAGTGAAAAGATTGTAGCCAGTCGCCACTTAATGTTCGACTCGCGTGGTCGTGGCGTACCACGTCCCAATGATACAAAATTTTGCTTGTTAACAAATTGGCTTGTTACTTTAAAATGTCGTAAGTGATTGCGTGGTCGGGTTACTTCACAATAGAGTACATTTCAACAGTAAAAAGTGTGACAAGTTTTTCAAATATGGAGAAGGATATCGTGGATCCACAAAGTACAGTGATTCAAAAGCCTAACTACATCCTTATGTCCTTGCAGAGGATACTTGTGTTGTTTGTTATATTTGCCGGTGTAATTATTGTTGTGTACTACACACCTATGCCAGGTATGGACTTTGCTTTCATTTTTATTTCTTACTGATTGCGCTTTTTTAATCGATTTCCTCTTACAATGCTGAGACTGTTAATTGAGCAGAAGATATTTCCTTTTATAGTGGTAAATATAGTAGTTTAAAAGTAAAACAGAGTGATGGTAAAACAAGTTTTTAAAAATACAGAACTATTTCTTTTTTTACCGGACTACGGCGAAACATAAAGGATTTTTTAATTTATTTTTCTGTTTACATTTATTCGGTGTAATAATGTTGGTTTGATTGTATTTTTATGGCAGTCAAGTAAAATAGTGGGAAGAGAATGTAGATTTAGATATTAATGTATAATTTCTTCTCGTTCCTGCCTGCCTCATTTAATCTATCCTCATACACAAGTGGTAGCAATGCATTACATGAAAAATTTGTTCATACTCATCACGTTGACCATGTCTTCGATAAGGATACAGGGCCGATAACCTAGAACTGGTAGCGATATTCCCCATCACCAGCTTGTTGGATTTGAGTTCAGAATTTTTTTTAAAACGTTACTGCCGGTATACTCCTGTATCATGGAGGCAATTTGCATACACAACATGTAAAAGAACAAACATCCACACCCGGAACAATTGCTTGTAGGTCATACAAATAATTGTTACGGTTGGGATTCGAACCCGTAGCCCTCAGCGTCGGAACTTATTGTTAAGCCTCTGTACCACGGGGCTTTTTTAACCGACTTCAAAAAGAAGGAGTTACTCAATTCGACTTTATTTTTTATGTGTTACCTCAGAACGTTTTTCTGGTGAATCGATTTTAATGATTCTTTTTTATTTGAAAACTGGTGCTTCTTATGTAATCCCACATAAATTTGATTAAGACCTGACTAGTAGTTTTTGAGTTATCAATAATAATGCGTATTTTAATGAATTCGACTACATTGATGATGTCTCATTTTATTTATAATGAAGTCGATTGTACAAAATCTATAATTTTACCACTTGTCATTTGTACTCTATTGTTTGTAGTCAGTTGCAGGTGAGTTGTCTATGATTTGCAGTAGTCACCATCAGATGGAATATAAGGTCGATAGTCACTTCAATTTAATTTAAACAAAGATGGAATGCATCACAGGCGGTGATACTGGTTCTCTATATTTAAGTGGTAGAGCCACGCTGTCACATATTTTGTATAGAATAAGGATGACCCACAGTCCACTTGATGATCAGTGGATACTTTGGCCGATCCTCAATAAAAGTCAAATTCTAGATGTGGTGTCACCCCTGAGGGCTAAAATGGAATGTCTTGTTACCGAAAAAAAAAAATGATTTCCGTTTCTCTACACGCAACATACAAATGTGGTCCTAGATCGGTACAGTAATATAATATAGCTACAGCATGGGTCTACAAAGTTAAAAATTATATTATGGCTGCTGCACGCACATAATACCAGTGTACAATCTAAGCATAATTTTGATCCGTTTAGAATAGTATGTGACAAAAACTAGAATCTATTTTTACTGATAACGAGCCACCCCATCGTAGTCCTCACCATAGACTACTATAATACACAATAGAATGGCTGTCAATATTATTTTGTACGAGGATAGACGTCGCCGGGAGCACACACAAAAGCAATTACGTAGTATTCAAACACCAGATTCATTACTTGGGGGAGGCCATGTTCAGTGGACTTGAGGGCTGTAATGATTATATGATCAGTTAATCACTACTACAAACCCGATTCGCTGTGTAGACAGACAGATTTTAATACATATTTATTTGTAAATAGCGTGCAATTAGGCATTTTCTAAATAATTTGCATGCGAAATTTTGAAACGATTGTAACGTCAAAACACATCTCGTGTTGACTTTATACGTGTGAATTGACGTGTTAATGGCATTTTAGTAGCTACATGGGCTTCGCCCACTCCCTTGTTCTATTATGTATGTATTATAGCATTCTATGGTCCTCATAGTAGACAGTGCATTTATAGTCTGTTTCTTAATCAAGGACAGTTGTTGGTGTCTTTGGAACACAATATCCGCTTACAATTAGGTGGACTCTTTTACCCTTTTATTTATTTAAAAGAATAATCCATTTTGTTCTTATTACTTTCAGAGGAATATTTTGAAAACTGTGATCGTGAATGCCATGAATTGGATTGGCCGATGATTTGTCGTGTGAAACTAGTCATAGAAGTATATAAAACTTACAGCAAGTAAGTATGAATACTCCGTCGTTCTATTTCTGTTTTATTTACATTTTTTAATTCCAAATTATTAATTTTCTACAGGTCATGTAATAATTGCGCAGAAGCTCACGATAGTGAATGTCCATCAACGTGCATAACAGCAGATGGTCGAGAACGTGGTGTTCTTGCTGCGAATAGGGAGTTACCTGCACCGTCTCTGCATGTATGTCAGAATGATATTTTAGTAGTGGACGTTGTACATCGAGCACCCGCTCACACTCTATCGATACACTGGCGAGGACAGCCCCAAAAAGAAACTCCGTTTATGGATGGAGCTCCGATGTTGACCCAATGTCCACAGCCTGCTTACACAACGTTCCAGTATAAGTTCCGTGCTTCAGCGGTTGGTACTCACATGTACCATGCACATTCCGCAGCAGATGCGGCCGATGGTCTTGCGGGAGCGTTAATAGTTCGACAATCTCCTCGACTTGATCCTATGAGAAAACTATATGATATCGACGCTACTGAACACACTATTTTTGTAGCAGAATGGGGACATTCAATGGGACCACTTGCTGGAATGACATCTAATGTGCCAGATGCTGAGTCTTTACTTATAAATGGAAAGGGGCGATCTTCTGAATTTTCTGATGCGCCGCTAGCAAAATTTGTAGTTGAATATGGAAAAAGATATAGATTCCGCCTTCTATATGGCGGAGGGTTTAAAAGTTGTCCTATTAAATTTTCAGTAGATGAACATGTTCTGAAAATCGTTGCTTTGGATGGATTTGGAATACAAACTGAAAATGTAAATGCAATTACATTTGCCAGAGGAGAACGAGTTGATTTTATCCTAGAAGCTAATAGAGCGATTGGTGTTTACAAGATTAAGGTTGTTGCTGAGAAGTCGTGTCAAAATGGTCTAGATGGAGTAGCCGAGTTAGTGTACAAAAATTCTGATGTTCTGGTTAAAACAATTGAAGACGTTAACACAGCAGTAAATCGTGAGTTTACAACAGTGAACAGTGACAGGTGTCGTGCTGACAATGTGTTGTGTTTAGATGAAGTACATTCTACTGATAAACTTCCGTCAAAGCTTGCTGCAACAATTGACGAAGTCATTTATGTGCCGTTCAATTATTCTACCAGACAGATTTCAACACGACGCGTCGGTAAGTAGATTTTTTTATTATAAATTATACTTTAAAAAAACACTTAAAAGGCAGGCTCAAAAACGTCGGAGCATCTCGAGTGCCAATTAAATCGCCACAGACATCCTGTAAGTTGAGATTATCGTATTGTAAGAAGAATCGGAATTCTGCTCACTTCTTTCACGTTGAATAAATTAAATTGAATATAAAATAAATAAGACATTGTTACATCGACGCCTGAGCTCTGTCCTACCTCATTAAGTTCGAATTTATACTACTTTATTTTTTATATTTTCAACAGTATATACTAATTTAATACCTTTTATATTTATTATAATATATTTCGACATAATATTAATAAATACGGGTATGTCGATCTGCTCACTTATACCTGTCCGACTAATGATCGCCACACACGGTCAGTTAAAATAATCAGTTGCCCTGACGTACATCCAAACTGACCGTGTGAAATCTTAAGTTGAAATTTTTAATTGACGGCAGCCGACGTATTTTTTCGGGCGTACTGTCCAGTAACGTACATCCAAAAACTGATCGGGAGTGTGAAATTTTTAACGGCAAAGCGATTTACTACGTTATTGCACGCATGGAACGGTCATAATTATACACAATGAATAGCTATTGCTACTTCGTTGAGTTATTCTTAGTTATAAAGTATCTGAATTGGAACAGTAACTATTAGTACAAACGAGGTTCATGTCATTAGATTAGTAAGTGGATCATACTGTTGTTCTCTAATGGACTTTCGTTGTAAACTATAATTAGTTTTATTTTGATGGAAATTACTTTAGATAAACTAGGTGGTAAGACTTCGTCTTTTCGCGTTGGAAGCAGTCTAGGTAGATACTACTCTCTTGACTATTTCCGCCGTCAAGCAGCAGTGTTACCGAAGAATAAAACAAGCAAGGTCGTATATTGGTCTACGACTTTTTTGACTTACGTAAAATGTAAAGTCATAACAATACATGGATGGGTTTTTATTCTTCTTGCATTTTTCATAGTTAGCTACAATCATTTATATGACTCATACCAATAAGAGTCAATGTACTCAATTATATCTTCAATCTCGTAAAAAAAAATATGTAATGTATTATGTCGCTCTCAGTTGTGCTATAAAGGCGATGAGATATAGTTTATTTATATCCAAAGCCTGCTCTACATGGGTATTACGCATTGTTCTCTGCATTTATCTTAATTTCGTAGTCCTTTGAAATGTGAAATGATATAACAATATTTTTTCGGCTCTTTTATGTAAGTTAGTAACGTTTAGAAGTCTTATGATAAACAAAAATACTTATATATATTTATATTATATATACAGTAGGTACTTTAAGTATAAAGTAAAATTATCTAAAAACTATTATGTATATTATCATCGTCGTCATTTCAGCCTATCAAAAATCCACTGTTGAACACAGTCCTCCCCCATAGACTGGGGAAGGATGGATATTTGCCATAGTTGCCACGCTCGGCAGGCGGATTGGCCACCATGTTTTTATTATTTTGAGTTCTTATCAGGAAGATGCATCTGCCCATCTCATGTTTCATTTCGCCTCATAACACCCACAGTTACATGTTAATATGGAGTAGTGGATTCTTGTACACGGCCTGAAAACGGCGATGTTTTATTAAGCTTTTCTGTATGCATCCCTGTTTATATATATTTAGGTATAAAAAGGGATGCATATATTTTTATCTATATAATTTATTTATTCACATCCCAGCAATATAAATGCGAAATCATGTTTGTTAGTTTGTTCTTCTTTCATGTAGCATACGAACAACGGATTGACATGACAGCGAAGATAGTTTATTGGCCGAATTGAAACATAGACTTTTTATCCTGGAAAAATGCGCTGTTTCTGCAAGGTAGATCTGGAGTGTAATTATGTAATTACCTCTTAATGCGAAATTTGCTGAATAGTTTTTTTTAAACGGTTGTATTCACTTCGGTAGCCATAAGATTTTCTGGTATTTCACACACTTATTCTTATGTCGGACACGGGATGAAGTGGTGTGATGGACTCCCTTAAGCTACTCAAATCTCTAATTTTGCGTAAGGATAGGCAATGTCCTATGTTAACATAAGGACAAATAGGCAATAGTTTTTAACATGAAAAAGTATAAGCGCGGGAAAATAAACATCATCATTATCATTACAGCCCTTCACAAGTCCACTGCTGAACATAGACCTCCCCCAATTAATGCCATAAAGCACGGTCCTGAGCTACCTGCATCAATCAACTTCCTGCATGTCTTACCAGGTCGTCACTCCATGTAGTAGGGGGTCGCGTTACACTACACCTGCTGGTACGAGGCTGCCACTCGAGAACCTTTTTTTCCCATAGGTTATCGGTCCTTCGAGCTATATGGCCGGCCCATTGCCACTTCAGCTTACTAATCCGTTGGGCTATGTCGGTCACTCTGGTTCTACTGTGGATATCCTCATTTCTGAGTTTATCACACAGAGAAATACCGAGAATAGCTCTCTCCATAGCTCGCTGAGCACCTTGAACCTTGAACCTTGAGCGTCCTCATACGGCCAGCAGTGAAGGACCACGTCTCAGATCCGTAAGTCATCACTGGCAACTAACTGAATGGAAAATAAACAATAAGAAATTTTTGTTTTGCGGAAAGACACGCATAATAGAAACCTGTAGGTTAAATAATAAAAAAGGCAATTTTATTTAATCTATTTATGGGTAGTTTCACTTAAATTTTAATACTTTTTAAATAAAAATAAAACGCTGCCGATTAATAGTTTTACATCAATCGACGGATAGGGAAAAATCCATCCAATAGTTGTTAACCTAAATATCACACACTGACGATAACAAACAGCATTTTTAACGTATATTTACGTGATAGAGCCACACTGCAGCTATTATGGTTGTAGCATGAATGGGTCGGCTTGACCGGGGAAGGATCACGCTCTCACAGAATACCAACGTAAAATAGCAGCTTAATGCTGCTGTGTTTTCTATGGTGAGTGTAGAGAACCAGAGACCCGTTTTACTGGAATCGAGGCATTCCATCTTAGTCGTCAAGCGTGACAACGCATCTGCATTTTGATTCTTAAGCAAGGTTAAATGTATCTATCAATGTATGTCTATGATCGACAGCGTCCACTTACCATCAGGTGAACTGTGTGCTAGTTTGTCACCCTTATCCTATAAATAAATATTGTGAAGATTCTGCCCATACTAACACGCCTGCCTGGTATTGTCAGTGGGGACAAAATTTTGAAGGGATGCCATTAGGATTCGTCCATTAATCATGTGATGTTTTTAACAATTTTTATAATCCCCCTCCCTTCTCCTTGGTAATAAGTGGTAAGGTTTTAGACTGAACCCCCTTCCTTATCCAAAATCACGTGTATTTTTTTTGGCACAAAGACCTCAAAATTATTTATAATACAGGTATAATCTAGTTTAATTCTGGAATATTAAGGACCGTGATAAAAATTTTCAGGCATAAAAATAATGAAGAAGAGGCGTAATCATGTGAAAAACATATAATTCTACTGGTACTTGAATATATATAATTTATGTCATTAATAGAAATACTAATAATTTATATGATAATATATGTTTTTCATTTTTGGATGTAAATATACTGACAGTGGAAATTAAAAAATATAAATATCATAGTGATCAAATAAAAAATTGTCAGGTACAAGTATGATGGAACTATTACATCATGGTATATATATATATATATATATATATATATATATATATATATATATATATATATTAATAATCTAACGCAACTTTGCGTTTATATAAATTGAAGGTACAAAACAAACAAAGATACAAGTGAGCTTTAAATGTATTTATTTAAAGGTCTAATGTTCCCGCGCATATCGTCATCACCACCACAGACTTTATGGTTGCTTTTAATTATAGCAACATTTGGTTTACGTTCGTATGATGTAGCGTTGGTGATGAATATTTGCTGTGTAGGCTATTGAAATGAAAATTGAATTCTAAAACGCTCGCGGCTAAAGGGCGTCGCTACGCCTCGAGATGCCTCGCGGCGTAGCGCGGCGCATCACGACGCAGCGGTACTTCGTCGGTAGACGCAGCGTCGAAGTGCGGTAGCTGACAGCGCAGTGAATTCACTATCCGCCTCGCGACCTCGTGATGCCTATCGCCGTGGCGCGCTGCGCGTTTTGAAACCATTGACCTCTTCAAGCATCGTCACATCGCGTTGAAACAACTGAAAGTTCTAAGAAAATCAAAAACTGAACAAACTAGCAAGTTATTAGTTTTGTTATATCTTTTAAAAATAGTGTTCATTAACATCAATACATCGCTGCATCCTATGGAACCACTGAGAAAAGCACTTTGCCCACTCGTCCTTAGGGGTCTCTTCGACGGCATTTTGAAACGCTGCCACTGCTTCCTAGGCGTCCAAAAAACGTTTTCCTCGAAGTATTTCTTTTATTTTAGGAAATAAATAAAAATCGCAAGATGCAAGGTCGGGACTATAGAGTGGGTGACCCAGTAATTCCACATCTGACGTCGCCAAGTAGTCGATTATTTGCTTGGCGGTGTGCGACGAGGCGTTGTCATGGTGAAGGAGGACCCTACTGCGAGGTCGTTTCTCCCGAACTTTTTCCAAGACAAGTGGCAAACAATGATTAGTGTACCACTCTGCAGTAACTGTTTTTCAATCCTCTAAAACAATTGTTGCGTAATGAACTGTCCTTACGAACAACTTCCGAATCTTTGTTCCTACGCTTCGACCTCTCTTAACTTTAGTTGGCAATTCATCGGAAGGAAACACGATAAACAGCAGAATGTCTCTTAGTTTCGGGATCATAATAATAAATCCATCTTTCGTCACCCGTAAGTATGTTGAACACAGAATTTGAGTCAGCTCCGTTAAATCTTTTAACCATTTTACGACACCAATCGGCACGACACCGCAGAGTATTTGAGCCTCTGTTTAATTATGAGGTATCCACAGGGCACAAAGCTTCCTGACCGCTAAATGTTCACTGGACAGACGATTTTATGCACTTGACTCATACTGATGCTTAAGCTAGTTCGAATCTGCTGATAAGTCACTCTTTAATCGCTCTCTATCATACGCCACACAAAACTGATGTTATCTTCAGTCATCGACATATATGTACTACGCACTAGATATGGCATTCCGAACACTCACTATGTTCAACTGATCTGTACTGCAATCCGTACACCTGTTATTGTGGCTTCGATTTTGATATACATGCAGTGCGGAGCGGCGCTAATAATAATTTTATATTAAATCAGCCCATATGCAAAATAAACGAAAATAAAAAAATTGTACTCGATTAACAATACATTCTAAATAAACAATTATTTATTATGACAATTTTCGCGCGTTTATAGCAACTGCGCATGCGCGACTCTTGTTTCCCGCGCATGTGCGGATCTAGAGTAGTGCTCATTTTTTGTTTGGAATAGCTTTCCTAGAACGTAGTACATATTATAATTCAATGTCTTCAGTCGTCGCCGTAGAAGGCCGTCCCTCACGCAGATCATCGATGAGATTACTACGACCACGTTTAAACTCAGTTGTAAACAGTGGCACGAGATGGGGCTTCATCGTGAAAGGCCATTCGAAGTCTATTAAAACTTTCTTGTTGATTAAAATGACATCGAAAGTCATAAAAAAATCAACGTACGAAAAATTTCTCGCGGTGAATTCATGCTGACGTAACACAGATAATTTTTAATTTGCCGCCAAATCGTAAACAAACGACAAATCAATAAAATACATAAGTACACAATAATATTGCCAAAGAGTTCCATTTTCAAAATTTGAACTTATAACCGACGTAATTCTATAAAAAATGAATCAGTTAATAAATATATGTTAATTTTATTTGCACAAGCCGCACCTTTTAAGTTGAACAAACGAAGCTCTGGAGATTGAGAAATAGCATTACATTCATTCGAAAATGTCTAAATCAAATCCACACTATTAATGCTATCTGATTCACATTACCGGGATGAGTAATGTGTGGATCAGACAGCATTACTAGTGTGATTGTATCTGCCAATCTATCTCTATATTCTTGCCGACTCAGTTATCTACTAGCGTAGTGAGTCAGAGAGCATATTTTAGGGTTGTATGCTCGTATAAAAGGCAGTGGAATCGCATATGTAATGAGGCTAGTGTTCAACAGCGTGACGCAATACAGTTCTTAAGACGTGTACGTCACTGTCTGTAGACTCTAAATTATAATACTGCTATGTATAAGTGTATCGTTAAAAAAGGTCTATCTATTATAATACAACCATATTACAATAAATTTAATATTAGATAGAATTTTAAATATAATGATACTAAATCATAATAGCAAAAGCTGTAATGCAGAATGATTGTGTGACAAACTTCCCGACTTTTAAATTATTTGCACATTATTTTTCAATTATTTTAATATGATGGTTTTTATTATACGCAATAGCACTAGGCTAAGTAATAACAAATTCGCTTAATGGACACGCGGCTATACGTTAGCAATTACATAACAACTAAACTGGGTAAGAAAACACGTTAGTAGCTCACTATTATTTTGTAACCCCATTTTTATATCCCATACACGTTTTCACGAGAATATACTTACGAGTATTTAAAGCAGTTTATGTTTAATGTCACGCTGCGTTACAACGTATGCGAGGAAAGTAAAGCAATCGCTCTAGAAGATAATGACGTCCGTCAGCCGCAAATAATGTAACTTGATTGCAGTCGCTATGTGAAGGCACGAGTATCTCGCAACTACTCGCGTTTATTGCCTTTCCATAACGTTGCAATGCTCGCAAGCCTCATAGTGCGATATAAAACAATAAAGTAGCCTGAATATGATAGTGGCAATGATGTTGGTGTTGTTGATAATTTCTAAGATTCACATTTATTATAAAGTAGCGAGTTCTTGATCTCGAAGCCCTAAGAATGATTTATACGCGTGCGCACTTATATAAAGTATAATATATATATATATATATATATATATATATATATATATATATATATATATATTATAAAGTAGCGATTTCTTGATCTCGAAAACAGCGCCACCTACCGGGTCGAATTGAAACCTAAACGCAATGAAATCCGTAAAATTATTAGATTAAATTTTTTTACTGTTGTTAATATATACAAATCATTATTAAAATTAATTTAATAATAATATATATAATATATAATTATAGAGAAATGGCACGCCACTATGTGTTTACTAGACTTTTCAAGAAAGTTTAAAACTGCGAATTTACGACCCCGTTCGAGACTATCGTGCAGCAAGTTTATATATAAAGGCTATATTTCTGATTTTACTGTCACTTTCTTCAGCGAATCAGTTATGCTGGTAATAAACTGCTGTTGTGGCCTTATTGAATAGCCGCGGGCCACATCTCTACATTTCGTTGAATAAACATATAGTGCGTTTAAATTTTCATATTTAACACAGTTAACAGTGTATATATACTTTATTGTTAAACAAATGTATTCATCTCAACTGAAATTGAAAAATGCTTAAATTAAGTTTAATATTTATTTCATATAGTTAAGTATATACATATGTTAATAAATTATGTTGACTTTTGCGAATGTATTACAACCAGAGTAAAATAAAAATTGTACGTGTAAATAAAATAAAAAATTTTAGCTACATGTGGCCATATTTTATGAAATATTAACTTAATTACTTTTAGATTTTTGTTTCGTTAATGGACTTTATAAAACATCAGCACATACATTTTATTTCAAGAAAATTGTTGAGGTAATAATTAGAAAATCTTTGTATTTTCAACTTAGTAGCTTAGCTTAGTATTTTTAAAATATTTGAGTTTGAACATACCCGTACAAATTCTCCCATAATTTTAGTTTTACTTGACATTTTACTAAGCCGTGCTACTAATTTAATAGCCAATATATTTTAATCTAGACCAAAAAGGTGGTCCACGGCTACTCAAATGTGAATATCAGTGTATTTTACAATATAAAGACGTGACGTGAACTTCGTTTCATATGGGGTAGCTAAGTACGAAGCACTCAAGCTTTAAACTTAGATGAAAGTTAAACACAATCGATTAAAATAAAACTTGGCTATATATTTTGAATATAATTTTAAATTAGGACATTATTAGATTACGATGACGACGATTTTACGCGGAACAGCCATGCTGCAGCTATACTACTAGATGTAGCATGAATGGGGTGACTCGACCGGGGAAGGACCACGCTTTAACAGAATACCAACGTAAAATAGTAGCCCAACGCCGTTGTGTTTCGTACGGTAAATGTACGGATACTCATTTTACTGAAAACGAGGCACTCTATCTTAGTCCTCACTGGTGACGACGCATCTGCATTTTGATTCATAATCGATGTCTATGGGCCACAGCAACCACTTACCATCAGGTGTGGCGGCTAGTGGGCTTGTTTGTCACTTATATCCTATTTAAAATAAACGTATATAGTGCTAACAAGGGTTTTACTGAAGTCATTTCATCTATTTTACGTTTTATGTGTGCAATTAAAACACACAGACAAGCATGTAATTTCAGACCTTCATAGGTCAACACATAACCTATAAAGTCTTTGTTTCTTGCCCTTTGTATTATAATGAGTGCTTGATTACAATCTCACCTTATAATAATTGGTATAATTATGATGATGTAGTTTTGGGTGGTAAAATGCAATAGCTTAGTAATAACCTATTTGCTCTTCCCTTGAAACCATCCATTTTTTATTCGAAAGTTACAATTTTCTGGTCAGAAAAAGGTACTATAAAAGGCGTAAAGTATATTTATTATACTCAGCTTAGAGACGCTGCGTTTTGCATCCTCATTAGTAATTAACACTCAGAGAATATTTTTCATTCCGTGAATGTTTAGGGAGACAACTTTGAAAAATGCCAGAAACATTTTACAGCTTGCGAGAGGTGACGATATAATACAGTTTATATAGATACAAAGATCTAGATCTATGTCGTGGTACAACGTCAAACGTGCAACATCTAGTGCGATTTGTTGCCAAGCTCGGCTATTACTTCAACTATTCTCCTCAATAGGAAGGACCATTCCTAGCTTAGCTGATCGAAAAAAGAATAAAAGTATGAGTACAAAGTCAATTCTCTTATTTATTTCAGCTTTTACGACTAACACGAGACAATAATATATTCAATAGCCTTGTAAAAATTAATAAACTATTAACTGGAATGGACTGGAATAAAGTCACGCTTCAGCAAATTATGATGGCTGTAGAACGATTGAATGTGTTTCGCCGGGGAAGAACCTCGCTCGCACTGAATATCAGCGCAAATTTACAGCAAAATTCTGCTGGATTTCGTATAACGGAGACAATTTTTACTTATTTAAGAGGCATTACTTCTAATTATTTTTGCCTGCGACTATGCTAAGAAAGGGTAATAAAGTATAAGAGTATAAGAAAATCCAAAAGAATCTTTGTTCAATACTAGAGCTAAAAGGTTTTCTGTGCCCTATTTAATCATATAATGAACCTCTAATATTTTTTTTATTTAACCCAATTAGCTCTTCTGGCATGATGAGGCAACATAAACATGCACAATACAAAGTTTGCACTAGCTACGATAAATAATTTTGGTAATACCCTAAATTTAAATTTGGATAATTTGTTTGGTTTATTTGGGTAGTACCCAAATTTAAACCAAACAAATTATCCAAATTTACTATTTAACACGAACAACGAGTAATACTTATTTTCAAAAAGTAAAGATTAGGAAGTCAGTATTTTTAAATATAAATACACGTACATATTTTACATACTTTGTTCACTACTTCAGTGTATTCCCACATATTCCAAGGACAACTTAAGAGTATAATGGTAAGATTTTTATAAGAAATGGCATATTAGTTTTACTTGTTTTATTAATAAATAAGGGTGGTAAACAAGCCCACAGGCCATCTGATCGTAAGTGGATGCTGTGGTCCATAAACATCTACATTTATCCTCGATTAAGAATCAAAAAGTAAATTCGTTATCACCCCGGAGGACTAAGATGGAATGCCTCGTTTCCAGTAAAAAAGGGTCTGCGGATCCCTACACACACCATACGAAACACAGCAGTGTTATGCAGCTATTTAACACTGGTATTTCGTGAGAGCGAGGTGCTTCTCCGGTCGAGCCGACCCATTCATGCTACAACCATAGTATAGCTGCAGCATGACTCTACTACGTACATATATTATTATACTTTATATTAAGCGATACAAAAAAATATTTTTATATAAAAAAAGGGAGGTTTAGGTTTCAATTGGACCCGATAGGTGGCGCTGTTTTCGAGATCACGAAATCGCTACTTTATAATATATATATACAAAAACACTGTAAAAAAAAAGAAAGAGAAGGCGCTGTGTAGGTTAATCAAATAAAGCTTTCCTTATTTATATTAAATAAATATTAAACTTCATTTAAGCATTTTTTCGATTTCAGTTGAGATGAATACATTTGTTTAACAATAAAGTATATATAGACTGTTAACTGTGTTAAATATGAAAATTTAAACGCACTTTATGTTTAGTCAACGAAATGTAGAGATGTGGCCCGCGGCTATTCAATAAGGCCACACCAGCAGTTTATTACCAGCATAACTGATTCGCTGACGAAAGTGACAGTAAAATCAGAAATAGCCTTTATATATAAACTCGCTGCACGATAGTCTCGAACGGGGTCGTAAATTCGCAGTTTTAAACTTTCTTGAAAAGTCTAGTAAACACATAGTGGCGTTCCATTTCTCTAGAAATATTTAAATTAATTTTAATAATGATTTGTATATATTAACAACAGTAAAAAAAATTAATCTAATAATTTTACGGATTTCATTGCGTTTTCTTTGTAAGGTATTTTTAATGTGCGAAGTTTCGACTGATTTGTAGGAGCTTGGCACTTACAAGTTACGATTACCTGAGGTGTTTCACGTCGTTTTCTCAACTGACTTTAAAAAAGAGGAGGTTCTCAATTCTACTGTAATTTTCATGTGTTACCTCAGAATTTTTTTCTAGGTCAACCTTTTTTGATGATTCTTTTTTATTTAAATGCTGCTGTGTTTCATGTGGTTTCTGATCAAGATCAAGATCTGACCAGTAGTTTTTGAGTTATCTTTAATAATGCGTATTTAGTTGACTTGGACTACGTTAATGATGTGCTCATTTTATTTATATTGAGTTTCTGATCGTAAGTGGTGATGCAGCCGAAGATGGTAAAGCACACTGACTTAATTTAATCTGATGGACAGAAAGATAATGGTAACTTACTTTTAAACGCACTTTTCTATTAATTGAAAGGAGTAGTGTATTCAATTAGGATTTGTCAACCAATTTTGATGATCATTTTTTATTAAATAAGTTATCCTTCAGGGATGAAGTTTTTAATGTTACTACGAGGGCGACACTGAAAGTTTTTAGAACTGGCCACTTGTAAACGATATAATGAAAAATAGTTCAAGTTTTGAAAATGGAACTCTTTGCCAATATTATTGTGTATGTATTTTATTAATTTGTCATTTGTTTACGATTTGACGGCAAATTGAAATTTGTCTGTGTCACGTCAGCATGAATTTAGCGCGAAAAATTTTTCGTACAATGATTTTTTATGACTTCCGATGTCATTTAAGTCAAAAAGAAAGTTATGATAGACTTCGATTGGCCTTTCACAATGAAGCCTCATCTCGTACCACTATTTACAACACTGGTTTAATGAGTTTAAGCGTGGTCGCACTAATCTCACCAATGAACTACGTGAGGGACGGCCTTCTACGGCGACGGCTAAAGATAACATCAGTGTTGTGTGGCGTATGATAGAGACTGACAAAAGAGTAACTTGTCAGTAGATTCGGACAAACTTATGCATCGGTATGAGTCAAGTGCACAAAATACTCCATGAACATTTAGCGATCAGAACGATTTGTGCCCGGTGGATACCTCATTCGACAGAGGCCCAAAAACTCCATTGTGTTGATTGGTATCGTGAAATGGTTACAAGATTTAACGGAGGTGACTAAAATGCTGTGTTCGACATACTCGTGGGTGACGAATGCCGGATTTATTGTTGTGATCCTGAAAATAAGAGACAGTCTGCTGTCTGGGTGTTTCCTTCCGAGGAATTGTCAACTAAAGTGAGGAGAGTTCGAAGCGTGGGAAAAAGATGGTGGCCACGTTCTTCGGAAGAACTGGTCATTACGCAACCATTGTTTTAAAGGATCAAAAAACAGTTACTGCAGTGGTACACTAACAATTGTTTACCACTTGTCTTGGAAAAAGTTCGGGAGAAACGACCTCGCAGTAGGATCTTCCTTCACCACGACAGTGCCCCCTCGCACATCGCCAAGCAAACAATCGACTACTTAGCGTGGAATTACTGGGTGACCCAGCGAAGTAGTCATATATACATAATACATATATACATATACATATAGCCCCGATCTCACTCCTTGAGATTTTTACTTATTACCGAAAATAAAAGAAAAACTTCGAGGAAAACGTTTTATAGACGCCGAGGAAGCAGTGGCTGCGTTTAAAAATGCCGTCAAGGAGACCCCTTAGGACGAGTGGGCAAAGTGCTTTTCACAGTGGTACCATTACAATTCGTGTATTGATGTAAAAGGACACTATTTTGAAAAGATATAATAAAACGAATAACTTCCTAGTTTGTTCAGTTTTTGATTTTCTAAGAAATTTCAGTGTCACCCTCGTATTAAGACGACATTGAAATTGTAATATACCTCACCGGTCTATCAAAAGTTTACTGCTGAACATAGGCCTCCCCTATAGATTGCTTCAATTGGTGGGTTTACAACCGCAGTTTTTTTTTAAGTAAGTGCAGTTGAAGGAAGGCGCTGCTGCTTATGTTTTAGCTTGTATCCCCCTGTCGCTTCATATGACTACTCAGAGACGATATGGGGTAATGGATATTCTTACAAAGAACTAAAAAGCACCAAGTAAAAGTCAACTTTAAAGAACTAAAAAGTAAAGTTACAGCCTATATACGTCCCACGGCTGGGAACAGGCCTCCCCTCATTTCTGAGAGGGTTTTAATGTTAGGAAGTGCCCGCCGAGCTGCCCCAATGCGTGTTGACGAACTTCATATGTCTTCGAAATATTTTTTTCTAATTTCTCAGACATGCAGGTTTCTTCACGATGTTTTCCTTCACCGCCGAGCATGTGGTAAATCAGCACTTAAATTGTAATTAAAAATTTCATTGGTGCCGGCGGGGATCGAACCTGGGTTACTCGCGTTGTGTTGTGTTTACAGTGAGCGTTAACCATCTGAACTACCACGGCTCTAACGGGAACTAAAATGGATAAATTAATTTCAAATTCAGAAGTCTGAGCTTTAATTGTTGTTTAAGGTACTATGCTTATGCACCTTTGACTTTTTTCGACTTTATTTTTATTAAAATTTTTTTTCATTTATTATCACGAAGATGCTGCTTCCTATCTCTTACTTTATTTCCTTCGATCGCCTCTTACGTCGTCCGGGGGATGATATGGGTAGTGAATTTTATTACGCCATCCCTACGGTCTGAATACAATAATGATGAAGTACAAATATAATAATTTATACTTGGTAAAGCCACCCTGCAACTGTATTAGGGTTGTAGCACGAATGAGTCGACTCAACCGGGGAAGCACAACGTTCTCACGGAATATCAGCGTGAACTAGCAGCTTAATGCTGCTGTGTTTTGAGTGGTGAATGTAGATAGCTTGAGACCCTTTTTACTGGAAACGAGACATTCCATATTAGTCCTCAGGTAGGACAACACATTCTGCAATTTTATTCTTATTCGGGGACGTCTTGGGCCACGACGTCCAATTACCATTAGGTAGACTGTGAGCTCGTTTATCGGTCTTATTATATAAAAAATGATGTTTATTATTTGTATTGATAGATTATCTTCATTTTATAGATAATTATTTTAGTAAAGTTTAAAAACTACTTACAGATGTTGTAATATATTCTTTATGTATGACCAGTAGATTAATAAATACGTTGACCCTCTTTTCAATACACATACGCAATGTTTAAGCTACTTATTTATTCATAGCGTCGTGCGATGCTATGAATAAATAGCGTGTGATTAATTCTACAATGAAGACAATAAAGGCAATTTTACGAGACCCGTCCCGAGTTATGTATGTATGTAGTCGAAAGCACTATCTGCGGACTAAAGGATGATATTCCTTCATTTAATCGTTTAAGTATTAAAAACATATTACTTAATTACGTGCGTTAGTCTATCTACTATCTATCTATTAGTCAGTACTAAGTATATTAAGGCGACACCGCGAAAAAATGCACCTCCTTTTATCGAATAGTATAGTACTATGACACCACTATGGTAAATTTATGTCTTTAGCTTGAATTTGCTTGTTCAAAAACACGATTGTATAATTTTGACTCGATCATAATTATTTACGAAAACACCTATAAAAATCACTATAGTTGAAATTACAACGAAATTACTTAATCTATATGCTTCGGAATCACTCAAATATAATCATAACATCCATATTTATAATTTACTTGCTCATTATTTTGATTACTCAAATCAATAACTTTTTTAAAATATTTTAAGATTCTGACAATTTTTAAGCCATCTTAATCGTCGCGGGCGCTACGCAATTTTAGTTTTTATTTTAGTTTTTTAACTTTTTATAGAAATTATGTAATCACTCGGATCAGTACGGCGATAGCCCAGATCTACTTTTTCGATGTGTCGTCTTAAGAACTAGCTACCCGAGTCAGCTTTGCCTGGATAGAATCTAGTATATAGATAATCAATGACCATTTATATTATCAATTTTTCTAAAAATATAGCTATACTACGAGGTAGAGCCACGCTGCAGCTATATTATGGTTTTAACACGAATGGGTCGATTCGACCAGGGTAAGACCACGCTCTCACGTAATACCAGCGAAAATAGGAACTTAATGCTGCTGTGTTTTGTACCGTGAGCATAGAGAACCGGAGACCCCTTTTACTGGAAACGAGGCATTCCATCTCAATCCTCAGGCTGACACCGCGTCTGCATTTGATTCTTAATAGCGAGTAAATGTAGATGTCTATGGACCACAGCATCTACTTACCATCACAGAGACTGTTTGTCACCCCTATTCTATAAAAAATTCTAGATCCCTCTTGGCATTGCTCTAAAAAAATGGCTCTTTATGACTTAATAGTATGGAAATACCCCTTGGAGCCAGTTATTTTAATATTTCCCATAGACACTTATTATTCAGATGTTACACCCTATTTTTTTACAGACGGTAAATAAGGTCATCGAGTATAATTAATAAATGTATCGATAAAAAGGTCATCGAGTATAATTAATATATGTATCGGTAAAAAAGGTCATCGAGTATAATTAATATATGTATCGATAAAAATGATATGATGTAAAGAAATTTAGAATATAATATACACTTAATAGATATACAGTAAAAGTCATAAGTTCTAATTTTGTAGTAAATTACTTTTATGAGTCAAGACAGCCAGTTTTATTACAGGATATGGGGATGAAATGCCTCAGTCCTCTGAGGTGACAACGTAATTGTGGCCTGGTTTGTTTTAAGTTTAACGTGAAGTGGCGGTGTAAGAATATAACTAAAAATGAAAAAGTGCGATTGCCAACCCGCTTTCCAAGCGTGGTAACTATGCCAAATATCCCCCCTATAAGGTAATCCATGGGGGAGGCCTATGTTCGGCACGTGGACTTTAACAGGCTGTCACGGTATGTAAGGGTAACAGTTGTTTTATGTTAGTTCCAGGTGTACATAGGCTGCAGTAGCTTAAATAAATTTGTACTATATTGTAAAAATTAAAAAAAAAAAATTAACAGCCTATATTATTACGATACCTTCCAATTATAATTAATTTGTGAAAGCTATTATATAGCGGATAGGTTTTAGTTACATTATTCCATTGTAGGCTAGGGAAATATTATTCCAAAATTTAATATTATTTCGAAATATTATTTTCATTTCAAACACATGTAGGCTTACACACGGTATTTCGTTTTACCTCCCTTTGTTTATCAGCTTTAAAATTGGATTTCAACATTTTTAGTAGTGTCGCCAAAATCGAAATCAGTTTGTTAATACTGAAAAAATTAGTGCAACGTGATGCCTGCAAACCAATCTTAATATTTTATTTGCGTTGGAGCGATCATTGTCTTGAACCAGTCATTTAATACTATCTATATCTTAACCTATAATAGCAGTATTAAAAGCCGTAGTTCAACTTTCGTGATTGTGAGTTATTCTTTGTTTTCTTTGTTGATGGACTTTTGTCGTGTCTCCTTTTCAACTTTCACACCATTATGCTGTTACAAAGATTTTGATTTCTTAAACGACATCGTTAAAATAATATAATGTATCCTTATACAGAGAGCTGGGGTCAAACCGACGGCTTCCGTTTCACGTACCCAGCGTCTCCGCTGCTGACGCAGGGTGGTGACGTGGCCCCGGAAGCGATGTGTCTGAAAGGATCAAACGATGGTGATGAATGTGTTCACGTTAAGAACATTCCTCTGCATTCTACTGTTGAGCTTGTGATGTTTGATCAAGGTAAGCAATATTTTCATAATGTTATTTGTATATTAGTACTAAATAGACACTGAATGTAGACAAGGAATCACTTTAAATTTTTAGAAACTAAGTTTTGCTATATATAAGAATGGTGAACATATTAAAATATTTAACCAACAAATTTAGTTTGAAGTTAACTTTTATTAATTAAATTTAAATTATAATATAATTAATAAACGTTAAATAAAAGACGTAATATGATGGTATATAAACAATCAATTTGTTTTCATTCATACATACATTAACACTCACGCCTGTCACCCAGAGGGGTAGGCAGAGACTACGGACTTCCATTTGGCACGATCCTGACACACTTCTCTCGCCTCCTTTACATCTTTATATCTACGCACACACTCTCTCGGTTAAGGGATATAACATTTTTAAAATATCGCCAATATCGACCAATCGTTAAGCCTTCGTCTAGGGCGTCCCTCTTCCCGACTCTGTCGTTCACATTTTCAATATGAATTTGCTTTGTCACTCTTTCCGCGTCATTCAACTACATGACTAAACTACCTAAGCATTCCTTCTTAATCCTGATCACTTTTCATTCATATTAGGTATATTTACAATTCATATCAGCCGGTATGAGCTCGCCACGGGTCACAAGCCTGTCCTGTTTAAGAAAGGATTTATCTTAGTCGTCATGCTTGGCAGACGGAAGTAACGATTAAATAAAATTAAAATAAAATACGGAAATACAGTTATAAAATATTATTCATAAAGACGCAACATCATCTCTTTATAAATATTGACGGTCACTGTTAAACACTATAGCATAACAAAACTACAAGGTTAATATAAGGAAGAAAACTGGCTTGGAATCGTCAGCTCATTAATGATTTATGAGGCCATAAGATCAGCATTATATAATATTACATAAACATGAAGGCTGCGATTATTTTCCCGGTTCCGCCCTATATTAGTCCGCCCTGTGTGATTTCCGATACTCTGACATTAAAGGCTTCCGACTTATACTCGTAAATATCACGAATATGCCACAGTTACACGTAACATAATTAACTTAATATATATTCATTACTAGTGTACGGATTTCAAAGATTTTTCCTCGTGTATATAACGTTAATAGTATTTGCGACGGTGGCGTGGGTCGCGCGTATGTGTTTATTTAGAGGTATGTTCAGAGAGTTTTTGATCACTTTCAAATCTTAGAGGAATTAAATTAACAATTAATAAAATAAAATTACGGGTGAGAATTAAAAATTTGTGTGCCCTCACAAAATTTTAGTGTCGTCAGAGAAATTTTAGTTTCTTAATTGTAACTTCGGTTTGCCACAAAGTACTCGAACTTTTTCTAATATAATATTACACAGCTTACAGAGCAAATATGGGAATGCATAAACGAAGAGGTTCCTTCTTCTGCAATAACTTTTTAATCACATAGTTTTGTAGATAAATTAAAAGATCTGTCTATTTTTGCCTTGCTGTGGTCTGATATCCTCGCACCGGTTGTGCTGCTTCTTACTACCAGTATTTTTTCAAAACGTTACCCCCACACATCCCCACACTAGGATTTTCTCCTGTATCGTGGAGGCAGTTTATAAACATAAATTGCATAAGGACAAAAATCCAGACCCGAAACAATATTTTTAGGCCATACAAATACTTGTTCCGTTAAAGTTAAAGTTACAGCCTATACTATACGTGCCACAACTGGGCACAGGCCACCCCTCATTTCTGAGAGGGTTTTAGGGCAAGGTAGTGTCCGACGCGCTGCCCCAATGCGTGTTGGCGAACTTCACATGTCTTCGAAATATTTTTTATCTTATTCCTCAGACATGCAGGTTTCCTCACGATGTTTTCCTTCACCGCCGAGCACGTGGTAAATCAGCACTTAACAATTTTATTGGTGCCGGCGGGTATCAAACCCGGGTTACTGTTATATTTACAGCAAGCGTTAACCATCTGAGCTACCACGGCTCAACTTGTTCCGTGCGGGATTCGAACCCACGGCTCTCAGTGCCTCAACTCATTGCTACTAAACTATTGCGTCACGGAGCTGTAGAGTCTGTAGAGAGTAGAGTTTCCATTATATAAGGAACAAGAGTGACAGGTTTCTCATATTTACGTTAACACTACATTGAACAAAATTACTTTTACTGACTATGTAACCTTTAATTCAACTAACATTTCAAAAGGGGTTAGACGTCACGATGTTATTCATTCACCCGGAGTAAGTTTTAGCTTTTATTAGTTAATTTTGGTCTGATCTACGCAGAATGAGCTGACTGTATCATGTTGTAATGTAGTGGTATGCACGGGTTTGGACTTAATTTTATTAATTACACTATTCCGAGCATGTAGCAGTACCCAGCCGCTTTCTCTATTGAAATTAGGATAGTTTTTTAATTTCAATAACTTACGAATCATCGTTATTAGAAATCGATTTTCTTTCGTAAATATTTGTGGTCTGTCTAATGTTATGTAATGACGGGGGTAGTGTAGGATATGATCACAGAAAACGTCTGCATTCTGTGATCTAGAGTGACTGAATTACCAAACGGATTTGCAGGCAGAAGAGTCAATAGGCGGCTTTTAAAAAAAAAAAAAAAAATATATATATATACATAACAACCGACAACCGATGGTAAAAGAACATTCTCGAATTTAGTACCGGCAAGCATAATCTTTTATAACATGGAGTGAGATCATGCATAAAGCTTATGGAATAGGTGTTGTATCCCAGAATAAAACTGGGACTACAAGGTAGTAACAACCTGTATCGTCCTAATCTTACATATTATTTTATTTGAATCTCTTCACGCCATAAGTCTTTATTGTGCTTTTAGCTCCTACACTATGAGCGTAAACTTTCAGTTATTTATTGCAATGAATTACTTCTCGTGTACATTGACCATACACATATTAATAACTTCCGGACGGATTAATAATTTCCGGATAACGATTTTAATATGTTATTTTGCATGTTAATTATGCATGCACAATATTGTCTTTTGGCAGTCAATAATGCATCAAAGCTTAAAAATGATGCAAGTATAAACATGGTAACGAAAATATTCTTCTATGCTATAAATTAACAATGCTCAATCACATATACTTGTGGCTCTACATTTCTTGATAGTAATTATATGTTTCATATGATATTATAAACGTGTAACTCTCTTATTGTTTTAGGGACCTATTTAACAACAATTTATTTAATTTCTTATCAACTCAACGCTCGCAGTGGTTGGTAAAAGAAATGAAATGTATTTTCTGGTTGCTATTATTAACGTTTTTAAGCCGTTATGATAGTATAGTTTAGTATAATTGTTCCATTTGAATAGTTATTGCGTGAAAAGATGAACTAAACAAAAGCTCAGGGAGTGCCTGAACTAAATAGTTGACCTTGATAATGTACTATTCCGATCTGAAATAGACTAAGCCTCTCATTTAAATATATTTCGATGGAGCATTGAATAATAAACGAATTAGATTTTACAAAGGTTTTCAAAGATTTATAGAAATGTGTAAGTATAAAGTTAAAAGGTTTTGACAGCTTTCCTTTGAAAGTTCTAAGCAACATTTATTTTCTTAGCAATTTAACTGACGGAAGATGTTTTGCTTTGTCAATATTCGCTTTGCTACAATGGAAACTTGTGTAACTATGGCCATTGGCAAACTTATCGTCCGTCTCGGTTGTGTATGTTTACCTGAACTATTGCAAATTTCCGACGAATGCATCGCGTTTATTTTTGTTTTATTTACTTTACGAACTTAGTATAGGTGACTTTTCCTAGTTGATAGCTACCATTGATAGCTTGTAAATATTGTGGTTTTGACATGCGTTAATTTTTAACACTTTTCCTTTGATATATTAGAATTTAATAGAATTATTTATTTTAACTTAAGTGAGAGAGAATAGTAATTTGACGTGTAGTGATGGTGTAAGAATATCCACTACCCCATATCATCCCGTGGGTGTCTTAAGAGGCGACAGAGGGAGACAAATCAAGAGATGAGCAGCAGCGGCTTCAAACAATAAAAAAAAACTCCGGTTGCCAACCCGCTTGCCAAGCATGGTAGTTGCCACGCTTGGCAAATATCTCCTTATGAAGCCATCTATGGGGGAGGCCTATGATCAGTAGTGAAATTTAGTAATTTAATAATGCCTGTAACGGTAAAGGTAACGTCAGGTAATATGATTATGTTATGTAAAACATTTAATTAATTATTTTTATTATTAATTACCATCATCATCATTAACTTAGGTCTTTCGACGTTCAAACATACGAATAATTTAATTAAATCATTTATGTCCGCTTACATTTCTTTTAACAAAATATTTTTAAGTATAAATTTGGGCGTTGTATTTGTAATATATTTATGACCTATGTCTTTTATACGTTTTATCAGTGTGACAGTGCAGTTAAAAAAGGAACACGTTACGTATTGAATGTAATATCGGACTAACTTTAGCCTCCTTTGACTGTGTAATTATTAATAAGCATTGCTTTCACTTTTGCAAGGCCTTAGAACCATTTATAATTCCCAATAGAAAATATGCAAGTGACGTCGAGGTTAATAAGCTATTACAATCGTAGATATATTTTAACGTCAGTATGAACTAAATCTATGATTAAAATAATTGAGGTATGTGTTTAGATTAAAAGGTCATTAAATGTCTAGATTAAGAATAAAATTTTTCAAAAAAATTGTTAAGGAGGTCATAAGTAACTTAGAGTAGCTGCTACATAGATGGCACCTTTATTTAAATTATTTACAAAATATTACGTAGAATTATGGTTTTTTTTATTTATAAAGAATATGTTATTACGATTCAGATAAGACGCCATATGATGAGCGTGGGAATTATTCTTTAACACAGTTATTCTAAGCAACGATTAGAGAAACACGAAAAAAAAAATGGTTTTGATAGACTTTTAAACGTTTTATAAGAATGCTGCATCTAGCGTTGGCACCCTGCTCTTTTCAGTAAACGTGTATACTATATTTTAGCAAATACACAGGTTCATATTAAATATATTATGTATGTAACATTGAGGTTCAATGGACTAATAAAGTCAACGCTCCATCTCCCTCGTGCTCTAAACTAAAGCCCGAAAAGTTTTAGCTCAAATTATAAAACCATTTAAATTGCCTAGAAAATTGCAATACAGTAAACGGTATGAAACTCAAGCTCGTAAAAACTGTCCATGCGGTCGGAGTTTATTTTTAATAGAATAAGGATAGTATACGAGTACACAGTCCACCTGATGGTAAGTGATTGCTGTGGCCCATAGACATCGATTATGAATCAAAAAGAAGATGCGTCGTCACCCATGAGGACTGGGATGGAATGCCTCATTTTCAGTAAAAAAAGTTCACCGGTTCTCAACATTCACCATACGAAACACAGCAGCATCAAGCTACAATTTTACGCTGGTATTCTGTGAGAGAGAGTTCCTTCCCCGGTCGAGCCGACCCATTCGTGCTACAACTATACTACTAATATAGTTGCAGTCCCACGCCAATGAAGTGGTAAAAAACCCTTCTATAATAATTAATAAAATAATAATATATACGAGGGCACTGAAAATTTCAAGACTCAAGAAAGTGACACAACATTACTATTTAAAAATTTATTTACTGCTTTTCGAAGTATTCTCCGCAAAATTTGACACATTTTTCCATACGATGGAACCAATCATTGAAGCAACCATTCCATTCGGAAGTTGGGGTCTCCAAAATGGCCGTTTTGTAAGCGTCCACAGCTTCTTCAGGTGATGAAAATCTCTGTCCACGCTATTTATTCTTTATTTTAAGGAAAGTATAGAAATCATTAGGGCTTAGGTCAGGGCTGTACGGTGGATGGTCTAATAATTCTATGTTTTCTTGCTCTAAAAACTCTTTTGTTCTATGTGCGGTATGAGAACTCGCATTATCGTGATGGAGGATGATGCGGCGGTTACAGTTCTCTTTACGGAGTTCAGAAACGACCTCTGGCAAACAAATGCTAGCATACTATTTTGCATTAACCGTTCTTTGTCCCTCAAGAGGAATAGTCGTAATATGGCCGGTTTTGGAGACAAACGTGGCCACCATTTTTTTTGCAAATCTCCGTGAACGAACAATTTTTGTTGGCTTTAACTCATTTCCGAACACCCAAACTCGTACTGGTTTTTTGTTTCGGGTTCGTACGCATATATCCAGGATTCGTCACCTGATACGATGTTTGCATTTGATGATCCCGCGTGGAATCTTTCGAGAGTTCTGAGGCATCAAGTAACGAGAGCCGCTTTTTGCTCTTCACAGAGCGAATGCGGTATCCATCGGGAAAACAACTTTTTTACACCTAATTTTTCATGCGAGATTATTTATATTTGACTCATGCCAATGTCTAAAGTTGCCTAAATTTAGCGCAAATCTTCCTCAATCAGCTTACGCACAGCATCAACGTTTTCTTGGGTACTGAAAGACCTTGGGGTCCCTAAATAGTTGTGCACTTCCTTGATTTCCGAAATTTTCACACCCCGTATTCACATGTCGATCTTCCTCATCACTTACGCACAGCATCAACGTTTTCTTGGGTGACTGCAGTTTTTTGACAACCTTGACGGGGATCATCACTGAGCTTAACACGTCCACGTTGAAATTCAGCAAACCAGCGATAAATTGTGGCTTTGGATGGGGCTTCATCACCAATGCAGAAATCATCCGGTCAACACACTGTTTTTGTGTTAAACCACTTCGAAAGTCTAAATAAATCATCGCTCTTGCATTTTCTCGAGTCAATTCCATTTTCCAACGACTAAAAAAGTAAAAACCTTGTGACAAGACCGAGTCTTTTTTTAAATAAATAAATGGTATTCGATTTTAAAACCATGGAGTTGTATATATACATAATTCTATTTGCCAAAACTCTGCGATCACACTCTGAAGGTTATGGCAGTTGGAAATGAAGCTGCAGTCTTCAGCCGATATGACAGTATACAGGCTACTAAGTAGACAGATCTTCAAATGCATGTGGAGACAATTACGCAACTTCAATACAGCTCGTATTAAAGAAGCGATCGAACGGAACTAAGGCTTTAAAATCTTTGCCAGAGATCTGTCTGCCATAAAGGGCCAATTGTTGAAGTTAAAGACCGAACGTGGTAGCATCGTTTCTGGGACACCTGAAATTTTTAATTAAATTGAGGGGTTCTACGGGAAAAGTGTTATACGATACTATTCCGGTGATATCCCGGACGTGAGTCCGAGCGAGTACAGAATAGTGCTCCAGCACCCATAAAACGGCAATTCCTTGGGTAAGGATAGAATTTGGTGGAGCTGGATTCGGAAAACTGGTGGAAGACCAGTACTTAAAGTCCTTTAAAAAGACTTCAATTCCATCCTTCATGGTGCCACTATTCCGGAGGCGTGGAGCAGAAGTGTGGTGGTTTTGATAGCCAAGAAAGGTGACTACGCTCTGTTGAAGAACTACAGACCGATATCCCTTCTGAGCCCTTTCAACGTGCTGTTTTCAAGAGTCATTACGAATCGTCTTACACACAAACTCGTCAATTTCCAGTCTAAAGGACAAGCTGGTTTTCGAAAAGGGATTAATACAATAGACCGTATACATATCCTTCGGCAAATGTACAGAAGACCGAATAGTACCTACAATCTGCCACTTTGTCTTGCATATGTGGACTATGAGAAAGCCTTTGGTTCCGTCAAAAATTTATCGGCGGTGCCAAGTTGACTGCTGGTTTATCGTATATCACAATGTTGAAGTATTTATACAGTAGAGTACAATGGCTATCCGAGTACAAAACCTATCTAACTGCAGAGAGGTGTAAGACAGGGTGGCGTTGTATCCCCAAAACTCTTCAACGCTAGTTGGAAGACGTTTACAAGCTACTGGACTGGAAAGGATAGCGAGTACATCACTCTTTCATAATATATTTATAACAATACCTGTTAAAGGCATTTACTTACTAACGTATAACCAAATAAATAATTTGATAGACCAAAGAACACCATAGAGACCTTATAAACAAAATGGTGTTATGTTTTTCCAGAAAAGACAACAAAATATATTTTCAAATTGTAGATTTCACTTCTTTTCGGGTAAATATGAACAATTTCTTTGGTAAAGCAATTTTCATTTATTAATGAGTTTTATCTAACATACATTTTTATTTAAGATTTATTGCTGTTATCCATTTCCAAGATCAAAGGTATTTATTTCGTATTTGCAATAACGATCGGTTTATGACATAAGATATATGAAATTAAATATATATAAAATAAATAAATATAAATAAATAAACACTCACGCCCATCACCCAGAGGGGTAAGCAGTACCTCCTCCACATCCGTAAGGATACTCATAATTTGGCCCATTTTCAATATATCGCCAATTTCTTTTTTCTTTTTTTTCTATATTTTTAAAAAAAGAATATTAACAATGCTATAAACATTACTAATATTCCCCTTTAACCACTCGTGGTAAGCTTAAATTGCTTGTGTTACGAGTGTTTCACGCCAGTAGTCGAATGGCGGATTTGAACCTACGACCTTTTTTTTTGAGTTCGCGGTCCGCGTCCTGCCATTACTGTCGCTTAAATTTGGTCGATAAACTTTCGCCTATAACATTCCTTTACGACTGTGATGTTCACTTCTGAAACATAACTTTGCTTTATCACTCTTTCCTCATCTCGAGTTTAATATGCAAATAATTTCAAATGTTGTCTTAGTATAATTCTATATTCAAAGGAATATCATCATGATAGCAGCTCACATAGATCTACAACTTGCTGGATTATAATCGTATTGTGGATAGGAATTACGGGCGCATAAGAAAAGAAACCGACTTCTTTGAAGAGAGGGCAAACGAGAATACGGTTCACCTGATGTTAAGTGACTACCGCAGCCCATGAAAATCCGCAATACCAGAGGAATTGCAGGTCCGTTGCCGGCCCTTTAGAAAGGAGTAAGCTTCTTTCTTGAAGGTCCCCAGGTCCACAGAGAGGTCGTATGCAAAAGAAAACTCCTGGTGAGACGTACAGTAGTGGACCGCCAAGCATCCAGATGATGTGGATGGTATCGGGAGGTTTGCCGCGTAGTGCGTATATGAAATTTGGTGGCTGGGATTAATCACATTTCGCAGCGCCAGTGAATCGAGCCGATCGGAAAGCACGGATTGCATTTGGCACGTTCCTGTCACACGTCTCTCGCTTCTTTTACACCCATACGTCTACGCATATATGCTCGTCGGTTAAGGGTACTCTTAATTTGGGCCAGCTTCTATATATAGTCAATCTTCTATAAACCTTCATCTATATATTATATTTTATATTCATATTTTTTTATTGAAATAAAAACTTCTATAAAATCGATTTGATTTAAAACTCGATGAATCGAAATATTAATACTAAAAACAGATAAACATATATTATCTATAGGATTTAACCTGCGAGAAAATGAGATAGAACACAGTATACAGTGCTTCTTACGAACTCGGTTTCCTCTTCGTTCGGTTTTCTAAGATGATTAATATAACTTTTAACTATTATATATAAATAAATAGTTAAGAATTAACAAATTAAATAAACAAATCAAATTAACAATATAGATAAAAATTATCATATCTAATTCATCATTCATAATAATCCACGCTTTCATAACTTATATATATGATTTATATTAAATTAGTAGTGTTTAGGCCATTAAGCATCTATTAGACGTATGACCTTAAGAGTCAATTTTTATTTGATATAATGACTTTACCTATAGAATAAAGCAGATGGTATTATTACAAAGAAGTTTTACTCGCAATTTTCTAAAGTGATGAGTGCATGTGAATGTATACATGTTTTTTATACTTCCAAGTCACCTACCTTTCTCAGTGGTGTGCTATTCACAGTCAATAGTATATCTAATTTAAGATGATGAAAATCGAAATAATAATTTTCGATCTCAAGGTAGCGTACGTGTTTGCACTTCGCTCATCAAACCGCATACCCTGTAGAGGCAACTATTTCTAGAAAGGCATGCCCTCAGGCATTTTATTTAACAGGCATATATCCAGCATTGGATTTTAAAAGCTAGCAATGATTACATTCTACATTTTAAAGTTATTTTTAAATGAGATATAAATAATAAAATAGTTAGAAATCTGAGTCAAGATGAATCGGCCTCCGGCTTCATATAACTTCTCATTTTGTTACGATAAATGCTAGATTCTTATTTTTGGGGAAATATATAATTACGAAACCCTAGTCGTTGCTGTACATTTAACTTTCTTATTACTAAGGATCGTTTCGTAAGACTTTCAATGTGCGTATATTTACTTATAGTGACCCGTAAATGTTTCAGTTTTACGACTTACGAAACATAAGGAAATACTTATTCAAATTTAACCGCCTTCGCAGAGGTTAAATTTGTTTGAGTTAAATGCGATTTACTGAAGGGCGTTTACATACAAAGAGCATTTTATGATTTAGTTTTTTATAGAATAAGGGTGACAAATGAGCACACAGTTCACCTGATGATAAATGGGTGCTGTGGCCCATTATACATCTACATTTATCCTCGATTAAGAATAAAAACGCAGATGCGTTGTCACCCATGAGGACTTAAATGGAATGCTTCTTTTCTAGTAAAAAAGGTCTGCGAATCTCTACACTCACCATACGAAACAGCAGTATTAAGCTGCTATTTTACGCTGGTATTCTGTGAGAGCGTAGTCCTTCCCCGGTCGAGCCGACCCATTCGTGCTACAACTACCACCTATGCAATTTAAAACCAATAGCCAACTTACAACCTTTGTATTAAAATTTTTATCTACAAAGAAAACCTACATTTCGAATCTCTTTATAAACACAATTCAAAAATTACGTTTGGTACGCTCGCTTAGGAGGATTATAATCATCACAGACATCAGAACGTAGATTGAGAGATATTGTAAAAAATAATTAACTAAATATTTTAATTTGCCAATAACTAGAGAGTCTAAGTTTTATTTGGTTTAATATTTTTTGTCTAAAACGATCTACTATTTTTGACAAGATCGCAGCCGCACCTGCGGTAAACTAAGGGTTCGGCCCGCAGTTTATTTATGAGAGTAATTCGACCCCTTTCAGTACACGGAGCTTCTTCAGAAAGACGCAGTTCGCCCTCCCCCTGCCCCGCTAAAAAAAGCTTTCAGAAATAGGAAGCATATGTGCCATATGTGTAATTTATTACAAATATGCCTGTACTCGGTAATGGAATTTATTTTACTTTAACATTTTAGCAAAATTGTTATATATGCCGTGTAGTGGTGATGAAAGAAAATTCATCATCAAAATATACCATATTATGTTATGTTGAAATATGTGGAGTCATGCGACAGATGATGGACGAAATAATCATTACAAATTGTAACACCTAAGATATTCTAAGCCCAGGAGCCAACGACGGAGATAAGTATCTTAAGTGCAAAAAGTGGAATCTCGATCATCAACTTCTATTTCAAACAGTAAACTTCTAACGTAGAATGATATTGTGCCGAGGATAATGACGAACGCTATCTAACTTCGACCGTGTTTCGACCGTTCGACTTCGGACGTAGTATAACAGCAATAGAAACAGAAACAGAAACTTTTTTATTCAATTTAGATTATAAACAATACTTATTGTCACTTTTGCCATTTACCACTGGTTCGCAAAAAAAATCTCTGTCCTGGGAAGAACCAGCAAGAAACCCAGCGGGACTATTTATTTTTTTCAAATAATAGCTTACTATCATGTTTACTATTAACAATTAAATGCATATACTTCAATAAAACTTGAACATTTTCATATGTCATATGTGTCTTTACGACAAGAGTGAATAGGCTTTTGTTAAGTCGGTGCGCTCTACCATCTTCGGCTGCATCACTTACTATCAGGTGGGGTAGTATTCAATCATTGGCTTATAATACTAAAAAAAAATTGTTTGACCCTGCAGGCCATCCCTGGAACTTCCCGCTAATTTCAAATGCAAAGTGCTCCAAATTTTACCAAATTATGATGCGAAATTTCGAAGTTATGTAAAAAAAGAGTTTTTTTTTTCAAATTCTTTATCCTTCGATATCTCACGAACGAATGAATTTTTATTTTCCAAACAGCATGCGACGTTATTTTTCGAGGTTAAGAGCGGATTAGTTTTTGAAATCGATCGGTAAAGCCGTTTAAAAGTTATTCTAAAAATCAGTTTTTAGACATTTTTATTTTTGAGATTTCTCAAAATCTCCGAATCCACACACACACACACACACACACACACACACACACACACACACACACACACACACACACATACACGAGCAGCACACACACGCACGCACGCACGCACGCACGCACGCAGCACGCACGCACGCACGCACGCACGCACGCACGCACGCACGCACGCACGCACGCACGCACGCACGCACGCACGCACGCACGCACGCACGCACGCACGCACGCAGCAAACACACAAAACAAAAACACACCACAAACCACACACACACACACACACACACACACACACACACACACACAGCACAGCTTCCTGGGATCTCAAAACGTCGAGATCTGATAAAAACTCGATTTTTGAAAATCGGGGTGAACCAATAACTTCCCTATTTTTAAAATTTTCAATTTTCTTAGCGGGAAGGTAAAAATAAGATCAAACGAATTGATTCGGTATCACAATCTACGACCTCATATTGAGAAAGTTAACATTCAAGTACTCGAAGAGACACAGGTCATAAGAAAACCTACAACAAAACTGGAAAAGGTCGTACGATAATTGTGTGTTGAAAGGTACATAGCTTCACATATACTACAGAACAAGTACTGTACAATTCTGTTCTCAGTACATCTGTTCAACGATGTTATTTCTCAGTCACGTACCATCTCCACAAAGTTTAGATTGCAGTCTCGTGAGCGGACTGGAAATCTTACCAATCCATAGTGAGCTTTTTCATCTAAAATTTTACGTTTTAATGTTGAGTTTATTTAATTTTTCTGAGTCCTTTTTACGTTTTACGAGTATATTGCAATCAAATTATCTTTTGCCGGTCATAGTATGTATACACTTTTTATTACAACATTTTATCTATATTGTTTTATCCATTATATTATAGAACGTCTAGCCCTCAAACCTCCTTCCCCCTTCGCTTAATAGAGTAACAACACACCTCTGGATGATAATCTGAGTTTATTATATTACGTTATTTAGCACATAAAAATATTGGACCTATTTTTACGCGACTAGCTGAAATATTTCTGAGGGTATTAAATATATCTAATATGCGTATAGGTAGTCCTATGTTATCTAGATTAATTTGGATTTTAATCTAGATTTTTTTTTGCGATTAATATAGACGTTTTATTGAGTTAACAATTCCCGCGCGCCTCTTAAATTTAAGGTTAATTTTCCTTTTTGTACTATGAGTCATATTTTATATTAACTAGATACAAAATAAATAAACAAAACCACAGATATACCTAAAAGTAAAAAAAGTTTGAGTTAAAAGTTTTCACAAAAAATTAAACAGCAAACCACAAAGACATTACTCACAACCACTCAGGCAATAATACTCCAGAAACTGATAACTTCTTAATTAAATGACATCGTGAAATAAACCACCTCAGTGTTAATTAGCGACCTCTGGTGTACGGAAGATTACTAGTCCTCATTACGGCAAATTGTTACAACAGTAGGGGAGGCCAAATATAATTAATATAATATTGTGATAAAGAGATAAAAAAGGTAAAATAACAAAAGGAACAGTATGTTCGTAGATATTATAGGCACTAATTATTTACTAAAATCCAAGTACGTTTAATGACATGAAAAGAAACTGACATCGTTTATTTATTCGTAAATGACTACAAATTACACCGTAAATTGTTAATGAAGAATTTTAAAATCGCATTCGTCATTATTTTCATCTATGATACACACATACCTTTATCAAAGGAGTGTCTTTACCAAGTTTTCCTATCCAAGTTGCAATACAAACTTTTAATTAAATGGAAAGTGATTCTCAATTAAATTAAAATTTATATTCGCGCGTATACTAACTTTTCATAAACACAATCTTCATTTTATTATCATGCATAACTAATCTTGTGAAACAAGATATGTACTTAGATAACTTTCACGGTTTTAAGTTACTCTTAAGAGTGATGTAAATAGTAGATTTAATAATTTGATATCATGTAAAACCTGTACCTTATCTAGGTTAAACAAAATTGGGGTACGAACTATAAACTAGTAGTTAAAAGTATGGACCACGATGATTAAAAAGTACTTTCGGATCCACTATTAGACACCTGTTGCTCAAAATTAGCTTTTTTAAGTTAATGAGTAAGTGGAATCTAAAAACGTTAATTGCGTAACTTCTACTAGGTGGAAGGTATCGTTTACTGCTTGAGGGTCAGTCTGGTAGGTACTACCCTACTTTTAAATAAACTAACAGTATCTTGAAGTCTTGCAGTTGTATTTTTAACTTCCCAGTGGGAAGTTATTGTAATGTGACCGATTTTGCAAATTAAAAATTTTAACATATCTCCACGTTTCAAGGTAACGTATGTATGTATATATGTATGTATGTACGCATGTATGTCCAAATTCAATTTTCGCCTCGCGTATCTCGAGAAACAAAGATGATATTGATATGGGACCAGTTTTATTTAACGTATAATTATATAACTCATTTTATTTACAAGTCATTTTTGTGCCGAAAGAAAAATTGTATAAAGTATTAAAACATATGATATTTTTTTATTATTTCCACTGGGATGTTAGTCTTGTGGAATTTTCGGGTGGCACCTAGACCGCTTTTTGGATTAGGATTGAATTTTTTTAATTATGGGATCCCAAGCAGATGGTAGCACCCAGCCATATTCTCTATTGAAATTAGGATGTTTTTTTGATTTCAGTAGCCTCGCGAATCATCCTTGGAAGGAATCGGTGTTTTTTAGCGAGGATTAGTGGTTTATCAAATCTGATATAGTGACGGGGGCTATCCTGTACATTTTCACTCGATTCTTCATCAACTATATGTTCTTTAACGCTGATCTTTTAATTTGTCCTATTAAAGACTCTTTTACTCTCGTACTATGACATCGGAACGTTGAACACCACAGTTCCCCCCGTGACCACGGGCTCTGTAAAGTGCTCGAGAAGTCGGAAATATAAAAAAAAGTTAATATACGCGATAAAATCCCTAAAACCCAGTTTTATTTAAATGTGTAGTGTTCGCGTAAATATAAGAAATCATTACTTGTCTATTTCAGCTATCAAGCAGCAGAATCTTAAACTTTTAGACCGATGCACAGCCATGAAAGCACCATTGCTGTGTAACGGTCTGAAGGTTAAAGAGAGTCAGTACAATAGTTATAATATCTGTAAGACATTCCATCTTAGTACTCGGGGGCGGGGTTAATAATGCGTCTGTAGTGAAGGCTTCTTTGAATAAAGTCGTTTACAGGTATCCATGGACTTCAATAGCCACATTTTTATAAATTTTAACAGTGCTTCTAATTTATTCACATTTTTAAAGGCAGTTCAACCGTAAGAACAGTTTTTTTCTTATATTTCCTTCGTGTGAATTTTTACTCGGTTAGTTTTTTATTAAATTTTTTTTAGGATAGGGTGACAAAACGAGCACACAGTCCACCAGATGGTAAGTGGTTGCTGCGGCCCATAGACATCTACATCCATCCTCGATTGCAAATCAAAATGCAGATGCGTTGTCACCTGTAAGGACTAAGATGGAGTGTCTCGTTTCCAGTAAAAAGGGTCTCCGGTTCTCTACACTCACCATACGAAACATAGCAGCATTAAGCTACTATTTTACGCTGATATTATCTAAGAGCGTGGTCCTTCCCCGGTCGAGCCAATCCATTCGTGCTACAACTATACTACTAATATAACTGCAGCATGGCTCTACCACGTATAAAAAGTCCGTTAGTTATCAATCCGTTAAAGTTAAAATCTGTTGTTAATAAAAACAATCCGTTCACTGTGACTGAACTAAAAGCCGTGAAATCCGTACGATTTCTCAGGCGCTGTGCAAACGAGTCCTTTCAAAACATGCGTGCTATATTCAAAGCGTGTGTGACGCTCAATGGTCACCATTTGGAAAACATCTAAAAAAATCCGGTCCGCATTTTGTTTCAATCAAATAAAAAATTTAATATCGTAATAAAAAAATCATTTATTTCAGATAACCACGACCCATTTCATGTGCACAAAACATCTTTCTTATTATACATATACATTTGTATATACATTTTCCTTTCATTTTTTTAAACAAATTCTCAAAGTTTTCATCAAAACAGACCTTGGATATAAATAAAACTAGTCTTTTATATGCATTGTTGTTTGCGGTATGTTAATAACATGTCATATACTACAAAAATATCTCATTATTTTTAGTTGTTTTGACCGTTTTTTTTTTGATAAAACAGTATGGTTCCGTATTGTATGTTTGTTTTATATACTTCCCGTAACGAGAACGGGAACGAGGAACACTTCGGCTGTTGGTTTAGTTTACTGACTGGATATTTCTTTTATTTTTGAAGACCTTTGGCAACGATTATCTTACTTTTGATCAACTGTCACGGCTAGCAGCGAAGAATCGCGTAACTAGTACCGGTTATCCCTGCAAAACACGCATTGCTTGTGTAATTTTGTTTAATATCAGAACTTTGGTCGAATAGTTCTGATAAATGTCAATCAAATATTCCATTAACACGTTTAATGAAAGAGAAGCATCAGAAAATATGACGATGATAAAGGTCATAGATCAAATATGCTATTCTGTTATTTTCATGAATCATTTAAAATTCAATATAAAATATTAATGTTACTTCATTATACGTAGTATAAATCAAAATATTAAAATACTAGAAGATTAAAATAAATATTATTATACTTGACCAATTTAAATCAGCTACAGTTGAGGAAGTTTAAAAAAACATAGACAGTCTCAAATTAAATAGTAGTACACGGGTTGACGGGATCAGTTCCTAAACTATTAAATACATAAGAGACCCTATTCCTGTTTGTTTAACAAAGTGAATTCAGGAAGGCTATTTCCCTGATATACTGGAGCTCGCCAAAGTTACATCAGTCTATAAATTGGGACCTAATAATGAGCCAGGCAACTACTAGCCAAACTAGGTGGTTCCTACCATACCAAAAGTTTTATGAATATTTTACATAAGCGCCTTAGTGAATATTTAACCATAAGTATGGCTCAAGTTCTATATCAAACACCCTTTTAGCATCAATTGGTCTTATTACAAAACTCTAAACTAGTATAGACCAAAAAATATAGCCCCTGGAGTTTTTATTGATATGAATTGATATTAAATGTAAATTAGTTATTACGCAATCTTATTTCTGTTTCGGTTGCATTAATTGTTCGTTCATTACAAATTATGCGCGATGCTCAAACCTATGTTTTATGTTTTTTTAATTGTTTACGTTTTACCCACATCTATAGTCAATATGCTGTATGATCGCAATGGATTCCTTTTTTAGAAAAATATGCTAAATAGTTAATTTAGACTTGTACGCAGTAAAAAGAGCTACCAGTAATGTCACCTGGTCAGCAACTAAATCAAGGATTTTCAGAAGATAAGTAGATATTTGGTCACCTAATGAATGTATATGTTTGCAAAATAAAGTCTTAATACAAAATTATAATCAAAATACAGCTTAAGGCTGCTGTGTTTTGTATGGTGAGTGTAGTGAAATGGAAACCCTTTTACTGGAAGCCAGGAATTTCATCTTAGTCTTCACGGGTGACAACGCATCTGCATTTTAATTCGTAATTGAGGATTGCTGTAGATGTCTATAGGCCACAGTAACCACTCATATAGGACAAATGAGCACACAGTCCACCTCATGTGGACTGTGGACTCATTTGACATCCTAGCCTATAAATTATTTGGTTAGCAGGATTATATAATTGGTAAGGTTGGGTTTCCTGGTTTTATATAAATTTACTTTCAAATAACAAATAGAGTAGGAATTTCATTAATGAATGTAATAAATAATTTTACAACTCAATGCAGCAAGGACTTGCGTACTTTTGTTTGTTTTTTTATAGGATAGGATGACAAACGAGCACACAGTCCACCTGATGATAAGTGGTTGCTGTGGCCCATAGACATCTACATCTGTCCTCGATTACGAATCAAAATTGCAGATGATGCGTTGTCACCCGTGAGGACTAAGATGGAATGCCTCGTTTCCAGTAAAAAGGATCTCCGGTTCTCTACACTTACCACACAAAACACGGCAGCATTAAGCTACTATTTGACGCTGGTATTCTGTGAGAGCGTGGTCCTTCCCCGGTCGGGCTGACCCATTCGTGCTACAACTATACTATTAATATAACTGTAGCATGGTTCTACCACGTAATGAAATTGTTATAAAATAGTATAGCAAAACAAAATGAATTTCACAGCTTGCCAAAATTTGATAAAATCCGAATCAACGTTTGCTATTCTACTAATATTGCTACAGATATAAGTATTTTATTTCCTATGTTTTAGTTCCTATGTTATTAAATTTCAGGCTGCCTAATGTCACATTACTTGTTGATCAATTTAGTTATGGTAGACAACTAGAAGCTACTCAATTCACTTTATTTGCTGACAAAATACATTTAGAGCGGACCAAAACCTCTTTAATTAGATGACCGTTTAAATATTACCTGCAACTATTACCACTCCCGTAGTTTTTTCTAGGGAATTGTTCAATTGTTAAATTACTTTTTAATTTAATTGAAGCACAGTAATATTTTATGTACTTACGTTACTAAAGTTAAAGTAAATGTTTGTTATTTAAATGAAACCTTGCAGCCATTGTATGATAAATTGGAGTATTTGCGTTTCCTAAATTCCGGATTGTAAGGTGAATGAATAAAGGTCAACAAACACGCAATACTGGCACTTTGCAAACTTTTTTATAAATTTTGATTGAATTTGTCGTTTTGTCTTTTGTTGATAATGTATTGGTTTCATACATATATTTTATTACTATGCAATATTATTATATTATTCACATTATCACAAGTTCGCTGCTGATTATTCGCCTCACCCAAGGAATGTTAAAATGCACGGCACTAAGCCACCTGCTCGATTCTCCTCCACCACCATATAAAAAAACACTCTCACCTGTATCCATCGACTTTCTGCATATCTTATCACCTGTTCTCGAGTGGCAGCCTTGTTTCACCATCGGTTGTCGGCTATATGGTTGACCTATTGGCAATTAAGCGTACTGATCCTTTGAGCTATGTCGGTTATTCTTGTTTTTCTGCGGATATCCCCATTACAAAGTTTATCACTCAGAGAAACTCCGAGCATAGCCTGCGGAACGACTTTGAGCTTCCTAATACAGCCTGCAGTGAAGAGACTTTACTTTGTAGAATCTCAATAAATTTATATAAGTGGATAGAATTGCCTATATTATGTGATTTTTGACTCTGCCATTGTATCGGAAATTATACATGTGAATGGTAGATGTTAGTAAACTCTTTGATAGCCAGAAAATCGACATAATGCATAGATATATCCAAATACATGCGTGTATTTGCGGATTTGTGTAAATATATAAGTACAGAATGCGATTTTGAACAATCTCACTCACTTATTTCGTATGCCGCCTTTCATTCTTAAATGTTACTTAACAACAACTTGACACGCATTGTTGTGTAAAGTTACTCATGATTATAGCAAGGTGTTATGTAAGTTTATCATATCTCCTTCCTCATCAGCTCGTAAGAGTTCACTACTGGATATAGGCCTCTCCCGTCGCAAGGAGAATTCGCCGTAACCGCCACGTATGTGCAGATTTATTAGCGATAGCAGTTTCATACTTCTCGCATCATTAAGCTGCTTACAATCGGTTTGCAGCGTAGTTAGCGTAAACGAGATCTATATGAGATAGAGATATCGGAAGCTATGAGATCTTTTCCCATAGCCACAAATTACGACACCCACGGAATAAAATGGGGTGATGGATTTTCTAACGATGCGACGCCACCACACGGCCATAATAAATTCTGTGAAATAATTTTATGATACTATATTATATTATATTTTATTACATGCATTAGCTTTATAAGTAGTATAGCTGTTGCACAAATGGGTCGGCTCGACCATGGAAGGGCCATTCTCTCACAGAATGCCAGCGCAAAAATAGCAGCATAACTAATGTTATTACTGTGTTTCGTATGGTGAGTGTAGAGAACCGGAGGCACTTTTTGCTCGAAACGAGGCATTCCATCTTAGTCCTGACGGGTGACAACGCATCTGCATTTTGATCCACCAAAAAAGGCCACAGCAACTACTAACCTTCAGGTGGACTATGTGCTCTTTTGTCATCCTATCCTATAAAAAAACTCCAGAGCTCCATTATACGTGAGAAACGTGGATCTCCACCGTGACCTCAATATGCCCACCATCTCTTCGTATCTTAAGGAATTATCCTTAAGATACTTCTTTTTTATAATTCGTTGTTGGTGGAAGCGGGTTCGTACTGCCCAGAGAGGGATGCTGCCCCATCAGGAAACGTCCCAAGAACGTTCGTACCGAGGTGCGTACCTCCTTCATGGAGGATTCTAGCTAAAGGGCTGATGTGATTCTGGGCCCCTCGCCCAGAATCACATCGAGCCCTTTAGCTTGAGGAGCCTCAGTCCAAATACAGGGATCAGTGTGCCTCGGGACTGCAATCGTAACACTCAATAGCTCATGGGTCCTCACTCACGAATCCATTTCGATGAAGCTCTAAAGGCCGCAGGGCCAACAACATTTTCAGAAAAAAAAGAAAAACACTGCGTTTTACTCACTCGCCCACACCGACTCGCATACAATATAACGCTTATGAGAAAACCTCTCTCTCTCTCTCTCTGACTGTCCAGTTGTGTTTGTATTTACTATAATAATTTTTTTTTAAACACTAAACGACAATAATTGCTAATTAAGTTTATATATCTAGTAAAATCACTCAAAAAATGCGAAAACCGAACAAACAGAAATGAAGAGAGCTTGGTTAAATATTCAGATTCATTCTGATTTATTCACGGACGCCCGGGATACAGCTGTTCTATTATCGGCACAATACATTATATAAAAATTCACGCTTCCGCAACTCTCTCAAGGCAGTACACAAGTAGCAGACCATAAATTAACGTTACATAAATAATAATATGTACGTGCATAGTTGATTTCGACGTCTGATAAACTTATATAATATTTTTAGAGCGCTGTAGCTTGTATTACATTAATAACAAATCGAAGTAGGCCGACTGATAAAAAGAAGTATAATCTTTTGATACCTTCTATAAAGATGTATGCATGTGTATATTTTTTTATAGAACAAGAGTGATATGCAAACACACTATACACCTGATAGAAAGTGTACTATGGTCCATAGACATCCAAATTTATTCTTGATTCAGAATTAAAATGTGGCCGAGTTGACACTCCTGAGAACTAAGATAAAATACCTCGTTACCAAGAAAAAACGTCTATGGTTCTCTGCACCCACCATACGAAATCCAGCAGCATTATTTTGCTCTTTCACGCTGGTATTGTGGCTCTTAGAGCGTGCCTACCCCCATCGTACTGACCCCTTCGTATCGCAGCCATTTATAGCTGCAGCGTGGCTCTATAATGACAACGTATGTGTTAATAACTGCCTCTGTCTTGTCGGTCTAGTGGTAATTAACGCGAGTGTTAAATCGTCAAATTAACAGAAACCAGTGAGGAATTGTTCGGATTAATCCAAGCCGCCAAATTTCGTGAACGCACTACGCGGCAAACGTCCCGATATCATCCACACCATCTGGATGCTTGGCGGTCCACCACTGTACGTTTCAAAAGGAGTTTTCTTTCGCGTACGACCTCTCTGTGGAATAGTTTCCCACCGGCAATTTTTCCGGACCGATACGACCTAGGAACCTTCAAAAAAAGAGCTTACTCCTTTCTAAAGGGCCGGCAACGCACCTCTGTTACCGGCCCTCAACAGTCACTTAACATCAGATGAGCCGCATGCTCGTTTACCCCTCTCCTGTAAAAAAAAGTTATTGAGTTTTTCTTTTATTTTTGTTTTATCTCCTGGCCTCCTGTTTGCTTGACATCACTCCGGTCGTGTCAAACTACTGTTCCATCGGGCTATGTGAGTAAAGGTAGTAGGCCTCAGGTTATGTTATCCTATCCTATAAAAAACTCGTGCTTTTGCGTGCAAAATGATTTATGTACCAATAAAATGAAATAAATATAATGCCCAAGTAAATGAGGGGCTAAATGTATAAAGTACTCACGTGATAAATATCACGAAATAAAATATGAATGAGGTAAATGAAAACTCCGATTCCCGATATCTAATAAATAAATATATAAGTGAATAGATAGAAATAAAGCTAACTAAAGGTCAAAAATACTAAGAAAAAAAAGTACGTACAAGAGTTATGAAAAAAAAAGTAATAAAATGGCCTAGCAATCGACAACAATATAAGGTAATAAGGGGATCCCCGAAAAAATCTAAAAAGTGAGACATTATATTATAGTCATTTTGCATTTCTGTATTAGGGTGCTCTACCTACAATGCTACCAATGCTACTTACAAGTTACACATCAATCCACACAACTACACATAAACAAAATTAATTATGATAAATATATTTTCGCGTAGATATATTTTATATGAATTTACATTGATTCGTATATACAATAACTCTAACTTAAATTTCTTTTTGTGTTATATTTTTTTGTCTATGTTAAATTTGTACAATTTTAAACCACATTCGGTTTATATAATTCTTATTAAAATCAAGTCCAAAGTTTATCAAGTTGCCGCGAGTTTGCTGCAAGAGTACACCTGTGCTTTTGCGTACACTATAGTGCCCTGCGTGTTCAGTACAAAAATGTGCTGAGGGTAATGCTGTTTGCTGCTGCGACAATGCTTATTATGGGCAAACGTTCCGTAATTATGATTAGCAGGTTAATGAGCAGCACCAGTAATTTTTTAGAAAAGTGGCTGATAAGCTCGACGACCCCTGGAGATGCCGGAATAGTGCATACATAGGCAATAGGGAGGCCAGACCAAATGTTTTGCCCGAAAGATATCGCAAAATGTGTTTTACAGACTAATTTTAAAAGTATGTACCTTTCAAATTAGTTTGATTTTACAAGCTAGGATAAGTGCTTTAAACATTCGCATTATGTAATTAGTTTGTATTTTTGTTTTTGTTGTTTTGATTTTGAGTTTGTGTTTAACGTTTTATGGTTTTGTTTTGTATTTGTTATTGTCAATTTTGGTTTATGTATTTTATAGATAGGCCATCGTGATCGAAATTCGGTCTGGAGGACATATTTATTGTAATATTGAAAAAAAAAAATATAACTGTAATATTGAAAAAAAAAATATTACGATAGCAAGGACAGTTTTTCACATTAAATCCCTTTCAAAGTCAATATTAGAGTAATATTATAATATGTATTCAAATATTGTTGTTGTCGGAGATAAATATGTATTAGGCATAGAAGTGCATTAAAAACCGCCCCAGACGACGACCGTATCGCTTCAGTTGCTATTAAACAGGCAACCGTTTGTAGACTATTTATTCTGTCCGCAGTCATATTTTGGTTGGCTATTACACCAGACTGATACGACTGCACGTATCTAAAACAATTTTAGCCTTACGCCATACGTTAGAGTTCCACGTTCGTTTTTGGTTGATTGATTATAATGCCTACATACTTAACTTTAGTGCAGAATGGTACTTCTTCACCAATTATCTTTGACTCTTCCTATGAATTCGACGCAAAAAATACATTAGTAGGCGAGAGATATTCACAGTACCATATGTCTTATAACTTTGAAACTACGAGTAGACACTTCTCGTCGCCGGTCTGGATATTACATATCTCATAAAATTACAAAACTTGGAACAGTATCTGTAACTAAGTTCAAACTAATGAGGCTACGGATGCGTGACTGCTGCTTTCTATATACCCTTAGACTTTAACACAACTAGTGAGTTACACACTAGATCTTCATGGCAAGTCACATTTTGCGATATCCACATGAAATAGGATAGAAATTTAAAACCACTACCTCACGATGGAAAATTATATAATTGTTGCCAGATTGTTGCCAAATTAAGTTTTTGAGCTAAATTTTCTTTTTTCTTTGCAGGTGGCGAATCAGACCATATTTTTCATCTTCACGGTTACAGTTTTTACGTGGTTGGTATGAGAGAGTTCAACACAAGCGTAGATAGCAATCAACTAAAACAGATTCACGAGGAGGGAACGCTTTTTGCTTCAAAAAATCTTAAAGATCCCGTCGTAAAAGATACTATCGTAATACCGAAATTTGGTGTAGTTGCTTTACGGTTCAAAGCGGACAACCCTGGTTATTGGATGATGAGGGACGAGAGATCCGCACACTGGACTAGAGGTCTCGATTTCGTATTAAAAGTTGGTGATGAAAGTGATTTTGTGCAAGCCCCAGCAGACTTTCCGAAGTGCGGCTCATATGTCGGCCCAGAGTACTTTTTAATTTAGCTTTTAGCATAATAAAGCGAGTAAAAGAAGTTACCAGTGTGTTGCCTAAAGTTACTCAATGTTTATTCGATTTGTGATAATATGTGGTATGCAGTTTTGTTGGAGATTGTGTATAATTGCAAGCGTTACATTATAAAACTATTTTTGATGGCAATAATACAAAAAATTTAAGTGTTCGTTTTAAAAATAATTAACAATATTCAAGGGCTCATTTAATGATGTTTCTTTCATATTTTTTTCCAATGTTTCATTTACATAAATCGGATGGAATGACCAAAACTATTGTATATTTTTTAAGTATCTAGTGCAAAATCGTTCATAAACTATTTGTTCAGTTTCTATAACAATATGAATCCTTCGAAAAGGTTTTTAGTAATCTTAGCCATTTGAATTTAACAAACAAGTTAATGAACTAAAAAGTATTACCATGTTAAAAGAATTTATTTAAAATCTATACAAGTAAATAAATTGTTTGTATGTAGAATAAACTAATGTAAATATTTCTAATACTTGTTTTCCATGAACGCAAGGTTAGGTACCTTATATCACTAAAGCATTTTGAACTCGTACGATAATGACAGATCGTGTGATATTTACGCTCTCGTTTCGATAAAAATAAAAACGCGAAAAGCGTTACATAGTTGAAACAGTTTTAGTCGACTGTCCAAATGGTGAAAGCGTAAATAATGGACTAGTAAACAATTATAATATAATAATCATCATCATGATCAATGATAATTGAAAAATGCTTTTCTGATAAAATAAGATTTTTGTTCAGTTTCTTAAAAGGTTTCATGCCAAAAAGGAGCACTTGAGGAATTAATATAGGTTTATTTTTGTCACAAAATCTGTTAGCTAAAACTGCTTGACGTAATGTGACACTCAACGCATGCAAATTGAGAGGTAAATAATATTGGGATATAAAAAGTGTATGGTTATTTTTTATGGTAGGCATTAAATAAAAATCACATAATTCGTCGAGTCTTATTCATGAAGGAAATTACTTAGCCGCGGCGATTTGACAATAAATGTCAAATTTCATGATTAAGGGCGATTGTTCACAGCCGTCATCACCGGTTGGTCAAAGTGAGCGAGATTATTTCTCGACGAGATCAGGATGACTTGACGGCGATCATTAGTCCACCGGCACGATCTCCGTGGTTCAGTCAGTTTGTTGTAGCTGTCGTGCGTGGTGGTACGTAGAAATAAAATAAACTAGGGAATGGTTGCGTTCAATCGGCGACAAATTCTTCTTCTGCTTCTGTACGTTTAAAGGCGTAGACAATTCTCTAACTTTTATCTTCGGATACTTTCTACAAGTTCCATTAATGAATAAATGTATTTAAAAAATTACATTTTTATTACAAAATATTTTTGATGTAAAGAGTCTTAGCATTATAATACCTTGAAAACAAAAACCGGCGCAGTGAGACGTCACGGTTTCGGAGTTGATGGACAAGTTTTGTATTGCCAGTACATTGGTCCGTCACAATCTCGGGCCGAGTTCTAGCGGTTGTGATGATCTACTCTAAACTTCGGCGGCCGGGAAGACGGCGCTCGGACGATGGGCTTGCGGTGGACAGACGGCTATAGTAAATGTATGTGCCGCTACCTTTTTTTTAATACATATTGGGTGACAAACGAGCACACAATCCACCTGATACTAAGTGGATGATGTGACCCATAGACATCCACGTTTATCCTCAATTAAGAATCAAAACGCAAATGCGTTGTCACCCCTGAGGACTAAGATGGAATGCCTCGATTCCAGTAAAAAGGGTCTCCGGCTCTCTACATTCACCATACGAAACACAGCAGCATTTTTTATTTCTTGATTAATAAGCTTAATCACAATGTGAATATGTCGCTCCGTTAATTCATCAAACACAGCAGCATTACGTTGCTATTTTACTACGGTATTCTGTGAGAGTTGAAGTTGGACTATTGTTCCACATTGAATTATACCATCCCATATGATGGCATTTTTCTGTCTTTTGTACACAGTACATAAATACGTAATGAGTATTATGGAAAAGATGAGCCCTTTGAGATACATTGAATGCTTTATAATCTTGAATATTTAAATGCAATATTTGATATTGACCTACAACTAAAACATTGTGCTAAGTTAACAACACTTTAAATGTTATTACGGTACAGTTTAAATCGCAAATCTGCATATACTCTGGTTTATTTTTATGGTCAGTTAATGTCGGTTATGCGTTTTATCAAATCAGCTACTTTACCCATAGAATACTATAATACATACATAATAGAACGGGAGAGTGGGCGGAGTCCGTGTAGCCACTAACATGTCAATTCACACCTATAAATGTCAACACAATCAATCGTTTTCGATTTTCGTGTCAAGCGTCGCTGCATGCATTAAATAATTTTAAAAAATGGTAAATTGTGAATAGTTACGTGTCGATAAAACAGCGGGAAATGACATTTAAATAAAGGAGACATATCCTACAACGAGTAAGTCGAAACAATTTATATTTTGTAAATATTAGAAACAAAAATAAAGAAATACTGATGTGTCAAAAATATTAAGTCTGTCAATACAGCGAATCGGGTTTGTAGTAGTGATAATACGACGTAATTGCTTGTATGTGTGCTCCTGGCGACACCGATCCTCGTAAAAAATAAGGTTGACAGCCATCTTATTGTGTATGTATTGTATTTATTCTATGACTTTACCTATATAAGTTGATAATATTATATAAAATTAATGTAAATATAACTAAAATATGTACATGATGAGCAAACATTTAATTATTTGCTTGTGTAATTAGCAATTTTTGACACTGGTGAAATATATTCGTATTAATAATATATATATATATATATATATATATATTCGTATATATAATTTGTCCTATATTTTCATTTATTTTGTGAGCCTATGATTTTATTATGGCAAGTTTATTAATGGAGCTCTGATAACTTAACTACTAATGTTTACTAGAAACTACTTAATTGGCATTAGACTGTATAATGGTACGAGTAAATTATTGTAAAGTATTTTATGATTTAATCCGGCATTTCGGAACCATGATGAGTACCAAGGATGCTTTTAAAAACTCAAACTTCAACTTAGCAACTTAGCATAAGTGCCGCCCTCCCAAGACGGTGTAGCCACCTTAACAGAATGGACTATTAACATGCTTAGCAAAATAATATTGCAGTTTGTAGACGAGATAAGCAGCTTTCGACAAAGGCAGTCTATAATACGGAGTGATCTCTCCTATCATGTGGAATTTGTACTAATAACAGAGCTATATGCAAAACACTTTTATATTGTTTAGTATGCAGACGATCTGGCGGTACTCATAACAGGTATATCTGCAGGCATTATTTGCAAATTGCACGCAGTGTTACGAATAGTTGAAAAGTGATCTATTGACTATGAGTTAAATTAATCCAGCCAAAACCAAAATGAACATATTGACCCATAAAATAGTGGGAGGAAATTGTCTTTTACCTTAACTCTTTAGCACACACTTAAAGAATGTAACGGAGATGAAACTAGTAATGCAAAGGATAACTGACAGACGTAAGGACCTGTTTTCGAAAATAGTTCTATGGCTGTACAGAACTATGGTCTATTTCGTTGCGCTAGGCCGGTGGAAGAAAACCTGCCTAGTCACCACACAAACAAACTTAAATGATAGTGTTTTTTAGCGTGTAGTGTGTAGTAGTGTTAAATAAAACTAGTTTTTTACGGATTTTATCGCGTAGATTAATTTATTTTATACTCCCGATGTTTTGAGCACTTTACAGCATCCATGGTCACGGCGGGGACTGAGGTGTTCGACGTTTCAATGTCATAATTACCACGGCTACCTCCAAATTTAAAATTATTAATTTTTGTTCCGATCTGAAGTTCCGAAGTTACACACAGTCCAATTGATGTTAAGTGGAGCCATAGAAACTTCCAGCTATCATAGAAACACAACAGCATTATGTTGCTATTGTTGCACGCCTAAGTTGACGTCAGGTACCAGGCACTAGCGCCATCTAGTGTTGGGGATCAGTGCGAGGAGGGCTTCCTAGAAAATGTCAATCTTGAACTTCGACCAACAGTTCCATCTAGTATCAAACAGAAGAATTAAGCTTTCTAGAAACCCCACACTCGAACTTTCTGCGTCTGGACGGTCGGCGACCGTATCTACTGGAATATTCTGGATGTTACAGTGGAAGAGCCCTATATAAAGTCGTTGACAACCGCGATCGGGGCAGTATTGAATTTGGCGAGGTAAGCGAATCTTCGGAGCGAAATAAAGTGAATCAGTGTGATTAATTATTATTATTTTTTTATAGAAGAGGGGGCAAACGAGCATGCGGCTCACCTGATGTTAAGTGACTACCGCCGCCCATGATCAACCGCAACACCAGGGGGAATTGCAGGTGCGTTGCGTTGTGGAAGGAGCTGGTACTGGAGAGCCCCAGCCCAGAGATGGGAACAGTATTCCATGTGCGGCCGAACCGGCGCCTTGTAAAGTTGCAGGCGGTGTGCTGGCATGAAATACTGTCCCGCTCTGCTGAGCACGCCAAGCTTTTTAGAGGCCAATTTGGCCTTCTCTTCCAAGTGACCACGAAACTGCACGTCACTCGATATGTCGACGCCGAGGATTCCGATACTGGCTGAGGCAACAAGGGGAGTGCCTTGAAACTGAGGAGATACTACAAAGGGGTTCTTTTTAGCGGTTAACGCGCAAACTTGTGTTTTCTGGGGGTTAAACTGGAATAGATTTAGTCACCCCCAATCCGAGACTCTGTTCAGCAAAGACTCGACTTCCGACAAAAGTTTGTCCCGGCACTCGGAGACGTTTTCTCGAGAAATATTGGCTCGGACGGTGTAAAGAACATCACCAGTGCTGTCATCTGCATAGCAATGAATGTTACGGGTTTGTAACATATCATTGATATGCAGAAGAAACAGCGTTGGCGATAGCACGCGGCCTTCTGGAACACCAGCATTAATAGGCTTCAATCGGAGCTTGCACCGTCTACAACGACCTTGATGCCCCGATCTGCAAGAAAGCTGGTGATCCAATCGCACAATTTCTCGGGAAGCCCATAGGAAGGGAGCTTCGAAAGAAGCACTTTGTGCCAAACCCGATCGAAGGCCTTCGCAATGTCCAAACTAACGGCCAATGCCTCCCCCTTGGACTCAACTGCCTCCGCCCATCTGTGAGTTAGGTAGACCAGAAGATCACCAGCTGACCGACCACGGCGAAAACCGTATTGGCGGTCACTAATCAGCTGGTGATCCTCAAGGTACCTCATGAGCCGGCAGTTTACAATGGACTCCATTGTTTTGGAGAACAAGGAGGTGATGGCGATAGGCCGGTAGTTGGACGGGTCTGAGCGGTCGCCTTTTTTAGGGATCGGGTGGACGAAAGCCGTCTTCCATGATTTTGGGACTACGCCTAGGGAGTAGGAGTACCGGAAAAGACGCGTTAAAACCGGTGCCAACTCTGGAGCACACGTCCTCAGCACAATTGGGGGGATATTCCGTCAGGCCCACTCGACTTGTAGATATCCAGGGAGAAGAGTGCTTTGCGAACCGAGCGCTGTGTGAACTGCAGTTCCGGCATGGAGCACTCACACCGCGGGATGGTCGGCGGCGTACTCCCCCCGTCATCGAGAGTCGAGTTGGACGCAAAGAAAGAGCCTAGATCGGCTTTCTCCTTTGCGGTATGGGCCAGTGAGTCGTCCTCCCTGTGCAGAGATAGAAAAGATGGCTGACAGAAATTCCCCTGGACAACCTTGGCGAGAGACCAGAATGCACGGGTTCAAGAAGGAAGGCGGACTAGTTTCTCGCCAATTCTGCCTATGTGCTCTGACTTTGCCTTGGCAATGACTCTTTTGAAGGACCTAGAGGCGGAATTATACTTCTTTTTTAGAGCGCTAGTGTTTACATCCCGGGACGCTGATGCGTCAGCCCAGGCTCGGTAGCACTCCTGCTTATAGCATGATGCTATTTTACAGGAGCTACCAAACCATGGCTGAGATTTTTGCCTCCAATGGGCACCACAGAGGAAGGAATAAAAAGTTCCATACCCTGAAGTACCACATCAGTGACAGAATCCGCAACAACGTTGGGATCGTCCGGTGAGAAGCAAACAAAAGCAAGAGAGTATTAGTGTCTTTTAAATTTTAATTGGTGTAAAGTAAAATTAAAGCTATTCACAACCCAAGCTTGTAACACTATTTCACTTGGTATTTTGTGTAAGAGAGTTCCTCCCCAGTCAAGATGATTCGTACTCTACTTCTCCTGTTATAAGGACAGTTTTTATACAATTTTTTTATAGTACGTAACTATCGTAGTTACCCACGTTAGGGTAAGTAGTGAAAAATTCTTAAATTTAAACACATAAAAAAGCGACAGTAGTTCAATGATTAAGGTTGCAGACTGCAAACTCAGAAAGTCGAAGGGCCGTATCCGCCATTCGACTACTGTAGTTAACCACTTCAAAGACAAGTATTTTTAGGATTACTTAGAGTAGTTAACGGTAATATTAGTAATGTAAAGTGAATTAAAACTTAAAAGACACTAATAATTAATCACACTAATTCACTTTATTCCGCTCCGAAGCTTCACTTGTCTCGCCAAATTCAATACTGTCCCGAAACATCCAGAATATTCAAGTAAATACGCGCGCCAACCGACCAAGCGCCGAAAGTTCGAGTGTAGGGCTTCTAGAAAGCTTAGTTCTTCAATTAAATACTAGATGGCGCTGTTTGTTGAAAGACTAGTCATGTCATTTTCTGGAAAGCTCCCCTCGCTCCGTAATCCGACACTAGATGGCGCTAGTGCCAGACGTCAACTTAGGCACGCAACACTGCCCCCTCCGTGGTCAGTCTCGCAGTCCACTTTGTGGGCGTGGTGAATGATAGGGTTGCTCAGCATGACAACCGCCTGTCAGAAGCTGAATCCCAAATCGCAAAAGCTGAAACCCGAATCGCGAACGCTGAAATCCGAATCAACCAAGTGAATAATCGGGTTGACAACGCGATGGCTGACGTGAAGAAAACGCTGGATGACCTCAAACTGGGGGATGGAATTACAGCTCCCGTAGTAGCTACAAAACCTTCGCTACGTGGGTTAAAAGTGCCACCGTTCGACGGGGCTTCTTCCTGGTCAGCTTACAAAATTCAGTTAGAAGCCGTTATGAAGGCGAATGGCTGGAATAAAAGTCAGGCTATGAATGCTCTCACACTAGGCCTGCGCGATCAGGCCTTAACAGTTCTGGAAGCTCTCGGTAAGGAAGTGACTCATGAGCAGCTCCTTGAGGCATTGCGAGATATGGCGACGCTCACCTGGAACACGTCTTTCGTGCGCAGCTTAAAGATCGCGTGCAGCGCATCAATGAAAACCTGCAGCAGTGGGCTCTAGAAGTGGAGAAGCTGGTGCGAAAAGCATACCGGTCTGTACCTGCGCTCATTGAAGGGAATCTGGTGCAGACATTCATCGACGGCATCCGCGACCTGGAAGTCAGAGCTGCTGTGAGGCTCGGACACCACGAGACGCTTAAGGACGCCTTGGTCCATGCACTAGAGGTGGAAGCCATGCAGCAGGATCACGTTCCCATCGCATCAGGGAGGTTGCAGCAGCTACAGTTCGCGACCGCAGCAAAGGATACAGCCCTAGGCGGGGGAAGGGGCCTTCATCCATGCCCTAAGCGAAACGTAGAAAGAGAAGTTGATTGATCTCGAGAAGGTAGTGCAGCTAACGGCACCGCCTGGCGGCAGCAGGATCATCGTTCCCCTCACGCTAGGTAGATTGCAGCAGTTACGGTTCGCGACCACGATAAAGGATACAGCCCTAGGTGCTATGGCTGTGGGGAAAGGGGCCATCTTCGATCCAGCTACCCTAAGCGAACCCTAAAAAGGGAAGGTGAACGATCTCAGAAGGAAAGTGCGGCTACGCCGAAAGCAGCAGCAGCAGGAATACGACTTTACTATCAGACATCACAGAGGGAAATCTCATGGCAACGCAGATGCATTGTCAAGAAGACCTTGTCCTGAAGATTGCAACCATTGTGCTAGGCAAGAGAGTAAGGCAGTGGTATCCGTGAGGATGCTGAGGACAGATCACCCCAGCAACGAGTGGAAGCACAGCTTGCCACATGCACAGCAGGAAGATCCGGACATCAAGCCGATTCTGGAATGGATGAAGGCCAGTGCTCCCAAGCCCAAGTGGAGTGACGTCTCAGCGATGAGTTCGACCACTAAAAACTATTAGGCCCAATGGGACAGCTTGCTGCTTCAGGATGGAGTTCTGTGCCGTAAATGGGAAAATGTTCGGGTAGACAGCTGTCATTTGTCGTCCCTAAAGCTAGAGTACCGGATGTTCTACAGCTGTACCATAATGATTGTTCAGGAGGCCATCTGGGAGTTAAACGAACTCTACTAAAGATCCGAGAACGGTTTTACTGGGTCAACTGTCGAAACGATGTCGAGGACTGGTGTCGCAAATGTACAAGTTGTGCGGCTGTAAAGGGACTTCAGACTCGTAGTAGAGGTGCATTGAAGTTGTACAATGTTGGTGCACCTTGGGAAAGAATAGCCATTGACGTGGCGGGGCCGTTTTCGGAGAGCGAAAGCGGTAACAAGTATTTCATGGTTGTGATGGATTACTTCACTAAGTGGCCAGAAGTCTTCGCCATTCCAAATCTAGAAGCTTCAACAGTTGCAGGTAAACTAGTTCATAAAGTCTTCTGTCGTTTTGGAGTACCTTTAGAGATTCACAGCGATCAAGGAAGAAATTTTGAGTCTCAAATATTCCAGGAAACTTGCCGAGTTATGGGTACTCATAAAACAAGAACGACTTCTTATCACCCGCAATCTGATGGAATGGTAGAACGATTTAATCAGACATTGGAGAGGTACCTAGCAAAAGTTGTAGACAATCGGAAACGAGATTAGGACAAGCACATACAACCGTTTTTGTTGTCATATCGAAGCGCTGTTCACGAAAGTACATCAGTGACGCCAGCTTTCGCAAATTTTGGAAGAGAATTACGGCTGCTTGCAGACCTGACCACCGTGATACCACCTGATGCCCCACGCAGTATAACCGATTATGCAAATGACTTGTGGAACCAAATGAATGACATTTATGAGCACGACAGACAATCGGGCCAGCAAATGTTCGAAAAAATGAAAACCCGGTATGACCGCTAAATGAACAACAAAGGGTTCGGCGAAGGTTCACTAGTGTGGTTGCACAATCCAGTCCGCAGCAAAGGGAAATCTCCATAAGCTTCAAGCTAAATTGGACGGCCCGTACGGATTGTGACCAGGATCAACGATGTAACCTACCGGATACAGAAAGGCGCAAGAGGGACTCCTAAGATCGTCCACGTGAATCGCCTGGCGCGTTATTATGGGGCCGATAATGCTCGGGACGAGCATGTCTTAGGAGGGGGCGGTGTTGCGCGCCTAAGTTGACGTCTGGCACTAGCGCCATCTAGTGTCGCATAACAGAGCGAGGGGAGCTTTCCAAAAAATGACATGACTAGTCTTTCAACCAACAGCGCCATCTAGTATTGAATTAAAGAACTAAGCTTTCTAGAAGCCCTACACTCGAACTTTCGGCGCCCGGTCGGTTGGCGCGCGTATTTACTTGAATATTCTGGATGTTTCGGTGAAAAAGGTGTATTTATAGGCGCTGCAATACGCGATCGGGGCAGTACTGAATTTGCCGAGAGAAGAGAAGCTTCGGAGCGGAATAAAGTGAATCAGTGTGATTAATTATTAGTGTCCTTTAAGTTTTAATTAGTGTAAAGTGAATTAAAGTGTTAATTTTGGTGATTCGATCGGCAGTTTTTATTGTCACGAACCCTAAGCTTGTAACAGTAATATAAATAGCTATAGTATTCAATCTATGAAATTCATTATAAATGGTTGCAAACACGCCTTACTCTTGATGTTCTTAGATAGAAAAGTAATTGATACTTATACTATTTCAATACTTACTCGTAATCTTCATCTTTAATTCTTAAATTATTTATAAGACACCTAATTGTTAGGTTTATGCTCTCATACGTATCTTCCATGAAAGCGTAATCCTAACAAATTAATAATAAGGTATTAACGTGTATCAAAGTAAGTAATATACTCTTAGTTTAATGTTCTTGGCAACAAAATATTATACATAAGTCTTGTCCGCCGCGCTGCCCTACTGCGTGTTGGCGAACTTCACATGTCTTCAAATTATTTTTTTTCTTATTTCCGCACGATATTTTCCTTCACCGACGAGTACATGATAAATCAGCACTTAAAATTGCAATTAACAATGTTATTGGTGCCCGCGGGGATCGAACCCAGGTTGCTCGCTTACTGTGAAATTTACAGCGAGCGCTAACCATCTGAGCTATCACGACTCCATAGTATTAGTATTAGTACCTAACATTGGAAATTAATATTATATTTAAGTGCCAGATAGATTCGATATCAGATTAATATTTCTTATCTATATCTAATATACCAATAGTATTAAATTTGAAAAAAGAAAAAATATTGACTGCCTTGTTGGTCTAGCGGTTGTAGTAGTGCGACTGCTGATCATGAGGTCCTGGGTTCGAATCCCGTGCCAGGCCAAAAAATCAATTATTGAGTTACATAATGATTTCTTATATTTATTTTACGCGAACACTACACATTTAAATAATACTAGTTTTTACGGATATTATCGCGTATATTTAACTATAAATACCCTTTCAGCACCAATGGTCACGGGGGGGGGGGGGCTGAGATGTTCAACGTCCAGATGTCATGGTTAACCGCGGTTACCATAAATTAAAATTTAAATTTTGTTCCGATCTACACAGTATGAACTTATGGTATCTTGAAGTCTTGCAGTTGTATGCTTGGGTTGGGATTTAATTTCAATTATTTTAGGATCCCAAGCAGATGGTAGCACCCAGCCATCTTCTCTATTGAAATTAGGATATTTTATGATTTCAATAGCCTCGCGAATCATCCTTGGAAGGAATCAGTGTTCCTAAGCGAGAATTTGTGGTCTATCAAATCTGATGTAGTGACGGGGGCGATCCTGTACGTGTTCACAGACTGCAGACTTCCCGGACCGTCGATTCTTCACATCAGCTATATGTTCTTTAACGCGGGTTTTAATTGATCTTTTAGTTTGTCCTATTTAGGAGAGACCACGTTCACAATCAAGCTTGTACAGTCCTGAATCTTGCAGAGAAACATTATATTAGACTGATGGTAAAAACTGACCAATTCTCTTCGGCGGCTTGAAGTATGTTTTGATGGAAGCGCGCTTCAAGATGTAGCCAATCTTGTCAGTGACTCCTCTAACATATGGCAGTACAGCATATACACGCTCGACTGTGGCCGACTTCACTCGTTCACTGTGACGTAGGCGCGGGACCCGAAGCTTGTTGTCATGCAAAACTTGCTTGACGTGGTGGAGCTCGGCAGCCAGGTGTTTACTGTCACAGATCCCTCGTGCTCTCTGAAACAAAGATTTTTTTTATTATTGAGTTTCTCTGTCAAGAAATTCTCAGTAGTGTCTTACCCCCATGCCTCGGAAAGCACGTAAAGCACGTAAAAACAGTTCGGTTCGGTTTAACGTCCCATCGGATTATGAGAGTGAGGGAATAGAGAGTACACCTGTGCTTCCGCATACACTTGGGCCCTATAATCCTGTCCTGCGCCGTTGGCAAGCCTCTGTTAAGGCAGGTCGCCGTGGCCGAAATCCGGTTTGGAGGACATTATTATTATTAATATTAAATTATGAATTTTATTCGTTATACGTAAGCAATTTGGACTCCACGCGAAAGAAATCATAGACAAGTAACTTCTTGAAATTATGAAATTCAATTTTGCGTTGTGGCAACAAAAATATTATTATCTGCCGACTACTATACGGATGTAGTTGCAGGTAAAGTCTAAAAGGTAAAATGTTTTGATTGTATTCCCGTTGCGGGAATAGCTTAAAATGTGCAAGACAGTTGGTACTGTTATCAGAAATTCACTTTCACAAGAAATGTTCTTTATTATGAGTTTTTAGTGTATTATCCAGTGATCATGATGGGCGTGATGTTGACGATGAATAATCATAAAACCTTAAATGTTGAGAGGTAAAAAAAAAAACACTTGAAATGTTCATTTAAACATACATTTTTATTTAAATACGACGGGCATTTTAGCAATTCATCTTACCCATTGTTCAATCACAGGCGTATTGAGTAACTTTTTTGCTTCATCGTAAAGGGAACTTGTTTTAAGATGTCATTCGACCAACTTTCACTTTTTCGGCGATTGGGAGTGCGTTCTTATGTGCTTGTGAAGAGTATTATTTTGTTAATTTTAAGTTAGTACGTCAAGTGTTTTATTACCACTTAATAGTTAGGTTCAAATTATCATGCGAAGAATGCATCTTTGATTTATCCAGGTGTTAATTATATCATAGATTAAACACATAGCTTATAAAAATATTTATAGTAATATTTTGGAAAGTTGATAAGTATGTAATTTCGCCTGAAGCGTTTTTGTGCGTGGATTGTCGAGTGTATGGTAAATAACTTTGCTATTTACCTTACACTCAAATTTTGTACCAGTGGCCTGTTGTTTTGTAGCAGCATGTAGGAATACGTGTTTTTACTCTTAAATAGTTTCGGGCTTTGAAAAGCAAACAATATTGTTCATTTTGGCTTTCTTATTATGTTTGCATTATTTTTTTAACTGGAGGGTAATGAAGACTGTAGATTCGAATTCTAGTCGTGGGGTGCAATATATTATGATGAGTAGAGACATAAACTGTGGTCTTCGGTTCTAAATGTGATAGCAATAGTAGAGTCACGCTGCAGTTATAATATAGATGCAGCTCGAATGATTCGGCTCGACCGGAGGTAGGCAATGCTCATAAACGTCACAGAATGATAGCGTGAAGTAGAAGCTAAAATTGAACAAAAGTAATTTTATCGAGTTAGACTAAGATGGAATGCCTCGTTTCCAGTGTAAGGGTTCTCAAGACTCACCATACGAAACACAGCAGCGTTTATTTGTGTACACAACGTTTATTACATATAGGACATCTCACCATAGGTGTGGAAATAAGGGACAGGTCATGATTTCGATTCGACGACGATTTCGTCGTATGAACATAGTGTTTAGGTTAGTTGTGTTGGCCATGTAGTGGCGGTTAAGAATATCCAATACCCCATATCTTCCCGTGGGTGTCGTAAAAGGCGACAGAGGAAAACAGGCAGGAGATGGGCAGCAGCATCTTCCTGATAGCAGCAACTATACAAAGAAGCCAAAAAAACTGTGGTTGCCAAACCGCTCGCCAAGCGTGACAACTATGGCAATATACCCCCCATGATAGTTACGAAGAAACGACCCCCAGTCCCCGGTGGCCTTTTCCTGGTTACGGTGGTAACGGTGGGGCAGGGGTTGCTAAGAATCTCCGGTGGAGGTTCATTTGCCACCTACGATGACTCGACCTGACAACATATAACGCACGCACCCTGAGGATTGACGAGAAGATCCTGTGGCTGAAAGAAGAGATAGACAAGTTGCGCTGGAATATTATAGGATTGTCCCCGGTCCGAAGAGAGTGGAGGACACGGTGATTCTCGAATCCGGCAACTTGTTCTATCACCGAGAGGGCGGCCATCCATCCCAAGGAGGTGTTGGATTTATCGTCCACAAGTCTCTCGTTAACAACGTTGTAAAGATCGGGAGTGTGTCGACGAGGGTTGTGTACCTATACTCAGAATCACCAAACGGTATTCGCTGAAGGTTATACAGGTTTACGCACAAACGTCAGAACATCCCGATGAGGAGGTGGAGGAAACATATGAGGATATTAGAGAGCTAGAGCTAGAGCCATGCATTCCTCCAAAACTCACTATACGGTGTTAATGGGAGACTTCAACGCAAAACTAGGCACAAGAAAGAACGGTGAGATGAAGGTAGCGAAATTTGGGATAGAGCAACGGAACTCAAGGGGCCAGCAGCTGGCCGACTTCATGGAGAAAGAGGGAGATGAACTCTTTCTTCCAGAAGTGGCCCCACAGAAAGTGGACCTGGTCGAGCCCCAACGATTCAGTAAAAAATGAGATTGACTTCATTAGGACGTTACCTTAACTTTCAATAAGATTTAGATAATTTTTCATCTTACTGTAAACACAATAAGTTAGATTTGAGTGTTAATAAATGTAAAGCCTTGACGTTTACCCGTAAGCGACAGGAAAGTAATTTTAATTATTCTTTATGTGGAGTCCCATTACAAAAAATCATAAAATTAAATATTTAGGAACAATATTAGATAGTAAACTTATCCTTGATACACACGTTGAAAATGTCATTAATAAGGTTCTTAAAATGTATGGATTCGTGATGCGTATTGGACGTGAATTTAAAAAAAAACCTCTCACTTATTTGCACCTCTATAAATATTTAATAAGATCACAACTCGAATATGCAGTAGCTATTTGGTGTCCGTATAATAATAAATATATAGATAAAATAGAATCAACTCAGAAAAAGTTTTTGCGTAGTGTAAATTACAAGTACAGACTAGTGAAATTACTCTACTATCAACTGCTGGTCGAATATAACTTACTAAAATTAGAATCCACACGTCAACAGATTCAAGCTATGTTACCGTATGATATCTGTCGTAACAGGTACGATAGTATAGAACAAGTTAATATTATGATACAATACAGAGAACCATATAGGCCAATGTGTCGCAGAGCTCGTGCCAAATATACATTTTTTACTAATAAATGTAGAACCAACGTAGGTAAAAGATCCGTTATATACAACATGTAACAAAAACCCTGTGGTTCCCGTTAAGTGCGGTATCAGAATCGCTATCCAAGCGTAAAGAAATAATTTTTTTTTCAAAAAAAAAAACACATTTAAAAAAATTATTTTACTGAAAAAAAAATAATTTGTAAATTGTTAGTGGTTTTATTATCTCTGCATTGGCCGAGGAGTAAGAGGATTGATTAAAACTACTTTTACGGATTTTATCGCGTTTTATCTATATTAATTTTAATACCCGACGTTTTGGGTGCTTTCCAGCACCCATGGTCACGGGGGACTGAGGTAACTGACGTCTCGATGTCAAAGTTAACCCGGAGTACCTTCAGCTTTTTAATTATTGTCTTTGGTCCGATCTACGCAAAATGAACTAACTGTATTTTGAAGTCTTGCAGTGGTATGCTTGGGTTTATTTTTATTTTATTAATTATAGGGTCCCAAGCAGGTGATAGTACCCAGCCTCCTTCTCTATTGAAATTAGGATGTTTTTTAATTTCAATAGCCTCACGTATCATCCTTGGTAGAAATCGATGTTCTTTCGCGAGGATTTGTGGTCTATCAAATCTGATGTAATGGTTGGGGCCATCTAGAATATGATCGCAAACTGCAGATTTCCCGGAACGTTGATGCTTCACGTCAGCTATGTGTTCTTTTACGTGGGTTCTAATTGATCTCTTTGTTGGCCCTATATATGAGAGACCACAATCACAATCAAGCTTGTACAATCCTGCATCTTGTAGAGGAATATGACACTTGACGGATGGTAAGAACTGACTAATCTTCTTCGGCGGCTTGTAGAATGTTCTAATGGAAGCTCGCTTCAAGATGTAGCCAATCTTGTCTGTGACACCTCTGACATATGGTAGTATAGCAGGCACACGCTCGAATGTGGCCGGCTTCACTCGGTCACTGTGACGGAGGCGCGGGACCCGAAGCTTGTTGTCGTGAAGAACCTGCTTGACGTGCTGAAGCTCGGCGGCCAGGTGTTTGCTGTCACAGATCCCTCGTGCTCTCTGAAACAAATATTTGCCCACGGTAGCTAACTGTGAAGGATGACGGTGAGATTTACCATTTAAGTATCGGTTTGTATGGGTCTTTTTTCTATACACAGTATGACCTAAGGTGTTGTTAGGATTTCGGATGACTAACACATCTAGGAAAGCTAAGGAATTATTAGCCTCTAACTCCATAGTAAATAGAATTTTAGGGTTTATGGAATTAAGATGTTCTAAAAATGCAGTTACTTTGTCTGATGGTAAAATTGTGAAAGTATTGTCTACGTACCGCTTGTAGAACCTTGGGGTAACAGGTGCAGTAAGGAGGGCTTTCTCCTCAAAGTCTTCCATGAATATATCGGCGACAATGGGAGATACAGGTGAGCCCATCGCAACACCATCTACTTGCTTGTAAAACTCTTCCTTCCACAATAGATAGCCAGATGTAAGGCAATGTCTTAGTAGTACTGCATATTCTGGTGGCATGTCATTTTCATCTAGTTTCCTAGTTATAATTGAGATGCAGTCTTCAACAGGTAGGCATGTAAATAGAGACTGAACATCAAAACTGACCATGGTTTCATTGTCAGCAAGACGTAGGTCTTTTATCTCACTGACAAAATGGTATGAATCCTTAGTATGTGCTCTTGTGTGTCCTCTGAGTGGTGATAATATTTTGGATAAGTGTTGAGCCAATCTGTATGGTGGCGAATCGATTTGACTCACTATTGGACGTAATGGAGCGTTAGGTTTGTGTATTTTTGGTAACCCATACAACTTGGGAGGTTTTACACACGAAGGTATCATCGAATTGACGTCAAGATTCAATTTCTCGGAGTATTTCTTAATTAGATCGCTAGTTGTTTTAAGCGTATTAGTTGTAGGGTCTGTTTTGACCTTACGGTATGTACTTTCATCCGACAAATGTTGTTGTATTTTAAAATTGTAATCCGACGTATCCATTACAACCGCAGCATTTCCTTTAAGCTCTGGTCTGTTGCGTAAGGTTTTTAACGCGTTAAATTCATTTTTGGGAAGATTTAATTTCGGCGCTGTACTTCGACGTAACATAGAAGAAACGTCTTGGCGTATGGCCTCTAAATCTTCATTACCAATATTATTTTTATAGAGACAATTCTCAACAGTACAGATAATGTCTTCATACGGGATTCTTCGCGGTGTAATCGCGTAATTAAAACCTCTTCCTAAAACTTTTAATGTGGCGTCGTCCAGAGTATGTTTTGACAGGTTATAGACCACGCCTTGTTTACTATTCGTGTCTGTGGTCGTTTCGTTCTTACGTTGCCATTGATGTTGGACATTTGATTTAGTTGTTAATTTTTGGTATTTATCAATATGTTTATTTTGACATTTTACATATTTTGACAATGAAACCACGGTCAATTTTGATATTCAGTCTCTATTTACATACCTACCTGTTGAAGACTGCATCTCAATTATAACTAGGAAACTAGATGAAAATAACATGCCACCAGAATATGCAGTACTACTAAGACATTACCTTACATCTGGCTATCTATTGTGGAAGGAAGAGTTTTACAAGCAAGTAGATGGTGTTGCGATGGGCTCACCTGTATCTCCCATTGTCGCCGATATATTCATGGAAGACTTTGAGAAAGCCCTTCTTACTGCACCTGTTACCCCAAGGTTCTACAAGCGGTACGTAGACGATATTTTCAAAATTTTACCATCAGACAAAGTAACTGCATTTTTAGAACTTCTTAATTCCATAAACCCTAAAATTAAATTTACTATGGGGTTAGAGGCAAATAATTCCTTAGCTTTCCTAGATGTGTTAGTCATTCGAAATCCTAACAACACCATAGGTCATACTGTGTATAGAAAAAAGACCCATACAAACCGATACTTAAATGGTGAATCTCACCATCATCCTTCATAGTTAGCTACCGTGAGCAAATATTTGTTTCAGAGAGCGCGAGGGATCTGTGACAGCAAACAACTGGCCGCCGAGCTTCAGCACGTCAAGCAGGTTCTGCACGACAAAAAGCTTCGGGTCCCGCGCCTCCGTCACAGTGACCGAGTGAAGCCGGCCACATTCGAGCCTGTGTCTGCTATACTACCATATGTCAGAGGTGTCACAGACAAGATTGGCTACATCTTGAAGCGAGCTTCCATTAGAACATTCTACAAGCCGCCGAAGAAGATTAGTCAGTTCTTACCATCCGTCAAGTGTCATATTCCTCTACAAGATGCAGGAGTGTACAAGCTTGATTGTGATTGTGGTCTCTCATATATAGGGCAAACAAAGAGATCAATTAGAACCCGCGTAAAAGAACACATTGCTGACGTGAAGCATCAACGTTCCGGGAAGTCTGCAGTTTGCGATCATATTCTAGATGGCCTCAACCATTACATCAGATTTGATAGACCACAAATCCTCGCGAAAGAACATCGATTCCTACCAAGGATGATACGTGAGGCTATTAAAATTAAAAAACATCCTAATTTCAATAGAGAAGGAGGCTGGGTACTACTATCTGCTTGGGATCCTATAATTAATAAAATTAAAACTAAACCCAAGCATACCACTGCAAGACTTCAAAATACAGTTAGTTCATTCTGCGTAGATCGTACCAAAGACAGTAATTAAAAAGCTGAATTACTCCGGGTTAACTTTGACATCGGGACGTCAGTCACCTCAGTCCTCCGTGACCATGGGTGCTGGAAAGCACCCGAAACGTCGGGTATTAAAATTAATATAAATAAAACGCGATAAAATCCGTAAAAGTGGTTTTTAATCAATGTATAGTGTTCGCGTAAATATAAGAAATCATTATTGAGTAAGAGGATTATCTAAGACCCCGCTTTACCGATACTCGTGTTAGTTATTGGAAATAAAACCACATACAATTTGCAAGTAATTTTTTTTTTCATTAAAGTTAATTTTTTTTAAATGTTTTTTTGAAAAAAAAATATGTCTATACGCTTGGATACTGATTCTGATAACGCACTTAACGGGGACCACAGGGTTTTTGTTACATGTTGTATATGCTGTAAAATTTTTATAATAATAATTTCAATAATATTGACATTTTTGCTCACAAGATGGGTATTTATAAAAAAGAATTACTTTCAGTACTCAGAGGAGAATGAGTTTGTGTAATTGGTTATTATAACAATTATTATTTTTCTTTACGAGTATTATTGTGTTATTTGAAAACACAATCACTGTATTAGATGAAAAAAAATGTACTATATTCTCAATCTCAACATTTGTTGATAGTAATTGGTGGTCAACGGTGTTGGTTGCATTATTATATTATATTTTTTGCAGTGAATGTATTTCAGATTAATAAATATTGTGTAAATTGTTTGTTGATCTGAAAAAATTATGACGACTAGACAGTAGGCAACTGTTCAGTGATGTCTCAGTGATCGCAAGGGTGAAAACGATCGGCAGCGATCATCAAATGGTTAGAAGCACACTGAACCTAAACGTTAAGTTAGAGAGGTCTCGTCTAATGAAGTCAGCATCGTTTCCGGGACACCTGAGATTTTGAGTGAGACTGAGAGGTTCTATGGGTGGCTGTACACATCATCGTTGATCCAAGATCAAGTCTTATCTGACACTATTCCGATGATATCCCGGACGTCAGTCTGAGCGAGATTAGAGTGGCTCTCCAGCAACTTAAAAACGGCAGGGCCCCAGGCAAGGATGGAATTACAGCGGAGCTTCTGAGAGCGGGTGGAACACCGGTACTTAAAATCCTTCAGAAGCTCCTCAATTCCGTCCTCATCGTCCCCGTCTCATGGTAGCACAACTCCGGAAGTGTGAAGCAGAAGTGCAGTGGTCTTGTTTTTCAAAAAAGGTGACAACGCTCTCTTGAAGAACTACAAACCGATTTCCCTTCTCAGCCGCGTCTACGTGCAGTTTTCAAGAGTTATAACGAATCGTCCCACACGCAGACTCGACGACTTCCAGCCTCCCGAACAAGCCGGTTTCCGAAAAGGTTTCAGTACCATAGACTAAATACATACCTTGCAGCAGATTGTAAAGAAGACCGAAGAGTACAATCTGCCACTTTGCCTGGCGTGTGTGGGTTATGAATAAGCTTTTGATTCCGTCAAAATTTGGGCGGTGATACAGTCACTTCACAGCGGTGCCAAGTTGACTGTTGGTATATCGAAGTGCTGAAGTGTTTATATAGTAGGGCTACAATTTGTATCCGAGTACAGAACCAGAGTTCGAAACCTATCCAACTGCAGAAATGTGTAAGACAGGGTGACGTTATATCCCCGAAACTCTTCACCGCTGCATTGGAAGAAGTTTTCAAGCTACTGGACTGGAAAGGATACGGTATTAACATCAATGGCAAGTACATCACTCACCTTCGGTTTGCCGACGATATAGTCCTGATGGCAGAATCGCTGAAGGACCTAGCAACTATGCTCAATGACCTCAATAGTATCTACTTAACGGATAGATCTTAAGATGAACATGGACAAAACAAAGACTATGTTGAATGTCCATGTCACACCCATGCAGGTAGTTGTTGGGAGCACTATGTTCGAAGTTGTTGACGAGTATGTTTACCTGGGACAAATAGTCTGACTAGGTAAGGCCAACTTCGACTGAGAGGTCAATCGACGGATTCAACTCAGCTGGGCAGTGTTCGGGAAATTACGACACATCTTCTCATCAGGTATACCTCAAAACCTGAAAACTAAGTTGTACAACTAGTGCGTGTTGCCAGTGATGACCTACGGAACCGAGACGTGTTCTTTCACTGCCGGCCATATGAGGATGCTCAAAGTCGCTCAGCGAGTTATGGAGAGGGCTATGCTCGGGGTTTCTCTGCGTGATGAACATAGAAATTTCGCACTACGCGGCAAACGTCGCGATATCATCCACATCATCTGGATGCTTGGCGGTCCACCACTGTACGTTTCAAGAGGACTTTTCTTCCGCGTACAACCTCTCTGTGGAATAGTTTACCACGAGCGATTTTTCCGGACCGATACGACCTGGGGACCTTCAAGAAAAGAGCGTACTCCTTTCTACAGGGCCGGCAACGCACCTGCAATTCCCCTGGTGTTGCGGTTGATCATGGGCGGCGGTAGTCACTTAACATCAGGTGAGCCGCATGCTCGTTTGCCCCCTCTTCTATAAAAAAAAAAAAGAAATGAGGATATCCGCAGTAGAAACAGAGTGACCGACATAGTCTAACGGACTAGTAAGCTGAAGTGGCAATGGGCCAGCCAGATAGCTCGAAGAACCGATAAACGATGGGGAAAAAAGGTTCTCCAGTGGCAGCCTCGTACCGATAGGCGTAGTGTAGGGCAACTTCCCACTAGAAGGAGTGATGACCTGGTAAGACATACAGGAAGTCGATGAATGCAGGTGGCTCGGGACCGTGCTTTGTGGAATTACTTGGGGGAGGTCTATGTTCAGCAGTGGACTTGGGGCTGTAATGATGATAAACTTGCGTGCAGCAGCTATAAAAGCTAGGATACAATTAAATAAACACAGAAGAAATTACAATAGGTTTTTTATAGAAAAAGGGTGACAAACGAACGTATACTTCACCTGATAGTAATGCGGTATGGAAGTTGTTGCTTGGTCTATTTAAGAGATACCACTTTCATAATCATGTTGGTATATTCCTGCATCTTGTAAAGGAATATTGCACTTAACGGATGCAAAAATTGAGTAATGTCCGTTGGCTTGTAGTAGGTTTTCATGGCAGCTCGCTTAAAGATGTAATTAATCATGTCTGTGATTCCTCGGACATATGATAGTACAGCAGGCGCCCGCTCAATTGTGGCTTCCTTTATCACTGTGACGTTGGGCAGGAACCGAAGTTAATGAATAACACTCATACCAACGGATAGTTAAATAGTGTAACTTACCACCACCCATTATAGTTAGCCAGCGTAGGAATTTCAGAGAACAAAAGGGATCTGTGTTTCAGAAAACAGAAGATGAATAGATGATTGGGATCCTTTAATTAAGAAAATTAAATCCAAACCCAAGGATACCACTGCAAGACCTCAAGATACTGTAAGCTCGTTCTGCGCAGATACGACAAAAAATTTACACTCAAAAGCTATAGGGGCTAACTATGACATCACGTCGACAAACACCTTAGTCACCCCGTGACTAAGGTGTGTCATCGTTTTTAGTGGATGTTCTAAAGTACCCGAAACTGGGAATTAAAATATATGTATACGTGGTAGAGTATAGTTACGAACTGTTAGTTTACGAATGATTGGTAACATTCCAGCTCAGTACGATGATCTTCACTTATTTGCTGGTGGATTTAGTAAACTTATAAGTAAATTAAGAAATATTGTAACTGACATTATATCATTTTTTATTCCTGACATTAATTATTATAAGTGCCATTCTAATGATGTGTAATATTTTGTTTGACTATTTTGGTCTTTTTTGTTTTATTAATTTGACTATTTTCGTTTTATTATTTTGATTATTTTATCTGCAATTATTTCAACTTAATTTTTTATTTTTATTTTAATTTAATGCGATTTATTTGGTAATTTAATGTTATGTGTTTAAATTGAATAGGATTGTGACTGAAAATAGACAATTTTAACTTAATGTATCTAATGTTACAAGCGTGTTGGACGCTATCATCTGTTAGCTTGTAAGCATGTATCTTATAAATAAATAAATAGTTGTAGCATGAATGGGTCGGCTAGACCGAGGAAGGACCATTCTCCCACAGAATACTACCGTAAATTAGCAGCTTAAGCTGCAATAACAGCAGTATTAATACTGCTGTTTGTTTCGTATGGTGAGTGTAGAGGACCGTAGAGCACTGTTATTGAAAAAAAGGCATTTCATCTTAGTCCTTAGAGGTAACAACGCATCTGTATTTTAGTTCTTAATTGAGAATAGTGGTAGATGTTAATGGACCACAGAATACACTTACCATCAGGTGGACTGTGCTCGTTTGTTACCCTAATTCTATAAAACAATCTGTAATCACGGATGAAAGAGTTATAAATGTCTATTAATATTTCGATAATAAAATCAAGGCCAGTTTAATATCGATATTTTAATTATGTAGTACCGTACCTTTCTATTGTCTATTTCTTAGCTATGGCGGTCAAAGGTAAACGAATTGATTCCCAGGTCAAACGACGCCAGACATTGTTGAGTAAATAATGTTTGAATGTTGGTATCAGAAATAAGATAGTCCATTTTGTCTTCTTCGTTAATGTCAAGTCTACCATCACATCGATGATAATCACCACATTTGAAAGTAAATAAGGTTTGTAACGGATAATAAATAATAATGACATGAGTCAATTAGGATTTCGATAATGCCGTCTTATCGCATTAAAATATATTCACTTGTAGTATCTATAAGCAATATAAACGAAATATGTGTAAGGATTCAACAAGGAACTTGACCCCCCTATTACATTACGCACTATACCGCATGAGCCCATATTAATAAATTCTTCCAGACCGCATTTTGGGTCACGTAAGCTAGTCGTAATAGAGACAAGCTATCTACGCAGGACAGGATTATATTGTAAATAACATAGGTGCGCTCTCTATTCAATCACTCTCGTAGTCCAATGGGGCGGGAATGACACGAATAGAGAGATATAAGACGCAGGACAAACGGCTTTACGCGCTTTCCGAGGCACAGGGGTTGTAACACCGCTTCCTAACTCTTCCTAAACTTCGTAACTCCGGGCTGTAACTGAGAGTTTCTTGATACAAAATAATCCAATAACTTTTTGACTCGACCACTCGATTCGTAGACTATTAAGGTATAAACGAGTGTGTGTGTGTATGAAGTGTTTTGTAGTCAAAGTTATAAAAAGAAGTAGCCCATATTAATGAGTTATGGACACGTTACATACTCGTACTTCCATGATAACTTTTATAAAATTTGCCCTGTGGTGGCGGTGTTTAAGAATTCATCATAATCAAAAATATAAAGGAAAATAAAATTTATATCTATGTTTGTGTGACCAACTATTTGACACAGACTTTTTCATTATTTTAAAGGTGTGCATAATTATGGAATTGCGAGTTTTTAGAATATATTTTTCTTCTCGGTATAAGAAGTAACAATTCAGCTTATTTCTCAGCTAAGTCAGAGTAAAAGATATTTCCAAAATAGCAAAACTCCAGTCCATCGATTGCGCGTTTATCGCACGGCATCTCTGAGGGCCTGAGATAACTTTTATAGCTTATTTACATTCTATATGAGATGACTTTGGGTGTGCTTAACGGAGAATATTCGTACAGTTTTTCGCAACTTATATTAACTCATTTTTATGTACAACATAACTCGTTATTAATCGAGATAAAATTATTTTAGGACTTCTTAATGCACCATAGTGAACATTCCCTATATAAGTAAAAAGACTGAACTCTGTATTTTGCTTCAAACAGTAACCATCCAGGAAGCGAATTTAATTTGAACGAAATATAATATTGAATGCATTCCGTACCCGGCTTTACACGACTTTTTGGAAAGAAGACATAAAAAATGAAGTTTTAACAAATCCTTGGTTTGGCATATCTTAAGAGTGTACCTGTCCGCGAAACAGCCACAATAGTTAAACAAGAGAACAACATTTACAATTGCAATTAACAATTTCATTGGCGCCGGCGGGGATCGAACCCAGTTTGCTCGCGTACTGTGAATTATACAGCGAGCGCTTAATCATCTGGGCTACCATGGCTCTATGGTATACCTGTATCTGGCTGGTAATACTATGCTCAATGCCAGCCTGTCACCAATTTGTGGTATTTGATTTGGCATTCAAGATTTACCATTATCGATCGCCAGATACAGGTGAAGGTAGAATTAAAAAATAACCCTATAATCACCCCTGATGATAAACATTTTCGGTTTTAATACAAAACTTGGTTTATTGGTAATCTCGGGTTTAAACTGTGTTTAAAGAAATCTTTCACGACAGAAGCTCCATACTTTCCATGTCATTGGACATGGAAAGGGTTAAGCATAAATGGTAATGATGGCACATTGTTCTCTATATATCCATGTTTATTATTAATTAAACACCAAAATACGTTTCTTTGTAAAAAGAATAGCTTAGATTATGTTGAAGCCAACTAATGGGCCTGTATTTAGAAGGCTTAAATATTATTATTGTTGCGCGCCATAATTAATGCCCGATATAGGGCGGGTGATTATTAGCGCCATCTAGTATAAAGTGGCAGAAATAGGAGTGTCAAGATCTTTCTAGAACTTTCCCACGCGCCTTCTAGTGTCGAGTGGCGAGGGCTTTCTGGAGGATTCTTTGCTAGAACTTTCGACATTCTACTCGAACATTCTAGATGTTTTCGGTGATAAAGATCCTATATAAAGCTGGTTAAGAGCCCGACCGGGGCAGTGCTGAATTGGCAACACGAGCGAAGACTTCGGAGCGAAATAAAGTAAACTAAAATGTTAAGTGTGATTAATTATTAGTGTGTTTTAAGTTTTAATTCGTATCGGTAATTAAAGTGTCAATTTTGGTAATTCAATCGGCAGTTGTTATTGTCACGAACCCTAAGCTCGTAACATTTTAAAATACTTCTTCGTCGTACCATAGGCAGGAAAGTTGGATGTAAAGGACGGAGATATCACGTGGAGTTCCATAGATTTCGCCTACTAGCGTTGGAGTAATGCGACGGAAAAATATATTAATATATGTTCTATAATCCTCTCATAATGGGAGGCCTGTTGGGCAGTGCCCCGCCCAGTTGTGATTTGTATAAAGGCTTTAACTTAACTTTAGCTAAAAACTAACTTTACGTTGTAAGAATAAGTTATTAAAATATGAAAATCGAAAATTAACCTTTAAAGGGAAATTATTTTACTTTCTTGTACTTAGGGAATTAAATAACTGCGCTCGTTCATTTTATTTTGATGAATGATGAACGTACTTAGTCACTGTGGCTGACGAGGTCAAGGTGAATTATGGTAATCCTGACGAAGGGCCTTGTGTGGGCGTATCTATACAGGAAGTCGACTATCGCAAGCCACTAATCACCTTTGAACTTCTACTAGCAAGTCATGCAAACTTCAAATTCCTTATTGTTATTTATTTTGCGATTGTTTTGTTTATACAGCAATCGTAGTTTTTATGTAAACGATGTTTAATTTTCTTTTAGGTGAACCAATCTTTCGAATACTGTTAAGGTCAGCTTAACCTAAAGTCACCCTTTTTAAATCATTTTTACAAATTTAGTCATGTTTTTCGAATTTCCTTTAGATGACACTGCTACTAGAAACTTAATGTGTTGTTTTGTTGAGTAGATAAATAATCTTATTTTATGATAAATTCTTTAGTTTTATTCAAAATGAAAATTAAAAATGATAATAAAAATTATAAGTATTCTAAAGCGTGATAGCGTGAAGGGTCTAAAGAATGATTCTGCCATTATTATTTTTGGAATATATTTTTTTCATAAATAAAAATGTTAAACTATTATGCGGCAATTGGCGTGACGTTCTGTCCTCAAGCAGAGAAGATACATTTTGAAGATATTTTGCCTTAAAGTTCACGAGTGGTGTCTGACTATATTTCACAAAATGGGCTAATAGGGGTTAGTAAGTAATATTATTTTTTTCTTTGGCTTGGTTTGGCAACAGTGCTTACGATGAGTTACAATAATCAATGTAATATAAGGTAGGGTGTGAGTTCATTTTACCGTCGTTGTTTAAAAGCAGATTTTAAGGGGTTGAGAGATAATCTGTGTGTAGTGCAACCTAGTCCTAATATATTTTTATTAATTATTATAGGATATTAAAGGTATTTTTTTATTTCAGGTTAATTTCGAAAACATTATGGCTGTCTGTCACAGATGCTGGCAAAGAGCCAACAATGACGTCAATCGACAAGACCGTCTCGATGAAAATCTTGTCGATGCCAACAATCTAGAAGACGCCCAACCAAATGAAGTATTCGTACCTGAATATGTAAGAGCTCCTAATTCTTCACGGACCTGTTTATACAGACATTGCAGAAATCTGAATCTGAGATGAATCCCTGCGTCAATAAGGCTGTTCGTTATTGGTAACTACAGCTTTTATTTTCCTGCTAGTGCACGACTGTGTGAAGAGCGTTTTCTAATATTATTTGGGACGAATTATTGGATAATTTAAACGTGACTAATTATTTTAACGCTGTGCTTGTTTCGGACACAACAACAATGTTAATTCACGGCATGAATTCTCCTAGATTAAGCTTTGACTCCGTGACTGGATTGGATGCCCATGAGCTTCATTTTTGGACTGGACTAACTATTGAGCAATTTAATAGTATGCTATTGGAAACGCCAAGCTTAACTGAGAGACACAGACATCCGCGGAGAGTTCTTGGGGCCTATATTATGACGAAATTAAGGACTGGTGAAAGCAATTAAAGGTTAGCAACATTACCACGGGATATCACGTTGAACATTTGGAGATCATTTAAAAAAACGAGAGAATGTTTAATACAAGATTTCGTTAATAGACATCTTGGTCTAGATCATCTCTCTATCGAAAATGTATTAGAAAGAAACTTACTGATACCTAAAGAGTTGTTTGGTGATGAGCAAAATACTAAAGATATTTTGATATTTGATTGAACTTACATATATATTGAAAACAGCTCCAGTTTTTTATTTCAGCGCCAATCTTACAGCCATCATAAACCTTTTATAATAGTGAAAAGTGATGGCTACATAATAGACGTACTCGGTCCATTCCGGGCTACAACATCTGATGCTACCATTATGCAGTAATTAATGTATGAAGAAAATCAATTGCATTGGTTTTTAAACAGTGGCGATGTTTTTATAGTAGAAAGGGGCTTTAGAGATAGCATTGGTGATATCCAGTCTTGTGGCTATAAAGTCCACATGCCACCTGTCAAGGACCGGAACGCTAGTCAGATGTCAACAGACCAGGCAAAGAAGTCCCGATTGGTATGGTGTACAGTGTTAGGACGTCATATTGACTTTGAGCACAAATGCTTGATAATATTCAAATAGATGTCCTTAATGTAATTATTAGTACAGTAAACAACACGTCAAGCTTGGCATTTTAGACTAGCCATGTTTTGTATGGCACGCAGTATAAATTTAATTAACTTGAGCTCAGCTTGATTTTAAGTTTGAGAACCAAGTAATTTTTTTATATAGAAACGTCCTTGTTTATGTGAAATATGCTTTTTTGTTTGTGTAAAAAACGATTTTTATTTAAAAATAAACTCTAATAAAAAAGTTTTTATTAATTATATATAGTAGTAGTAAGTAGTAAGTATATTTTTATTATATATTTTTATGGTTTAAGAAGTTTTTATTGCTGTGTTCCGCAAAACAAAAGTTTATAAGACTTTTTTTAGAAAAGGGATGGTTTATTCTTCTTCATGTACCATGGTACTCTTTCTTGCACATCCGTCTCCGTTTTGCTCAGTTCTAGGCGTCCTCGGTAATGCGTCCAGTATATTAAACGCTATCTTGCAACGTCTAGGGAACGTGTTTTGGTATACGACTTTGAGCCAGCGCTTGCTATATTACGAGGCATACGCTACGCCTCGTAATGTTGCAGCGGCCCCATCAGTAACAATACATGTCCTTTCAACCTATTCTAACGGCTGCCGTAGGAAGTATCCGTACCATTTTTACCGACTTTCCTGAAGCTTATGTAGCTTACGTAGAGGCTTACGTAACGTGGCGTACGTTACGTATTCCAATATTGCTCCGGGTATACTCCTTACGTATGTAGTACTACATATTTAGTGCATCCAGGATATGTTCCTAGAAATAAGGATCTTAAACATTTGCCATATTTAACAAAGTCCTTGGGAGAAAGTGGACCTATTCCAGCCACGAGAAATGCGACAAGAAGATCCATGGCTACTAAATAAGAGGATACTGTTGAAAAACATGCTTTTTTTCGTTAACATATTTATCTATTTTAAGTCAATCCTGTGTTTCTCAGACAAATGAATGTTCTATTCTTATGAGAAATAAATTTCTTATATATTTTTCAAATTATTTATACTATTATACAGAAAAATATTTAATTATGACATGAAAAGTATTAAATGTATATAAGTATATAGAATGACCGATATCCCTTCTGAGCCGCGTCTACGTGCTGTTTTCGAGAGTCATTACGAATCGTCTCGCACGCAGACTCGACGACTTCCAGCCTCCCGAACAAGCCGGTTTCTGAAAAGGCTTTAGTACCATAGACCACATACATACCCTTCGGCAAATTGTACAGAAGTCCGAAGAGTACAATCTGCCACTTTGCCTGGCGTATGTGGACTATAAGAAAGCCTTTGATTCCGTCGAAATTTGGGCGTTGCTACAGTCTCCTCAGCGGTGCCAAGTTGACTGTCGGTATATCGAAGTGTTGGAGTGTTTGTACAGTAGGGATACGATGGCTATCCGAGTACAGAACCAGAGTACGAAACCTATCCAACTGCAGAGAGGTGTAGTACAGGGTGACGTTATTTCCCCCGAAACTCTTCACCGCTGCATTGGAAGACGTTTTCAAGCTACTGACTGGACTGGAAAGAATACGGTATTAACATCAATGGCGAGTACATCACTCACCTTCGATTTGCCGACGATATAGTTCTTATGGCAGAACCGCTGGAGGACTTAAGCACTATGCTCAATGACCTCAATTGTGCCTCCCAACGGCTATAGGATCTTAAGATGAACATGGACGAAACAAAGATCATGTTTAATGTCCATGTCACACCTATGCTGTTAGTTGTTGGGAGCACTAAGCTCGAAGTTGTTGACGAGTATGTTTACCTGGGACAAATAGTCCGGCTAGGTAAGTCCAACTTCGACCGAGAGGTCAATCGACGGATTCAACTCGGCTGGGCAGCGTTCGGGAAATTACGACACATCTTCTCGTTAGGTATACCTCAAAACCTAAAAACTAAGTTGTACAACCAGTGCGTGTTGCCAGTGATGACATATGGAACTGAGACGTGGTCCTTCACTGCTGGCCGTATGAGGACGCTCAAAGTCGCTCAGCGAGCTATGGAGGGGGCTATGCTCGGAGTTTCTTTGCGTGATAAACTTAAAAATGAGGATATCCGCAGTAGAACCAGAGTGACCGACATAGCCCAACGGATTAGTAAGCTGAAGTGGCAATTGGTCGGCCATATAGCTCGAAGAACCGATAACCGTTGGGGAAAAAAGATTCTCGAGTGGCAGCCCCGTACCGGTAGACGAAGTGTAGGTCGACCCCCCACTAGATGGAGTGACGACCTGGTAAGACATGCAGGAAGTCGATGCATGCAGGTGGCTCAGGACCGTGCTTTGTGGCATACCTTGGGGGAGGCCTATGTTCAGCAGTGGACTTGAAAAGGGCTGTAATGATGATGATGATGATGATATAGAATGATTGTTAAATGATATTTAAATTTTATTCGATTTTAGTTTTATTTAAGTCAATTGCATGTAAACGTAATTTTTGTTTTTGTGTAATTAATTTTCCAATACAATGTAATATTGTTCTATGGAATAAATGACTATGACTGTGACTATAAAAGTAAAGTAAAGTTACAGCCTATATACGTCCCACTGCTGGGCACAGGCCTCCTCTCATTTCTGAGAGGGTTTAGGGCAAGGAAGTGTCCGCCGCGCTGCCCAAATGCGTGTTGACGAACTTCACATGTCTTCGAAATAATTTTTTTTCTTATTCCTCAGACATGCAGGTTTCCTCACGATGTTTTCCTTCACCGCCGAGCACGTGGTAAATCAGCACTTAAAATTGCAATTAACAATTTCATTGGTGCCGGCGGGGATCGAACCCGGGTTACTCGCGTTCTGTTATATTTACAGCGAGCGTTAACCACTGAGCTACCACGGCTCTAGATCGAACCGAAAGTTAATATTAAAAAACCTGAATGTAGCCGGGCTAACTATGACATTGGGACGTCAAACATCTCAGCCCCCCCCCCCCCCGTGACCATGAGTACTGTAAAGCACCCGAAACGTCTTGAATTAAATATAAGTTAAAATAAGTAAATTAAACGCGACATATATATATATATACAACATGTAACATAATTAACGAACTTTGAGAAAGTAGTTTGTTCAGAATCGTTTACAGAATCGATTCCTATCGTTTTTAATATAGGTAATTTTCCCAAAAATAATTAAAACAAACTGAAATGGACCGTAACATAAGGCTTTTAAGACTTTTAAGAGTGCAGTTTTATTTGTGTTATTACTAATTCTGTCATTCTATAAAAAGAAAGAAAAATGAACTTCATTTCGAGCACATTAAAGTCAGTAAAGTTTTATTCAATAAATTGTAATGTTTAATTCTTAATTCGATTGATTGTATAAATGTTTTGTTTTATTATGACATTATCAGAACTGTAAAAATGTTAGTGATGATGCTCTATAAGAGAAATAACGTCTGCAAAAAGTTTGATAAATTATTCAATTTCTGAGACAAGTTCCCGTAAGAATATTGCAAGGTAATCGAATTTTCCTACTACGTGACTATATTTCCCAAGTGCTCTATCTTTCAGATTCTTTTACCAGAAGATATTTACATTACAAGTCGTCTTTTCTACATTTTAGAGGTTTTCCTTAACCGCCGCAACTGTTGAAGTATCCATTAAAAATAATATCAGTATTACAAAGTACAAGCAGTTTCACAAATTCTGGCGTTTATACCGATTTTGGTTTTTCAGATTGTACCTAGACCTCGGATTTTCAGACTAACATCAGACATTGGAGCCTTAAAATAACTTGATCTGTAGACCTCTCTGGTTAGCCATGAGACATATTGTGCAAGGCTAAATATGTTAATTTTTGCCTAGATATTTTAAGTATTAGGATAGCCATAATTATTTTAAAATTTTATTTAATTTTCTTTCGGTTTTAATGCCAAAATAATGTGTTGTTTTCTTTCTTACATTTTATAGACGATTATTACTAAATAAGTGAACTGGGTAAATTAATATTAATATATTGTTATAGGTTTTTCGATTTAAACGTTAGAATTAAAGTTTCTTTTATATTCGTAAACTTATTAAGCTTAAAACACTCTGCTAGTTACGGTTTTAAGGATCCAAAACTCAGAAATAATAATCTGTGAGGCACTTTTATACACGGGCAAATTTTCAAAATTTTCGGTGTTCTACAAGATATGTTGTGGAGGGTGTGTGCAGAAATTAGTTGACATAATTTGTCCCTCTCCCTTCCATCATCAGACAACCAGACGCTAGACAAGTCCCCATCAGTCTTCACCCGTTTACTGTCGATATACCACGTATTCTAACAAAATGTTTCTCTCCTGTTCGTAATACGTACAGTAATAGAATGAAATAATTTGCAAATATCTGTCTTTCCATCCGGTTAAAATGTGGGTGTCTTCAAGACATGTGCAAATGGGCTTATGTTAAGCGAAGTCAGTGCGCCTTACCATCTTTGGCAACATCTCCCCTTACTATAAGGTAGTTAAGCACTGGTTTATTATAGTTAAACAGTTGATTACAGGTATCCATGATTTTCATTGCACGTACCGGTGCCGATGAACCGTAACCATGAAGGATGCTTCAATTTGTTGTTCAAATATTATAAAAAAAAATGTTGACCCTGCAGGCCATCCCTGGAACTTCCCGCTAATTCAAATGCAAAGCACTCCAAATTTCACCAAATTATGACAGTGAGTAAGAAATATCGGAGTAATTTAAAAAAACCAAATTTTTAATTTTTACGATTGGAGTTTGCCCGGACCGGCGGCGATTGACGTGGTTTTTCAAAGTTAAAAGCAGATTAGTTTTTGGAACGGTTGGGTAAAGCCGTTTAAAAGGTATTTAAAAATAACAGTTTTTCAAATTTTTATTTCCGAGATTTACTCAAGATCTACCAGTCCGAATTATTTAAAATTCATAGGTAAAGTGTTTTGTCAAACTTAGATTTCTAAGTTTCACAAAACACTTTGAAAATTCGATTAGTTCATTTCAATCATTTCAATCGGTCAAGCCGTTCAAAAAGTGTAAGAGGTATACATACATCTACACACACATATACATACATGTACAGACATAGAGATACCATCGAAAAATTGTCAGGGTGGCTTCCTGTGACCTTTGAATTTTCTACAATCCCGATTTTTTTAAATTTTCATTTTTCTTAGCGGGAAGTTAAAATATATAATTAATACTTGATATTTATTTTGTTAGTTTATTTATTTTGTTTGTTAGTATATCTACCTCGGTCAGATAATGCAGATAGATAAAAACAACTTCGAGAAAGAAGCCGATAGGTGGATTCAGCTAGGCTGGGCAGTATTTGGGAAGGTTCGTCAGGTCTTCTCGTCGCCCATACCGCAAGATTGAAGACCAAAGTCTTCGACCAGTGCGTCCTGACAGTACTCACATATGGTGCCGAAACCTGGACACTTACGGTACGACTACTCCACAAACTCAAAGTCACACAGCGGGCGATGTTTCTCTGGTCTGGTCGGAGTTTCTCTGGTGGATAACATTCGTAACGAAGAAATCCGCCGGAGAACCAAGGTTATCGACGTAGCCTTTCGTATTTGTAGGCTAAAGTGCCAATGGGCTAGTCACATTTGTCGCAAAAGCGATAACCGTTGGAGTAGGCGTGTCATAAAGTGGAGACCGTGTTTAGGTAAACGTAGTGTGGGACGCCCCCTGGCTAGATGGAGCGACGATCTGCGCAAGGCGGCTGGCAGCAACTGGATGCGTGAAGCCGAAGATCGGTCTAGGTGGCGCGCCTTTGGCTTGGCGCCTGCCGCGCCGCAGGCTGCTGATGATGATGATGATGAATTATTTTGTTAATAGACGAACCTAAGCCAGTTAATTATTTAATACAAATTAGTCATTAATTAAAAACGGCTCGGCAGTGCGGTCAAATAATGGGTTGAGGCACTGAGAGTCGCGGCTTCGGAAGCCGCACAGAGCGTGTGTGACCCAATGTCACAGAATAAATAATAATACTACGTTTGGTACGTAGTATTATTATTTATTCTGTGACATTGGGTTTGATTTTTTTTGATTGCATGAGAAAACCCTGTAAAAGGTTTTATAAATTCTAGAATGTAAAATCTGGGAAAATTATTTTCTCTCTGCTAACGTAGAAATCTGAAAGGACCAAATTTCTTATAGATTACGAATAAATTATATATAAGATGCCATGGGGTTGTGTTGAATGAGAAACTACTATCCTATAACGTGCTGCGGATGACAGAAGAAACGAGAGCATAAAAGAAGGGAATATCACGTAAGAAATTGATTTCAATTGATAGAAATATATTTTAATATTTGATTAAATTTATTTTTATTAATTTAAATTATTTTATTTTTAGTGTCATCTTTTATTTTTTCACATTAAGTATTCTGCTAAAAAATTCACTTCGTTTTGACAAATATACCTTAATGTGACAAACGGGGCCGGGGGAAATTTTGCTTATCGTCCGTTGTGACCTTGTAGTAACGATGCCCTGAGTTTTTATTTCTTCAAGGTTCATAAGGCTGAGAATTTCGACGCTACATTATGCTTATTTTTTAATGAACAAATTTGGATGAAATTATTTGCAAAAATGTAAAATTTGTCTAGGAGAAAAAGTTTTTTCGTATTTATATTTTTTTTCCAAATTTATTTCAAAATTTAATTACATTTAGCTATAATATATGTGCTATTTTGTTCAATAACTTGTTGCCATCTTGTAGGTAGTAATATAATCCCGTTGCTGTAGAAATCTTGCCATTTATTGATAAAAAATGCGACAAATGGTTTTGACAGTCCTCTCTTGATGTTAACCTAACACTGTCCAAATAATTCGGAAGGAACCGAAACAGGTAAATATCTCTCCAAGCTCTCAATGTTTGCTGAGTGGACAAAGATGTGTGTGGTCTGATGTTATCATGATGAAAGACCACTCATTTGCTGTTGATCTATTCCGGTCATTTTTTCTCAATTTCTTGCTTGAATCTCATTAGTTGTTGGCAGTAAAGATCCGAATCGATAGTTTGCCCGACGGTAAAAGCTCGTAATAAACGCTGCCCTTCCAATCCCACCATACACACAGCATCACCTTATTACGTATTAATCCGAGTTTTGCCATTGTCTGTGGGGCTTGACTAACCTTTGACCATGATCTTTTTCGCACATTCTTGTCGTAGGTGATCCACTTTTCATCACCAGCGAAAATGCTTTTCGAAAATGGTTTGGTTCCATTACGTTTCAATAGAGAATCGTAAATGAGTACACGGTTCATTAGGTTTTTTTCAGAGAGCTCGTGTGCCCAAATATCGAACTTTTTGTATATTCAGAGACTTTTTTAGACGAGTCAAAACTGTTTTGTGATCAATAATTAATTCATAGGATATGTATAACTACTAATATGCCGACTTTTTCAAAAAAGGTATTGACTTTATCCATATGAGCTGCATCTTTGACATCAAAATTCCCAGACTGCAAACACTCGAACCATCTTTATTCTACTCTTACTGACACTGCATTAGGTCCATAAACGCCACAAAAATTTCTTCGCGGCTTTAGTAGCATTTTTACCTTTTTTGTAACAAAACTTCAGAATGTATCCGATTTTTTCGTAAGATTCAATCAGTTTGAATCTAACGAAGAAATCTGATACATTGCGAACATTACAACCAAAGACTGTGCAAGAAAAGTAGCAAATACAAATAATACAAACAAAGGGTTTTTTCTTCACTTTTATGCAAACAAAATACCCCCCCCCCCACCCCCACACACATATTAATAAATGCCTGAAATGAAGAATTTCAAAACAAATATTAAGGTGCAATGCGGATAACATAACAACTTCTTAAAATTGACGTACAAGAGGTTGGCGATCGATGAATGTCCATATATCTTGCGAAAATTGCGAAAAAGTTCCTCGGGATCCTGATAGTGAGCATCACAATCACAAAAATATTGACTCTCCAACCCATCTCCTTAGTTTCGTTTTTTTTTTTTTAATAAAAAACGTGTGCACAAAACATCTGTTGGTAAGTGAAGGCTGTAGCCCATATACACCTACATATATCTGTTATAAAGATCATAGTGCAGATGCTTTTACATTCCTGAGGACTAAGATAGTTTGCCTCGATACCAGTAAAAGGATCTCTAGTTCTCTGCACTCACCATGCGAAAAACACACACACACACACACACACACACACAGCTAATATGTCGATACTCAATAAGTAAAGTAAAGTTACAGCCTATATACGTCCCACGCCTCCCCTCATTTCTGAGAGGGTTTTTAGGGCAAGGAAGTGTCCACCGCGCTGCCCCAATGCGTGTTGACGAACTTCACATGTCTTCGAAATATTTTTTTTCTTGTTCCTCAGACATGCAGGTTTCCTCACGATGTTTTCCTTCACCGCTGAGCACGTGGTATATCAGCACTTAAAATTGCAATTAACAATTTCATTGGTGCCGGCGGGGCTCGAACCCGGGTTACTCGCGTTCTGTTATATTTACAGCGAGCGTTAACCATCTGAGCTACCACGGCTCTATACTCAATACTGAGCCTCATTTTAAAACGAAATTACAATTTGCTTGACCTCAATAATAAACAATATGTTTTATTTGATTATAATATAACTCGATTCTTTTTTGGAAATTTTCTGTAAATTGTAAAGATTATACAAAATCGTTTGGCAGAGCTCATCTACAGCAACAGAGCAAAAGCAGGAAGTTAGGTTTAGGTTTAAGATATTATTTATTTCTCAAAAGATTACAAATCGCTTACGAGAAATAAAAAATTTACAAACAATAGTAAAGGAATCCATTACAAGCATTCAGAATATTAACTATAGCTTATAAAAACATAAACAATTAAAGAATAGTAAACATTTAGACGGAACTATTAATGCAACCGAAACAGAAATAAGGATGCGTACAAACTAAGTTAGATTTAATTTTAGCGTGTATTTTTTTATTTCGACTTAACGATAAGGTTACGTATTATTGACAGGTTAAGGTATTTTTTATTTTATTTCGACTTAACGATAACGAATAAATATTGCACTTGATTTCACGATTTAGAGAAAGTCTTGCGTGAAGATGAAGATGAAGAACGTGTATAAGAGTACAATTTTTATAGATGTAAGGGTGACAAACACTACCATCTGTAAGTGGATACGTTGTCAAACTGAGGACTAAGGTGGTATGCTCGGTTAGCACTAACGACAGTCTACGGTTCTCTTTACTTATCATTTGAAATAGCAAAGTTATGCCACACACTGGTATTTTGTTTGCTTCTGCAGTCATGCTGATCCATTTACGCTGCAACTAAAATACACAGCAGAGTGATCTACCACGTGTTCCGGCGCGCATTGTGGGGAGGAATGTGGAGATAATTTGTACTCGGTCAAGGAGGGACCAACAAGGTGTAGCTGGCGCTTTGTGTGACTACGGATGTGTAAGAAAACATTCCCGCGGCTCTGCTGATATGCGGCGAAGATACAAGTAAAATAATGTGAAGTTTTATTCATGCCAGTCCGATATAACCCGTCCTTATCTTCGCAAGGCACAACCTTGCGAGAGATTCTAAAGAATTCACAATCCTATCCTACTGACGCGGTACATTTCGATGATTAGCGATCGAGTCCCGGGAGATTAGCTGATGACGGAAACCTTTCTAAAACCACTGATTCCAAATTTAACACATTTGTAATGGAGATCAGATCTATGAGCAGTGAGAGCTCGGCACAGCGTTCATCAAATTGTTAACCTATCATGGTGATTGTTGAGAAATTTTCCATGTAATAAAAATGTACTGGCTGAGTGGTATATTTTCAACCGGTTTCGAAAAAGGAGGAGATCCGTAAATCAACTATTTTTTAATCTCAGGACTTTTTTCTAGGTGATCCGATTTGAATGATTTTTTTTATTTGAGGGCTGGTACTTCTCATGTGGTCCCAGATAAATTTGATCAAAATCTGACTAGTAATTTTTGAGTTATCTTTAATAACGCGTATTTAATTGACTTCGAATAAATTGATTTTGTTCTTATTTTATTTATATTGAAGTCGGTTGTACAAATTTTTTTAGTGGGAAAGACATACGTCCAGCTTTAGAGTTAATAAGGTGGCTAATGTCCGATGTAATCTAAACAATAGCTATATAAGTTCTCATTTCAGTTTTTATCACAAATATGTCGAGTAATACAATAGTTATCCTGTAATTTTTTATTGATATTCCGCCTTCATCCATTGCAGTTGGCACTTGGGAAATGTACAGTGATGCGGTACAGTACCGGAATATTAAAGTCGGAATTATATTAGTTAGTACTAAAATATTTTTATACAATAAAAATCGTCATTTAGGCGTTTTCAAGTATTCGCAGCTTGAGATAGGAGAAATAAGTAAATAAGCGTGAAATATTTACTATTTGCCTACGTAGTAGAGCCATGCTGCAGTTATATTTATAATATAGTTGTAGCACAAACGGGTCGGATTGACCGGGGAAGGACCACGCTCTCACAGAATACCAGCGTGAAATAGTAGTATAATGATGCTGTGTTTCATATGGTGAGTGTAGAGAACCGGAGACCCTTTTTACCGGAAATGAGGCATTCCATCTTAGTCCTCACAGTTGACAACGCATCTGCATTTTGATGCGTAATCGGGGATGGATTTAGATGTCTATGGGCTACAGCAACCACTTACCACCAGGTAGACTGCGTGCTCGTTTGTCACCCTATCCTACAAAAAAATATAACAATCTACATACATTTAGAATCGTCTAATTAATACTTCTAATCCATTATAAAAGTCTGAAGTTTTCTTTCAAAAGCAAAAGTTAAAAGTTACACACTCCATTTTTGTCACTTACATATTCAGTCTTCAATGTAATTCTAATACCTAAAATTGTTTTTATGATATTATAGTAACAAAAGTACAGTTCACCTGATGGTAAGTGACTATTGTAGCCTATGGATAACCAACTTCAAACATAAGTTCATAGATAAGTCGTCTAAGGTACATTACAGGCAGTAAGGCATTTCAGCCTTACTGCCTGTAATGTATACTAGCTTTACTGAAAGAGTATATTTTCAGCAATGCACGCACTACTGCTTGGCAGCAGTAATAGGTGGTACCTTCCTAGATCCCTATCCCGGATACCAAGATCTTAATATTATCTTCTAACATGTGAATAACAATCTGATTATCTGTGATTTAATTGGCGGTATATACGTAGGTCACTCAATAAGTTTTGAGATGCTCGAAATTTGAAAATGGAACGCACCCGTGTTATATGTTTCTAAAACGCAAATTTATTTAAAAATAGAACTCCATAATTAAAAAAAAGTTCTATTAATTTTTCTGCAACGGTTCCCGCGCCTTTCTTTTAAAACGATTGATCTTAAACGTGAACATTTGCGCGCTATGATCTATTATGATTTTAAATTTAGTTTAACCGAACAATTAAGTGTACAACGGTTACAATCACCATTAGGGGAATCAGCTCCATCACGCGCAATAGTTTTTAGGTGGCTCGCTGAATTCAAAAGGAGTAAAATTAACCTTAAAATTGACCAAAGAACCGGGGCCCCACAAACATCAGTAACGGCAGAGAATGTATGTACTACTGAAATGTTGGTGCGAGAAGACCCGCTAATCACATATTATCACACCTCGGACATCGAAAAGATTTTAGGCATTAGCATCTTGGAGTGAGGAAGCTTTGTTATCGATAGATTTCTCGTTTGCTCTCTGAAAGCGAAAAACAGACTCGTGTGGATTCGTGCCATGAAATGCGTCTATGTTTTGAAAACAGGGCATGTAGGCGTATTTCAGAAATCGTTACCGGTGATGAGACGTGGATCTGTCAATATGATCCGGAAAATAAAAGGCAATCATCGGTATGGGTCTACTCAGAAGGACAGTTACCGACAAAACTGCAAAGACCTCGCAACGTCGGCAAAAAAATGGTGGCTAGTTTTTTTTCGCGGAGCGGACATTTGTCGACGTCAATGCTGGAAAATTGTAGGTCAGTCAACTCTGAATGGTATAGTACAGTTGCATTATCCAAAGCTTTTCAAGCTGTGCCGGGGGAAAAGACCAAAGACCAGGCTTGGGGAATCATGCTGCATCACGATAACGCATCTTGACATACCTCCCTTAGAACAAAGCATTTATTGAGGAATCTGGTGTTGAAACTCTAAGTCACCCACCCTACAGCTCTGACTTAGCTTCTTGTGATTTCTTTTTGTTACCAAGAGTCAAAAAAAAAATAAAAGGCAAGTTTATTTCAAGTGCCGATTTTGACGGGATTTTGACTGGCAGATAGCTGATGTTATAAGGTTACTTTTATTTTATTTAAAGAATTAAAACCCGGGTGGGCGAAGTCGCGAGGAACAGCTTGTAATTTATAAAATTAAATCCAAAACCAAGCAAACTACTGTGGGGCTTTACGATAGTGTAAACTGGTTCTGTAAGATAGAACAAAACTTAATATTCGAATTCTGAAAGTAACTCTGAACAACTATAACATCAGGAAGTCATCATACCTCAGTCGTTCCATATCTGTGCAGGAGTCTGTCTGGGTTGAGACCTTTTTTCACGTTCTTTTCTTACGTTTTTTGTATTTCTACAGTATCACTATTTTTATTTATTTTATTCTTTATTGCATCCTTAACAAAAGAATACAAAGGGCGGACTTAATGCCTTGAGGCATTCTCTACCAGTCAACCCATGGAGTGGTGAGAATTTGACGTAGGTGTGGCAATATAGAATAAGATAACACAATACAAATGATAATTAACTACATAATATATACAAACTACTAATAAATAAACTATACATATATGATCTATCCTAACATATATACAAACATATAAATAATAGGATATACATACAAGTAAACACATTTAAATACATACATAATTAGTATATACAAATGACTATGAATATATACGTCAGTTTGGCAATACATATTAAATAGATGAGTCATGTAGAATGCGTTGTCTTTAATAAAATATCACGGACAAACTTTTTAAAAGCGTACTTATTGGGAGCTTTTCTGATGTCATCGGGCAAGGAGTTCCAAAGGCGTGTAGCCTGAACTGTGAAGGAGTTACCATAGAACTCGGTGAAGTGAACTGGAGTACAGATTTTGTTGTTAGAAGAAGAGCGTAGGACCCTATCATGAGATGAGAAAAGATAATGAAATTTACTCTTAAGATAAGAAGGCGAAGATGGATCATTTAATATGGAAAAAAGTACAAGTAATATTCTGGAGTTGCGCCGGATTGTAAGCCAATTTAGCTTAGATCTGTACTGCGAAATATGATCATACTTACGAAGCCCAAAGATAAATCTTATACAGTTATTGAGGAGGCATTCCAGCTTGTTCAGAAGATCTTGGGACAGGTCTGGGTAACACGCAATTGCATAATCAATTATGGGTAATATAAGTGAATGGACAAGCTTGATCTTAGATTTTGTGGGGAGAAAATGCTTTAAACGATACAGATACACTATATACAGGGCTATTTTTTAAAGAGCAGCCAATTTTTTAAACTTAAGTTTAAATATATCAATAATAATATAACGATATTACAGTTTTTGAAAATACGAGTAAATAAGGCTTTTACTTTTATTGGAAATTATCTCAAAAACAAATATGTGCGTGCGTAGTGAAATAGTAGGTTTTAGATATTTATGAATAACAATCAGTTAAAATAATGCATCACCACGCATTTTCAATTTAAAAGATAAACAGTACAGAATGTTTGAAATTTATTTAATTAATTTTGCTGCGCAGGTTGAGCCCCAGCTAGATGAGTAAAAAGTAAATATAATCCAAAGATGTGACATATTTAATCACTTCCGAGGACCAGGAGGCGAAAAAACACCCGAAAGTTTCCTTGTTCAAAGTAATAATGATAACAATAAAATCTATGAGACAAAAAAGAAATGAGGTAAAACATGTTGTCTTATATTGCCATTTTCTCGAACCATTTAATTTTCATTTCAGTGTGCAAGTAATTGCCTGGACGGCGAAGGTAAGGACATTAGTGTTGCGCTTCATTTAGATCTAAAATTTATTTCAAATAAAGGTCTGAGAAAATCAAACAATTTTATGCAGTTGTTATTTTTTTAATGTGACTATTTTATTTAAATATAGTTTAACGTCATAAATAAATTACATTTAAATTATTACCCTCGTAATAATACCCTTGATCGAGATTAATGATTAAAATTAGCGATGTGCAAGTTGGAGCATCTATGGCACAGAATTCTGCTATTTTGATTATCTCTTAATACTTTCTGAAGATTTATTGCTACTTCGTTGGTTATAATATTATTTTAATATTTTTATTCTTTGAAATCCCGTAAAAGCCTAATATTGGATCCTAGACATCTCACAACCTTGACGCTGCTCCCTATCGCCGGGCTTTTTAAGTCTAGCGTAAAGTAGATGGTAACACGACCATCTATCGGAAGCAATGAAGAATTTCTCGCTTTTTCAATAGGCGCTTTTTAGATACTAAATAAGAAAAGGATCAAATACGAGCTTCAATTAAAAACCACAATTATTTATAGACTTTGCGTTGAAGCATGGTGCGGATGATAGGTCACTATAGTCCGTGCCAAATCGATTGAGAAAAACGGACATTGACCTTTCAGTCCTTTAACCAGGGGTTAAACGACCGAAAACCTTAAACCATCAGTGTATAGGCACATTTTATATGTAGTACTTTCTTCATTTATAATTATTTTTTATAATGATTGATATTATATATATTTTTAACTATTATTAACAATTTATGTAAAAGATCGATGTAGAAGAAAAATCATCTATTGTTATAAAGTACTTTATTCATTTAACAACAAAAAGCATTAACTTAAAACACATAAAGATTCGAGTGATAACCGCACCGAAGAAGTACTTACTTGTTTAGGCCAAATCGTAACAACTTAAAACTTGCAAAAACGCTCGTCTTTGGCGAAAAACCGGTTTGACGGTTTGCGCCGGGGCAGACGTTTTGCGGCCTGCGGCCGTGCCATTTAGTCTGGAATAATCTATTGTCCGCGACGGCCTTGTCGGTTAGATGCCGGGAAGTTAAGTTAGAATCGTTAGGTCGCGTTGAGACCACACCCTTTGCGTGGTCTTATTTTGTTCGTATACGTGACAACGAGGCCTTCCTTGAGTTTGAGTGATTAATTTAACTTCGATTTCCTTTGATTGATTTGCATTTGAGTGATTAATTTAATTTGCGTCGACGAGTTGTTTGTGTGTTATTATATAAGTGACGTTAGATTTGAGTTCAGATAATGGGAAACGCCCAGTGTAGTGATTGCACCTGGTGGAGCAGGGCAACGCATGTGTTTTGTTAGCGGATCGGTGGTCAGAACCACGCCCGTTAGGCTGCGTAAGCAGGAGTGTAGTTTAGGGTTAGGTACCTACGCGTCAGGTATTTCGGGTAAGTAGATTAAATTGCCGAAGGGTCGGTCTCCTGAGCGAGGCATCTTTGCTGACCGACTGTAGTGTGCACTTGCCATGTAGTGTAATTGTATTTAATTTAATTTAATAGTAATTTGTATTTAGTAGTGATGCTATCGCACAAACCACGGGCGCTTCGCCTGCAGACGGAGCTGCACTGGGCCGCGAATGCCCATACCTTGATAGGGCGACCCGATCGACCGAACGTTAGGCAGCTTATAAACCTCCCGCTACTTAGGGACCGGGCCAGACTACGTCCGGACATCGTTAATCCAGTCGTGGTAGCCTGTAATTCGTTGAGGTGGCTGGATTTACCGGTGGACGAATGGTCCTTCTTGTTGCTACACATCGTGCTGTCCCGCCCGCCTCTCGATCTTCGAATCCATTTTGAGTCACACGACAGGGCCGCGTAACACAGCACAAGGCTTCGGGAAGCGGACTACAGACGCGCCCCCCCCTCCCGGCGGCGTTTACCTCACCTCAATACCGTCGGGCCGGCCACCAATGGCCGGCCATATAGCTCGAAGAACCGATAACCGATGGGGAAGAAAGGTTCTCGAGTGGCAGCCTCGTACCGGTAGGCGTAGTGTAGGGTGACCCCCCACTAGATGGGAGTGGGGGAGGCCTATGTTCAGCAGTGGACTTGTGAAGTGCTGTAATGATGATGATAATGATGATGAATACCGTCGGGAACGCGCTAAGCGCGCGTATCGGATGCAATTTCAAATGCCCGTTTTTGGCCAAAACAGAAGGTGTACAACCCGAGTGGCGACTGTTTAACGGTTCGCGCTGTATTGGATTCGGGTTCACAACGCTGTTGGCCTCCACTTGGTTGGTGGGAAGACTAGAGCTCCCCTGGAGCTCTGAATCACGTCCAATGGTAGGTATCGGAGGTGCCGAGCCTCCTGCTCCTAGGGGACAAGCGGAGTTGGTGTTTGGCCCTGCCAGCGAACACCTTCACATTCTAGTTAAAGTAAATGTCCTCGATGACATTGTAGGTTTTCTCCCTAACCTCCGTATAAATGACAGCGCGGTTCGTTGTGCGTCGGGTTTGAGACCGGCAGACCCCTCAATGGTCCCAACCTGGGCCTATAGATTTGTTGCTGGGGGCCGACGCGCTGGGGTTCATCTTGTTAGCGAGCCCTACAGAACGATGGCTTGTCAGCCATGTCCACTGTATTTGGGCACAGTTTTTTTGGACCGGTTCTGTGGTCTCCACCTCCTCAGACGGCCGACCCGCTCTCCGTTGTGGGCGTGTCCCTTTCGGACGTCGTCCAGCGGTTCTGGGAAATTGAGGAGCCACCACACGCGTCTAGAGTCAACCCTCTGGACCGTGGGTGCGAGTGGTTCTACCAGAACAATACCAGCTGTCGTGTGTCACGGCCCCCTTCAGGCTAATCTCGTACCCAAGCCGAAAAGAGGTTGCTTTCTATGGAGCGCCGTATGCAGCGCGACCCAGCCTTTCGCGACAAATATATCGAGTTCATGCGCGAGTATCAAGAGCTGGGTCACATGTCACCGTCCAACTTCGACTGGCGGTCACAGGAGCACTACTTCCACCCTCACCATGCAGTCTTGAGGACCCCTGGGAGTAAGATTCGGGTAGTTTTTGACGACTCCTCCCCCTCGTCAAATGGTGTGTCCGTGAACCAGTGTCTCCACTCTGGTCCCAAATCGATCAAGGACATATCCGATATTTTGACCCACTTCCGTCGGCACCAAGTGGTTTTTGTGGCTGACATTCGGATGATGTTTCGACAATCAGTGTTCCATCGTGATGACCGTCGATACCAGCTGATATTGTGGCGCGAGAAAACCAGCGATCCGATACAGGTGTTTGAGTTGAACACAACCACCTATGGACTCCGGTCCAGCCCGTATATCGGAGTCGGTATCTCCTCGAACTCGCTGAGAGAGAGCGTATAAAATACGCTCGGGGGGCTTCTATTTTGGAGACTTCGGTCTACATGGACGACATTTGCACGGGCGCCTCCACCGTCGAGGAGGCTCTTGTATTACGAGAAGAATTGATTGCCATCCTGAAGTCCAGAGGTTATGAGTTGCGCAAATGGTTGTCGAACTCCCCTCATATTTTGAAGGACCTTCCAGGAGAGGATCAACAAGACCCTCATCTATTCGAGCACACTGAAAATCCTAATTTGTTGACTGTGCTGGGCATTCAATATCAGCCTGTTCAGGATACTTTCACGTATCGAATCAAACTCGATCCCCCTCCTAAATCATGGACCAAGCGCTCCGTGCTGTCGACTGTAGCCCGCAACTTCGATCCTAATGGATGGATCACTCCGGTAACTTTTTTGGCTAAGTTTTTTCTTCAAAAGCTCTGAATATCCGGGTTGGGTTGGGACGACCCTATAAGCGGTGCTCTATTGCGAGAGTGGCACTGCATTGTGTCCTCCCTTCCGGACATCAACCGGGTCTCTATGCAAAGGTGCTTCCTCCCTCCAGGGAAATGTAGGGCTACCATACATGGATTTTACGACGCCTCTGAGAAAGGCTAAGCTGCTGTCGTATATTTGCGGACTGTGAGCTCTTCTGACCATACTCCCGTCCATCTCGTACTTGTTAAAGCATGGTTGCTCCCATTAGGTCCCGCTTAACTATCCCTAAATTGGAACTATCCGGAGCCGCTCTTCTCACGCGACTCCTCAACCACGTTCACTCGTCTTTGAAGTCTGTAATCGACATTACGGACATCTACGCTTGGTCGGACAGTGAGATAGTACTTTGTTGGCTCAGAGCTGCACCTTACAATCTTGAGGTCTTTGTGGCGAACCGCGTGTCTCAAATCCAGAATTCTGGAGACATATTCCAGGGGGAGTTGAATACCGCAGACTGCGCTTCTCGCGGCTATGAAGCCCCCTCTTTTTGTTGACCACCCACCGTGGTGGGTCCCAGTTGGTTGACTGAGTCTCAGTCATTCTGGCCCCAGAATAAATACTCCGAACCGATTGAATTGCCTGGCCTTCGAGCCCGAGTAGGAGTGGGCAAGGATAAGCCCACTCAGGATTTCTCCCTGCTAGAACGGTACAGCTCTCTCGATAAGCTCTTAGGAGTGACTGCTTGGATGCGTCGATTTATCCGCAATTCGAGAGACCCGTCCAACCGAATCTCTGATTCCGTTTTGCCCCTAGCGAGCGTCGCGAAGCCTTAATGCATTGGACCCGTATGGTCCAAGCGAATAATTTTGAGCCCGTGATTGAAACCTTGAAGCGGGGCTCCGTTATCAAGGGCGCTCTGACCCGCCTGAACCTCTTCCTGGACGACGCTGGGATGCTGCGCGTTGGCGAACGTTTGAAAAATTATCAACTGCCGTAGGGGGCTCGACACCCGTTACTGCTCCCTAACGACGGCGCCTTTGTTCGGTTGCTGGTAACTCACCATCATGTTAAGAATGCCCACGCTGGGTGTAACGCTCTTTCGGCTATTTTGCAGCGGGAGTTTTGGATTTTGGCTGGCCGACGCACCATTCAGAGCGTCCTTTTTAAGAGCATACCTTGTTATATATAAACTGAAGGCCACCATATCGCAGCCTATGATGGGTGACTTCCCACCCGACCGCGTCAGGGCCATCCGACCATTGGCTGGAGTCGGAACCGACTTTGGTGGCCCCTTCCTCGTCAAGTCCTCCAACCTTCGTAACGCGCGTTCACATAAGGCCTATCTGTGCGCTTTCGTGTGCCTCGCCACTAAAGCCGTTCACTTAGAACTTGTAAGTGCCCTCAGCACTGAAGCCTTTGTGGCCACGCTGGGCCGCTTCGTATCGCGTCGCGGTTTGCCGGACCTGATCCGGTCTGATTGCGGAACGAATTATAAGGGAACGGATATAGATATTTGAAAGAGGTGGTCGAATTTCTGTCCAGCAACATGACTTATTTAGGTACTGCGATGTCCAAGAAGGGCATCCAGTGGAAATTCGACCCTCCGGCTTGCCCACACTGGGGCAGTATTTTTGAGGCGGTGGTTAATTAAGGTTGCAACAACGCATCTCCGTCGCGTTATTGGCGAAACTATTTTGACATTTGAGGAGCTTGCCACTGTATTCCGTAAAAAGCCCCAAGCCCAAATCTGCCTCGAAATTAATGGGACTAGAAGCAGTCTCATAAGGCCACGGAGGATTTAGATCGGTAATTTCATACCTAATCTTTTTTAAATAACTTATTACATTATTACTTATTATATTATAACTGAATACATCAGAATAATAATATACCTACACGATGGATAAAAAAGCATCCCTGCTAAAGTTTCATTTAAGTAAATTTTTCATTATCGGGGAATCAAACCAGGTTTATTTAACATGTGAATTCGAATTAAAATGGTTAGGTGGAGACTAGTACAGTGGCGAAATAGTAGGTTAAGTAGATAATTTAGGTATTAGACAAGTGTTGTAAATTATTAGGTATAAGTACGATTGCAAACTGCGGGCCGTGTGAGTTCGGCGTCCGCGCGAATATTTTCCCTACTGTTAGCTGGTTTTATTTTAAGTTCCACTGCTGGTTTAAATTATCGGTTCATTTAGCTGTACTAACATGATGGAGCGTGAATAAAGCTAATAAAACGTTGTGAAAAGATGATTTTTATAATGATTTCTTATATTTACGCGAACACTACACATTGAAATAATACTAGTTTTTACGGAATTTATCGCGTGTATTTAACTTTTTAATTACCCGACGTTTCGAACGCTTTACAGCACTCATGGTCACGGGCAGGACTGAGATGTTCAACGTCCATATGTCATAGTTAACCGCGGTTACCATAGATTAAAATTTAACTTTTGTTCCGATCTATGCAGTATGAACTTATGGTATCTTGAAGTCTTGCAGTTGTATGCTTGGGTTGAGATTTAATTTTATTTATTATAGGATCCCAAGCAGATGGTAGCACCCAGCCATCTTCTCTATTGAAATTAGGATGTTTTTTGATTTCAATAGCCTCGCGAATCATCCTTGGAAGGAATCGGTGTTCTTTAGCGAGGATCTGCGGTTTATCAAATCTGATGTAGTGACGGGGGCGATCCTGTACGTGTTCACAGACTGCAGACTTCCCGGAGCGTCGATTCTTCACATCAGCTATATGTTCTTTAACGCGGGTTTTTATTGATCTTTTAGTTTGTCCTATGTAGGAGAGACCACATTCACAATCAAGCTTGTACACTTGGGACATTACACTTGACTGATGGTAAAAACTGACAAATCTTCTTCAGCGGCTTGAAGTATGTTTTGATGGAAGCGCGCTTCAAGATGTAGCCAATCTTCTCAGTGACTCCTCTAACATATGGCAGTACAGCAGGTACACGCTCGACTGTGGCCGGCTTCACTCGTTCACTGTGACGTAGGTGCGGGACTCGAAGCTTGTTGTCATGCAAAACTTGCTTGACATGGTGAGCTCTGCAGCCAGGTGTTTACTGTCACAGATCCCTCGTGCTCTCTGAAACAAAGATTTACCCACGGTAGCTAACTGTGAAGGATGGTGGTGAGAATCACCGTTTAAATATCTATCTGTATGGGTCTTTTTTCTATACACAGTATGGCTCAAGGTGTTATCAGGATTCCGATTCCGATGATTTTTTTATCGCGATCGATTTTTTTTCTGTCCCATTCTACTGTATGTCATCGTTTTTGAGAGCGTTTTACAAACACCCGGTATTATTACTAATTTATTATAAAATGACTAACGTTGTAAGTGTATTTTTATTTATTATAGATAACAGTCGAGGTATCTTGTTGCAGTTAGACCTGTAGATTCGTATAAAATTTCTTCCCGTAAAAATATATATACCTACAATGGTGGAGAACAGAGCCTACACTGAGAGCGATCTGTTACTTGTAGTTGCCAGTTCACTAGTCAAGCAATTTTTATGGGGTGACAAACACATCCATTACCATCAGGGGATACACAGTCCCCCTGATGGTAAATGGATTCTGTGGCTCATAGACATCTACATTTATACTTGATTAATGATCAAAATACAGATGCGTCCTCACCTCTGACGACTAAGATGGAATGCGCCATTTCAAGTAAAAAGGATCTTCCGTTCTTTACACTCACCATATGAAAACCAGCAGTATTAGGCTGCTAATTTAAACTGATATTTTGTGAGAGCGTGATCCTATCCCAGTCAAAACGATCAATTCGAACTGCAACCATAATACTAAGCGAAGTTGTAATGGCTTTTTAGCAACTGAAAACGGCGGAATCCCGAGTGAGGGTAGAAAAACAGCGGACATTCTGAAAGTGGATAGAAAAGTTCTTCAGAGACACAGGCAAAAGTGCCGTGGTATTTTATTCAAAAAAAGGGACAATGCTCTACTGAAGAGATACACATTTCTCTTTCGAGACGCGTCTACATGTTGTTTTTGAGAGTCATTACGAATCGCCTCACACGTAAATTTGAAATATTCCAGTCTCCCGACGTTACAAAGGTGCTTTAGTATTATAGACAATACCCATACACGTTGGGAAATTATACGAAATACTGAAGAGCACAATCTATCACTTTGTCTTGCATATGTGAACCATGAGAAAGTCCTATCAGCCGTACCATGTTGACTACTTAAGCAGCGCTAGTCTCAACGAAGACCTTTATGCTAGGTGGTAGGTAGAAGTTGGCTGCCGCCTCTCTCTTCTGCCTAGGAGTCCATCAGTAACATCCTTTTATCTATTTCTGATGCTAAATAACAGTGCTTGTATTGCTGTGGTGTGATGGTTATAAGAAGCCAGTACACATACATTTTTTTACTCCGTTGTCAAAATGTGCCATGATTAAGACGAGATTACGCGTAGTAACGTACAGCTAACACAATTGATAGTACACAGGCTGCACTAAAAGTATCGGGAATGGAATATTTCCACTGTTCCTGTCATATTAAAATCTTTTTAATTGTAAACTCCTTGATTTTAAAAAATCGAATACCTTTTATTTATTTAAAAAAATATTCTCGGTCTTGTCACAAGGTTTTGTCAAACTTGTTTAGTCGTTGAGGAAATGGAATTGACTCGAGAAAATTCAAGAGCGATGATTTATTATGACTTTCGAAGTGGTTTAACACAAAAACAGTGTGTTGACCGGATGATTTCTGCATTTGGTGATGAAGCCCCATCCAAAACCACAATTTATCGCTGGTTTGTTGAATTTCAACGTGGACGTGTCAAGCTCAGTGATGATCCCCGTCAAGGTCATTCAAAAACTGCAGTCACCCAAGAAAACGTTCATGCTGTGCGTAAGCTGATTGAGGCAGATCGACATGTGACATACCGCGAAAATCAGGCAACTTTAGACAATGGCATGCGTCAAATACAAATAATCTTGCATGAAAAATTAGGTGTAAAAAAGTTGTTTTCCCGATGGATATCGCATTCGCTCTGTGAAGAGCAAAAAGCGGCTCGAGTTACTTGGTGCGTCAGAACTCTCGAAAGATTCCACGCAGGATCCTCAAATGCTTTATACAACATAGTATAAACAAAAAACCAGTCACGAGTTTGGGTGTTCGAAAATGAGTTAAAGCCAACAAAAATTGTTAATTCACGGAGTGTTGCAAAAAAAAAAATGGTGGCCACGTTTGTCTCCAAAACCGGCCATGTTACGACTATTTCTCTTGAGGGACAAAGAACGGTTAATGCAGAATGGTATGCTAGCATTTGTTTGCCACATGTTGTTTTTGAACTCCGTAAAGAGAACTGCAACCGCCGCATCAGCCTCCAGCAAGAAAACATAGAATTATTAGACCATCCGCTGTACAGCCCCGACCTAAGCCCTAATGATTTCTATACTTTCCCTAAAATAAAGAATAAATTGCGTGGACAGAGATTTTCATCACCTGAAGAAGCTATGGACGCCTACAATACGACCATTTTGGAGACCCCAACTTCCAAATGGAATGGTTGCTTCAATGATTGGTTCCATCGTATGGAAAAATGTGTCAAATTTCGCGGAGAATACTTCGAAAAGCAATAAATACATTTTTAAATAGTAATGTTTTTTTTTTATAGAAGAAGGAGCAAACGAGCATGCGGCTCACCTGATGTTTAGTGACTACCGCCGCCCATGATCAACCGCAACACCAGGAGAATTGCGGGTGCGTTGCCGGCCCTTTAGAAAGGAGTAAGCTCTTTTCTTGAAGGTCCCCAGGTCGTATCGTTGTGTCACTTCCTTGATTCCCGAAATTTCCAGTGCCGACCTCGTAGTCTTGTTAGATTTAAAAGAAATTTACGTGTTTCTCTTAATATTTAATGTATTATTATTTCTAGTTTATTTTTGCTACGACTAAGATTATACTGCAGTTATATTATTATGCTGTGTACACTTTTTAGGATTGTAGTTTGGTGTTCCAAAAAAATACCAACCAACACCAATATACTTTTAATTTTAGAACTTTATATAACTACTGTCTGTTCGTGTATCCTTTTAAAAGAAATAAAAATAAAATTCCATCTTAGTTCTCAGAGGTGACGTATCTGTATAACCTTTTTTGTTTGATGTTGGATCATGAATTTCAGTAGCTTCACATCATGGATTGTAAGTTAGTCATCATCATCATCATCATCATTACAGCCTTTCACAAGTCCACTGCTGAACATAGGCCTTCCCCAAGTAATGCCACAAAGCACGGTCCTGAGCCACCTGCATCCATCGACTTCCTGCATGTCTTACCAGGTCGTCACTCCATCTAGTGGGGGGTCGCCCTACACTACGCCTACCGGTACGAGGGCTGCCACTCGAGAACCTTTCTTCCCCATCGGTTATCGGTTCTTCGAGCTATATGGCCGGCCCATTGCCACTTCAGCTTACTAATCCGTTGGGCTATGTCGGTCACTCTGGTTTTACTGCGGATATCCTCATTTCTGAGTCTATCACGCAGAGAAACTCCGAGCATAGCCCTCTCCATAGCTCGCTGAGCGACCTTAAGCGTCCTCATACGGCCAGCAGTGAAGGACCACGTCTCAGATCCGTAAGTCATCACTGGCAACACGCACTGGTTGTACAATTTAGTTTTTAGAGATTGAGGTATACCTGACGAAAAGATATGCCGTAATTTCCCGAACGCTGCCCAGCCGAGTTGAATCCGTCGATTGACCTCTCGGTCGAAGTTGGACTTACCTAGTCGGACTATTTGTCCCAGGTAAACGTATTCGTCAACAACTTCGAGCATAGTGCTCCCAACAACTACCGGCATAGGTGTGACATGGACATTGAACATGATCTTTGTTTTGTCCATGTTCATCTTAAGACCTATCCGTTGGGAGGCACTATTGAGGTCATTGAGCATAGTGCTTAAGTCCCCCAGCGATTCTGCCATAAGGACTATATCGTCGGCAAATCGAAGGTGAGTGATGTACTCGCCATTGATGTCAATACCGTATCCTTTCCAGTCCAGTAGCTTGAAAACGTCTTCCAATGCAGCGGTGAAGAGTTTCGGGGATATAACGTCACCCTGTCTTACACCTCTCTGCAGTTGGATAGGTTTCGAGCTCTGGTTCTGTACTCGGATAGCCATCGTAGCCCTACTGTACAAACACTTCAGCACTTCGATATACCGACAGTCAACTTGGCACCGCTGTAGGGACTGTAGCACCGCCCAAATTTCGACGGAATCAAAGGCTTTCTCATAGTCCACATACGCCAGGCAAAGTGGCAGATTGTACTCTTCAGTCTTCTGTACAATCTGCCGCAGGGTATGTATGTGGTGTATGGTACTGAAGCCTTTTCGGAAACCGGCTTGTTCGGGAGGCTGGAAGTCGTCAAGTCTGCGTGCGAGACGATTCGTAATGACTCGAAAACAGCACGTAGACGCGGCTCAGAAGGGAAATCGGTCTGTAGTTCTTTAAGAGAGCGTTGTCGCCTTTCTTAAAGAACAAGACCACCGCACTTCTGCTCCACGCCTCTGGAGTAGTGCCACCATGGAGGACGGAATTGAAGAGCTTCTGAAGGACTTCAAGTACCGGTGTTCCACCCGCTTTCAGAAGCTCCGCTGTAATTCCATCCTCGCCTGGGGCCCTGCCGTTTTTAAGGTGCTGGAGAGCCATTCTAATCTCGCTTAGACTGACGTCCGGGATATCATCGGAATAGTGTCGGATAAGACTTGCTCTTGGATCGTTACTCACACTTGCGTGTGGCTCCAACGATGATGTGTACAGCTGCCCATAGAACCTCTCAATCTCACTCAAAATCTCAGGTGTCCCGGAAACGATGTTGCCACACTCAGTCTTCAGCCTTGACAGTTGGCTCTTTCTGGCAGACAGATCTCTGGCAAAGACTTTGGAGCCCTGGTTCCGCTCGATCGCTTCTTTAATACGAGAAGTATTAAAGTTGCGTAAGTCTCGCCGTATGCATTCGGAGATCGGTCTGTTCAGTTGCCTGTATGCTGTCAAATCTGTTGACGATTGCAGCCTCATCTCCCGTCTAACAGCCATGAGATTAAGAGTGTGATCGGAGAGTTTTTGTGTTCTTCTGCGGCGGGTCTTGCAGAACTTAGCTCCGACCGCATGGACAGTTTCCACGAGCTTGTCGTTCATATCGTCCACTGCATTGCAATCTTCTAGGCACTGGAAGCGGTTACGTAACTCGAGCTGAAAGGTTTCGGGATTCTGGAGTAAGTTAGTCACTTCGATTTTATAAAAAAAGAGACCTAACTCTTTTCAGTCATAGCCACCTAGGGAACTGTATTACCTAAAATACATTCATATATAATACGTATGCTGATATTTTTAGTTCGCTTTAAGTTTTAAGTACCACTTCAGTATCCACTACCCAAGTAAAATAGATTAAAAGAATAATAGAATAAAAGATTTTTGTAAAATAACTAACGAGATAAAATAATACGAAATTCAATAAATTGAGCTTACGAATAGATATTTTCAATATTTAATCATATTTTTCCATTCAAAAACTAAAGTTACATATCGGACGACCTTTAACTAAACTACCCTGCACTCTCAGAAATTAAAATCTATAGCATCAATGTACAATGTATTAGTAGCTAGAGCTGCAATGTTTTATAATATAACTGAAGTACTAGAATATTTAAGTTTGTATTCGCTTTGTTAAAACTAGTTGCTGTTTGTGTGTAGTAAATGTCTACATTCATTTAAAATACCTGCATTAAAAAGTAACATAACATATTGGCGTGAATTACCGGAAAATGAGATTCAATTACTGGCATTTAGCCGTGTATCAGAAATGAGGGTTGCTCGATTAAGAAAAACTCAACATGATGCTCTAATCTCTTAGTAATTGAACAAACTACTTCTACACGTCTACTACAATATTTTTTTATAGTAGAGTGGGCAAACGAGCATGCGGCTCACCTTTTGATAAGTGACTACCGCCGCCCATGAACAACCGCAACACCAGGGCATTTGCAGATGCGTTGCCGGCTTTTTAGAAAATAGTAAGCTCTTTTCTTGAAGTTCCATAAGGGTAAGTCCACACGGCACGTTGCGTCAGCGTTGCGTTGATGTAGCACTGTCACTGCGTCGTTTTACATACTAGTAACCATAGTGTACACACGGCGCGCTGCGTTGACTCTACGCGCACACCACTGACTGAAAACCCCTTGAACGAAGGGAAGGGGTGTAGTCCTTGCGACGCCGAAGCCAGCCGAAGCGGCAGCGCTCAGTTGTTTGTGCGTTGATAGCACGCTAGCTAGTTTCGTTTTTTCTTTGAGTTTAATTTGCAGAGTAAAATGAGTACCATTCAAGAAATTGACATGTATTACTTTCGATGAAACAATGGCAGTGTGGCCGGCAATGTGTCAAAATATTTGCGTTGCAACGACGCAACGCAACGTAACGCGCCGTGTGGACTCACTCTAAGTCGTATCGGTCCGGAAAAGTCGCTGGTGGTAAACAATTCCACAGAGAAGTTGTACTAGGAAGAAACAATGCCAATAATACTTGAATTCGGGTCCGAGTGCCTTTTATAAATCAAGATAACAAATTAAAATAATCATAGTAATTATTCATATTGCCAAATAGACTCTTTGTAATTATTAACTACTTTACAATATGTTTACACTTTTTGTATGAGATGTATAATTGTTGTTTTAGTGAGGTGGGTTAAGACTAACATAGTTTACTAACAGACAGAAAAACAAAACGATTTCTATGAAGAAATTGTTTGCCCTACTTTGAGGTAACTTGTGAGGTTTGATATAATGATAAAATAAATTTTTATAAAGATATTTGGATAAGTGTTTTTAAAACGGTAATACTAAAAAAAAATTTAAAACAGGTAAAACTGTTAGTCTTTCCCCGCCACCAGGGGTAAGACTAACAGTAATGTGCTTACTTTTACGTACGTACTTTATGCAGTTTCTGAAGAAAAATCCTAAATGTTAACAGTAGTACCCTTTATATTGCGTCTAATAGCGTTAAAGGTTTTTCTTTTTGAGTTATTTGTGTAAATATAAATAAGGGGTAAGAATAACATACAATCAAAATCAGGAGTACCAAATATTTATTCTTTTGTATATGTTAAGTATATACAATTCCAACTCTTTATTGCTTTGCTCTTAAAAGTTTGTTCTTTCTATAAATTTCCCCTCGGTAAAATTAAGTTTAGTTCCACCCAATTTTATTTGTGTACTTTATGGAGACTGTATTCTTTGCAACTCCCACCTCACTTGCATTCCGCACGAAATCTAAGCTATTGTGATTGCGTAATATTTGTTATTAACGATGACGGCTAATCCGGATGCATAGAAGACAACATGCTTCGCTGACCCTTAATAAATTGGGTTTAGGGCACTGATTGGCTTTGGGTACAGACGAAAGAGTAAGAAACGAATGAACAATGATAGTTAAGTATAATCATAAACATTATTATCATCATCGTCATCATCATGAGGCCTATGTTCAGCAGTGGACTTGTGAAGGGCTGTAATAAAGATGATAATTATAATGATGTTGTTTAATTACAATGATAATTAAAACCAAGTTTTAAACTTATTTCCATTTGAGTAGATAACAATTTACACTTTTATTTGAACATTTTACCTTCGTTTCTGAATTAACTTAGATCGCACGCATACTGTACCTACATTCATATTTTTGAGTTTTTACATAGTAGTCCGAAGTAAAATTATCCACCAAGAAAATGATCGATACTTCGAACTCCGAGAAGGACGTTATATATATATATATATATATATATATATATATATATATATATATATATATATATATATACAAAAGACACATAAAAACAAAGTCGGTAAAAAAATAAGTCTGTTGTTCGTTTTTATATAAAAGGTAAAAAAATTATCTGTTTTTAAAAGTTATTTGCTTATATTTTGTCTCGTAACAATTTATAGTCAAAAGTAACTAAAATGAAATATAGTGTTTGTTAGTTTTTACCACAATAGGAAGCGCTACCGCAGTTTGCGCCGTAAGTCATGTAAAAAAAACACAAACTTTTATATATATATATATATATATATATATATATATATATATATATATATATATAAATATAAATATAAATATATATACGTTTATCGTGCCTCCGATAAACTGATAATTTAACTACCTCGTTGGTCTAGTGGTTGTAGTAGTGCGACTGCTGATCATGAGGTCCTGGGTTCGAGTCCCGGGTCGGGCCAAAAAATTAATTATTGAGTTTTTCCGTCAAGAATTTCTCAGTAGTAGCCCGGAGTCAGGAAGTTGGCGCTGTCTCACCTCCGTGCCTCGGAAAGCACGTAAAGCCGTTGGTACTGCGCCTGGTCTCTCTCCGGTCGTGTCGGTTTACCGTCCCATCGGATTATGAGAGTGAGGGAATAGAGAATGCACCTGTGCTTGGCGCATACACTTGGGCACTATAATCCTATCCTGCGCTGATGGCTAGCCTCCGTTGAGGCAGGCCGCCGTAGCCGAATTTCGTCTGGAGGACTGTTTGTTTTAAACTGATAGTGTTTCCCCAGCTTACAATTTCTAGGTTATGGTTTTGTTTCATTAAATATTTTAGAAAACTTTTTGTTTTACTTTAAATTGGTATGACTACTTAAAAGAAAATAATGTTGAGAGCACTTCGATTTTTGCTCAATTTTCACCAAAATTTTTAAACATCCGTAAACCCGGCAATTTTGATAAATTGTTTTCACTTCTAAGATTTTTAACGACTTCTTCAGCCATTATTATTTGCATTAGTAACATCTGAGCCGTGAACTTTTACTTATGACTAAGATAATTTAGCAAGGAAGCTATACTTATTGAGATTAAGCAACTAAACAGTGATTGTCTTGCCCCGGTGATAGCCTTACCCCAACTCACATTATATACAAATAATTATACATTTGCTTGATATGTTTATTTACCAAAATTATTACTTACTATTTAATTTATATTAATGTAATCATTACGTTTTAGTAATAATTAGATCGTAGTTTTTAACACGTGTATTGATGAGTTAGTGAAATCCAGCCATGAAATGGGTTTGTATAAAAATGGCAAAAAATGTTATTACCTTTGAAAGATGGCGGTGTAACTATCAATGACATACAAAATGTAATATGCCTATTTTTGGACAGGGGAGCATGAAACAGCACAATGAGTTGGAGATCAGATCACGTTTTCAACGGAAGAGGCTAATGTCCAATAGAGGACTGGTGCGGTTCGATAATGAAGAATGATGACCAAAAAACAGCAAGGTTTTCTATTTTGAAGAGTGACTACGCAATTGATTACTTCATCCAATTGTAATAGCCAAGAACCACCTACTTTAATTTAAAACTAATTGGTAGGACGCCTTATCCATCCAGGTCTTCACCAGGTTTGGTAGTTACCTATTTGCCGCCGAGCAGCTCTACAACCACACTTATGTTCTGTTTTTTTTAGCAAAAGAAAAAGGCAGCTGGTATAATGACAGGCTGTGTGGCATTTACCTTGGTTCTGAGTGGTGATAACGCATCCTATGGTCATCTTTGTTTGAAGGTTCCAGTAGCTGCTTACTGCCGCATCGCAGATTTAGGCGCATACAGATCTTAGGTTTGTCAATTTTATGTAATGTGAAAAAAATAACCTCATAATAATAAGTTAAACCAGTTGTAGCTTATAAAATCGGTACTAAAACAAAATGTATCGTAAAATTAGTCGCTAACTTCATACAACACTTTTTTTAAAACCTCTGCTTAGTTAAATGCATCGTTTTAGTGGCGACCACTGTTTAATATTATTGCTGAGTATAATTATTAGATATCGGGCACGAGTAGGTTGGGGCGAGTGAATGCCTTTGTATAATGTACATAAACGTGCCCTTAGCAGCACAGCGCCCTGTTAATATTCGAAAGTGGTGGCCGAGTTCGAAATCTCGAAATAGATCAAAAGAACAACACTGTAACTCGTAAAGTACTTAGTAAATTATATATTTGTTTAGTTAGAAGAATTATTAAAAAAGCATTACAACACGTTCAATTGTTTTTGACAATAAACTAAATGCTTATGAATTTTACGATAAGCGGCAGTTGTAACTTGTTTTTTCTTGTTAATTGAATAAATCTCTTTCCTTTCTCTTTTTTAACGTTTTTAATGATGATTGGAATAGATGGAGTTGGATGGAAAATATGAATGAATGAGTAGGTAGATGTAAAAAAGTGATATACTCTCTGAAAGCACAAGCTAATGATAACAGTTTCTCGACTCTACATAGTCCAAAGATTTACTATTTAAATCTTTGACAGAGTCAGTAATTTATTCATGGGGCAATGTACGAATATAAGCTATATTACAACAAAGTCCCAGTAAATATACAACGGCTCTGTTACTAAGTTTAAATATTTTATTAAAGAAAAACTGTATAAAAAGGGATTTTATAATGTAAATTAATACATGGTTGATAAACAACCCCAGGAATGAGGTGGTCCTGCCAAGACGTTTCTAAAACAAATTTTGTAATTAGTTTGTACAACCTTCTTATTGTATAATTTACTTTGAAAAAAATCCCGCTGGGTTTATTGCTGGATAGAGGTTGTTTTTTTAACCATTGGTAAAAGTGGAAAATAACTTTCAATAAGGATTAAATATAATCTATACTGAAAAAAAAATCTGTTCGAATATAGTAATAATTTATTATAAATTTACGCGAATTCAAAACATTGAACTAAAGTAATTTATATCCCGGATTTTACCGCCATGAAATCTTACAATTGTAATTGAAATCGTATAATACTTATGTATGTGACTGAATGAAGATAATTAAATATATTATGAAAATATAATTAGATAAGGAACAATAAAGTGAGTGCCGTAGTAAAATATTTTATGGCGGCAGCGCTTTACAAAGCTAGTAAAATTCAGTTGAGGTTTCAACGTGGTAAAATAAAAATAAAATAAATTAATTTTACATATCTGGGTTTAGCGGAGGCTGCTGCAAATGAAGATTCATCTTCTTATCATATCATTACGATCGCCTTATAATCAGATAAAGCGTCCGTAAGCATAAATAATGTCCTCCACACCGATTTTCGGTCACAGCGGCCAGCTGTAACCGAGACAATCAAAACTGAATTAAGGGAATTGTTCGGACTAACTTCAGTCGTCCAATTTCACCTTCGCATATCGTGACAAAACTCGCGACACCATTAAGATCTGTCTGTCTGGTCTGTCTGGATGAATAGCGGTCTGCTACTGTGCGGTTTACGAGAAGTTTTCTTCCTCACACAACTTCACCAGCGATTTGTCCGGACCGATATGACTTCTGAATCTTCAAGGAAAGAACCTACTTATTTTTAAAAGGCCGATAATTCCCCTGGTGTTGCAGTTGTTCATGGACGGCGGTAGTCACATACCATCAAATGAGCCGCATGCTCGTTTGTACCTTTTTCTATAAAAAAGACTAGCCGTCTGCGCAGAACAGGATTATAGTGTCTGAGTCTATGCGTAAACACAGGTGCACTCGCTATTCCCTCACTCTCATAGTTTGATGGGACGGCAATCTGACATGATCAATGAATGGAGTGAGATCAGGCGCAGGCGCTATATGAGGCACGGTGATGAGACAAAGAAAAATTTCCTGAATCCAGTCTGTTATTGAGAATTTATCGAAAGAATAACATAATAACTGATATTGGCCCGAACCGGGACTCGTACCCGGAATTTCGATATATATATATATAAGACAATTCGTGTAATTTATAGGGAATCGGCGAAATAAACGTTTGTGTTGCTCTGAAAAAACAAAGTTTTATTAGTATAAATTATTTGTACATTTGTATTTTTCACTTAACTACACCTTACAATAATCACTAAACATACCTGAAAAAACAAAGAAACGACATTAAAAGTTATTACACTTGTCGATTCCCTTTATTAGTTATTTTATTATTATCCGATTGTTTACGTGTTTTACAATTTTAACATTTTACTGACGCCATCTTCGAAACCGTCTGCTTTATCTATAGTCCACTCAAATACCTTGACAGCGCCATCTATCAAGTAGCGAAGTAAATTGTTTCTGCTTTATCGACTAACCATAAAAGAATTTAATAAACAATAACAAAACTTAAAGAAATGTAATTTCTTTACAACTCCTCCCCCAGGGCAGAAAATTTCATCGAAATTTTCGGTAACAATACCTAAACTTACTTACAATTATTATAATAGTTATAACTAAATCATACTCGTTGTATATCATGTTCTTAACTCGGTTCTTTATTTAGGAACTGGAATGAGCTTTGTGACGTGAAAAAGATTTGACTCGGATTTTCTGTGTCCTGTATCTATTCTATATATTGAAGATGATATTTTTTCTTCAATTTTAAAAGGTCCAATCCTTAGCTCATCCAGTTTTTTCCTATTTAATTTATGTCCATTCTCAATATATACCAAATCACCCCTATTGAAACTATAGTCTTTTCTTTTTCTGTCAATCAACATTTTATTATAGTTATGAGATTTTATTGTATTTTGTAACGCTTTTTTCCTATCTTCCATCCATTCCTCTATTCTTTTGCCTTGTTTTAATTCCTTTGGCACCATTGTAACATCTGTCCCATCTAGTAGGTATCTCGGTGCGAAGCCGGTGACTGTATGCTCCGTGTCGTTGTATTTACTTACACAGTTATGAGCAATTGTTGTCCATGCTATGGTGTTAGGTTTTTCATTTATCTGGCATCTTATTTTGTTGACCAGCGTTTGATTTAATCGCTCATTTAAGCCATTTGAAAATGGTGAATTTACTGCGGTGAAAACTAGCGCAATTGATTTGTCATTCAAAAACGTCTTAAGCTCCTTTGAATTTATTCCAGGGTACTGGTCTGCGAGAATAATATCGATATCATTTAAGTTCGTTATATTACTAACCAGTTTTATGAAGTCCTTTGCATTCTGTGTCTTCGATGTTAGTATATATGCGTAACGAGTGAAGTGATCCACTAGAACATGTAGATATCTCTTCGTCGACCGCGAGCCTCCGAAGCCTCCAATTGTGTCTATGGAGATAATTTCAAATGGTTTTGTGGCGGGTCCTAAGTGTGACACTAGGCCATATTTAGCTTGTCCTCTTGTTTTATTCTTTATACATATATCGCAAGTTTTACAAATATTATTTATGTTTGCTGTTAATTTTTTTGCTGTATATCTTGTACCAATTGCTTTTTGCATCTGTCTTACACCTATGTGACACATATTTTCATGAATATTTTTTATAAATTTTATACTGAAATCTTCCGACAGTATTATTTTTTCATGTTTTTTTACTTTTTTATAAAATATGTTGTTTTTGTATGTCAGATTATTCTTGTTATCATGTATATCTTTATTTTTCTCTTGATCTGTGATGATATCTTCTAATTTTACCAAATTTACTATTTTTAATTGTTCATCAATATCTTCGTTTTCATTCAGTACCGGGTTTCTGCTTAAGCAATCTGCTTCCAAATTTTCTCTACCTGGAGCATATTTTATCTGAAAGTCATACTGCGATAAATAATACATTTGTTCTCCCAATTCTTTATCAGGTCTAGATTTAACATTCATGTTCTCCAACGGTTTGTGATCTGAATATACTGTGAATGGTTTCCCTATTGACCAATATTGCCAATATCGTACTGCTTCTTTAATAGCCAGACATTCTAAGTATATTGCTTTTTTCTTTTTTTGGGATTCATTTAATTTTCTTGAAAAATAGGCTACTGGCTTTTCTTTTCCGTCTGGCTGAATTTGTTTTAGCACTGCTCCAATACCTTCCAATGATGCATCTGTGTATATATTTACTGGCAAGTCTTGATCATAAATTTCTAAGATGGGTTGTGAGCAAAGTAAATCTTTTATTTCTTCAAATGAGTTTTTACAGTCCGTTGACCAAATGAATTTTTGATTTTTCCTCAGTAAATTATATAGGGGCTCTAATATAATTGTGCTCTTGGGTATGTATTCATGGTAGAAATTAATTTTCCCTAAAAATTGTCTGACATTTTTCAGAGTTTTTGGTGTAGGGAATTCTCTTATTGAAATTAAATTATCTCTAACTGGTCGAACTGTATTATTTTCTATTATGTGTCCAAGATATTTTACAGAATTCGACGCAAATGTACATTTTGTAAATTTTAGTCGAAATCCTTCTTGTTTTATTGCTTCCAGTAATTGTGATAAATGGTTTATATGTTCATTATAAGACTTTGAAAACACCAGGCTATCATCTATATAATTAACAGTAAAATCAGTTAATTGATGTTTTCTTAGTATGTTGCTCAGGATTCTTCGAAATATTGCGGGAGACGATTTCAAACCGAAGGGTAGACACGTCCATTGAAAGTGGCCTTCTTGTGTAACAAAAGATGTTTTTTTTCTGTCTTCAATTCGCAGTGGGATGGACCAAAATGCAGAGTTAATATCTAATGTTGAGAAGTACTTGCAGTTTCTTGTTTTTATTACCAAGTCTTCAATTAACGGGAATGGTTGAGCTTGTGGTGTTACTATTTTGTTGAGATCTCTGAAATCATTCATTCATTCATCGGTGAAAAGTCCCGACGATCATTGATGGGGTTCCCAGTTCCCGTATTTTCTAGCCCATTGCTGTCTTCATCCATGATTTTGTTTTCCTAGAGCTGGAAACCGAAGTAATTTATGATCATAAAGGTTGACTTCGTGTAGCCTTCTTCTCAAAGGTACTGGTTATTCACAAGCACCTGGTGTTCAGAATAGCCTTTGGACCAATTATATCTCTGTAACATTTAGTTGCCTTCTCGCGGCAATTTGCAAAGATGGTCTTGTCTGGGTGTAAAAATACGCTTTGCTCCTGGATATCTTTTCGCCACCTCCTTCGTGATATGATAGCGTGACCACAATCTCGAAATCACATTTTGCCTGGCACCTATTGCCGCAGGGACCTGTTGTTGAAAAGCACTATTCTGCAGCATTCCCACTGTTCTTAACATCTCTTCTCCAGTTAAATGTCGACGTTGCATTGCAAATTGAATTCAAATTATAACAATTGACCAAAATTGAATCAAAAAGATGTTTAAATAGCGATTTTTAACAAAAAAACCATAACAAATACTCTAAGTACAAAATTCGCTCACTCTTGTTTCCAGGCAGTAGTCAATTTTTACCGCCAACACATTTCATTTTTTTATTTTATTAAATTTTTAATCAATCTAGAATGAATGACGAAAAGTTTGATATTAAAATATTTTAAAGGGCCAGTACTTTTTAGTTGGTCAATGTTATTAAAAATATCCCCTTAACGTGTTGATGTGTATATTTATTATACTTACCTATTAAAAAAGAATTCCACCTGAGATGCTTTCAGTGTTGCAAGTGTATGCATGCTTTTTTGCCCTCTTCTCTATATAAAAAGTTAAAATAAAAGAAAAACTAGCTGAAATATAGATTGTATGAATTTGAAGTCAAATAATAAAAAAAGGGTATTTAATTACGTTTTAGTTAAGGTCGTTATTAAAATAAAACAGAGCCACTTCTAAAGTAATGTGAGGTAAATTGTGAAATTAATTGAGGTTTACGGAGGTCTGTGAATAGTTAACGTACTTAAGTGCTACTGGGGTTGATTTAAAATGAATGATGGGGTAATTTTCCCTTTTTGTTTACCGTAAAATTATTTCAATGTAAACAAACTAGAAAAAAGACTACAGTGGAAATATTTAATACTGTAGATTCGTTGAGATAAAAAATGAAAAAGATATTAATATAGTGTTTTATTTTTTTACATATTCACGGTTAAGAAATCAGTAAAATCTCGTGGGTCTAAGAAAAGTTCACACAGGTTCTAGTCTAAGCAAATGTTAACACGAAGAAGGATAAAGTAAAAGGCGTCACTGTGTTTTTAAAACACGCTGTTAATGGTGGAAAGCCCTCCCAAAATAGGAGAAACCCACATCCAGGTGTAGACTTTTGATAATAATGCTGATGATGATGATGAAGGTTTAATTATTGTTAATCAGTTGGAGTGTAAATCTATAGAGCTGTCTTTTAAAAACAAACGATAAATTTCGTAGAGAAGGTCAAGTTTGAGGAAATAAATCTTGTCGTGTCGCTTAGTTTAATTATGGTAGCAACAGGAACCTTGGACAAATAGGTCACGCGATGTTCTTCACTTTCATACTCATCATCATCATCATCATCATCACAGCCCTTCACAAGTCCACTGCTGAACATAGGCCTCCCCCAAGTAATGCCACAAAGCACGGTCCTGAGCCACCTGCATCCATCGACTTCCTGCATATATTACCAGGTCGTCACTCCATCTAGTGGGGGGTCGCCCTACACTACGCCTACCGGTACGAGGCTGCCACTCGAGAACCTTTCTTCCCCATCGGTTATCGGTTCTTCGAGCTATATGGCCGGCCCATTGCCACTTCAGCTTACTAATCCGTTGGGCTATGTCGGTCACTCTGGTTTTACTGCGGATATCCTCATTTCTGAGTCTATCACGCAGAGAAACTCCGAGCATAGCCCTCTCCATAGCTCGCTGAGCGATCTTGAGCGTCCTCATACGGCCAGCAGTGAAGGACCACGTCTCTGATCCGTAAGTCATCACTGGCAACACGCACTGGTTGTACACTTTAGTTTTCAGAGATTGAGGTATACCTGACGAGAAGATGTGTCGTAATTTCCCGAACGCTGCCCAGCCGAGTTGAATCCGTCGATTGACCTCTCGGTCGAAGTTGGACTTACCTAGTCGGACTATTTGTCCCAGGTAAACGTACTCGTCAACAACTTCGAGCATAGTGCTCCCAACAACTACCGGCATAGGTGTGACATGGACATTAAACATGATCTTTGTTTTGTCCATGTTCATCTTAAGACCTATCCGTTGGGAGGCACTATTGAGGTCATTGAGCATAGTGCTTAAGTCCTCCAGCGATTCTGCCATAAGGACTATATCGTCGGCAAATCGAAGGTGAGTGATGTACTCGCCATTGATGTTAATACCGTATCCTTTCCAGTCCAGTAGCTTGAAAACGTCTTCCAAAGCAGCGGTGAAGAGTTTCGGGGATATAACGTCACCCTGTCTTACACCTCTCTGCAGTTGGATAGGTTTCGAGCTCTGGTTCTGTACTCGGATAGCCATCGTAGCCCTACTGTACAAACACTTCAGCACTTCGATATACCGACAGTCAACTTGACACCGCTGAAGGGACTGCAGCACCGCCCAAATTTCGACGGAATCAAAGGCTTTCTCATAGTCCACATACGCCAGGCAAAGTGGCAAATTGTACTCTTCAGTCTTCTGGACAATCTGCCGCAGGGTATGTATGTGGTCTATGGTACTGAAGCCTTTTCGGAAACCGGCTTGTTCGGGAGGCTGGAAGTCGTCGAGTCTGCGTGCGAGACGATTCGTAATGACTCTCGAAAACAGCACGTAGACGCGGCTCAGAAGGGAAATCGGTCTGTAGTTCTTCAAGAGAGCGTTGTCGCCTTTCTTAAAGAACAAGACCACTGCACTTCTGCTCCACGCCTCTGGAGTAGTGCCACCATGGAGGACGGAATTGAAGAGCTTCTGAAGGACTTCAAGTACCGGTGTTCCACCCGCTTTCAGAAGCTCCGCTGTAATTCCATCCTCGCCTGGGGCCCTGCCGTTTTTAAGGTGCTGGAGAGCCATTCTAATCTCGCTCAGACTGACGTCCGGGATATCATCGGAATAGTGTCGGATAAGACTTGCTCTTGGATCGTTACTCACACTTGCGTGTGGCTCCAACGATGATGTGTACAGCTGCCCATAGAACCTCTCAATCTCACTCAAAATCTCAGGTGTCCCGGAAACGATGCTGCCACACTCAGTCTTCAGCCTTGACAGTTGGCTCTTACGGGCAGACAGATCTCTGGCAAAGACTTTGGAGCCCTGGTTCCGCTCGATCGCTTCTTTAATACGAGCAGTATTAAAGTTGCGTAAGTCTCGCCGCATGCATTTGGAGATCTGTCTGTTCAGTTGCCTGTATGCTGTCAAATCTGTTGACGATTGCAGCCTCATCTCCCGTCTAACAGCCATGAGATTAAGAGTGTGATCGGAGAGTTTTTGTGTTCTTCTGCGGCGGGTCTTGCAGAACTTAGCTCCGACCGCATGGACAGTTTCCACGAGCTTGTCATTCATATCGTCCACTGCATTGCAATCTTGTAGGCACTGAAAGCGGTTGTGTAACTCGAGCTGAAAGTTTTCGGGATTCTGGATTAGAGCACGAGGGGGACGGAGCGTTGACTTCATTAGACGAGACCGCTCCAACTTAACGTTTAGGTTCAGTGTGCCTCTAACCATTCGGTGATCGCTGCCAGTTTTCACCCTTGCGATCACTGAGACATCACTGAACAGTTGGCGTCTGGTCGTCATAATGAAGTCAATCTCGTTTTTTGTCGAACCGTCGGGGCTCGACCAGGTCCACTTCCTGTGGGGCCGCTTCTGGAAGAAAGAGTTCATCATAAAGAGTCCCTCTTTCTCCATAAAGTCGGCCAGCTGCTGGCCCCTTCGGTTCCGTTGCCCTACTCCAAATTTCCCTAACTTCAGCTCACCGCTTTCTCTTGTGCCTAGTTTTGCGTTGAAGTCTCCCATCAACACCGTGTAGTGGGTTTTGGAGGAATGCATGGCTTTGGAAATATCCTCATACATTTCCTCCACCTCCTCATCGGAATGTGCCGAGGTTGGTGCGTAAACCTGTATGACCTTCAGCGAATACCGTTTGGTGATTCTGAGTATCAGGTACGCGACCCTCGTCGATACACTCCCAATCTTTACAACGTTGTTGACGAGAGACTTGTGGACGATAAATCCGACACCTCCTTGGGACAGATGGTCGCCCTCCCGGTGATAGAACAAGTTGCCGGATTCGAGAATCACCGTGTCCTCCCCCTCTCTTCGGACCTCGGATAATCCTATAATACTCCAGCGCAACTTGTCTATCTCTTCTTCCAGCTCCAGGATCTTCTCATCAGTCCTCAGTGTGCGTGCGTTAAATGTTGCCAGGTCGAGTCGTCGTAGGTGGCAACCGAACCTCCACCGGAGATTCTTAGCACCCCCTGCCCCGCCGTTACCATGGTCGCCACCGTAGCCAGGAATAGCGGGGCCGCCGGGGACTGGGGGCCGTCTATTTGTGTAATTGTTCATGGGGGGGTATATTGCCATAGTTGCCACGCTTGGCGAGCGGGTTGGCAACCGCAGTTTTTTTTTGTCGTACAGTTGCTGTTATCAGGAAGATGCTGCTGCCCATCTCCTGCGTGTCTCCCTCTGTCGCCTTTTACGACACCCACGGGAAGATATGGGGTAGTGGATATTCTTAACCGCCACTACACGGCAGACTTTCATACTCAGGCCACGTATATTCCTAGAATGTTTTATTTTTTACAGCAAAAGTATTTTTGTAGTAGGTACCTATGTCACTTTGCTTTTTACTTTTAACGTAGTTGAGTTATAGTAGCTAAGTAAAATTTACTAATAACTGACAAGCCGTATATGAATTCTTTAAGTGTAAATTTTTTTTAAACTTTACTTTTAAAATATTTTCTATTCAAAAGTCTGGTGAGAATTATTGTTAAATGTGGTGTCATTTTTTAGATATACACACTTATTTACACATTTTTGAGTGTTTTAGTACTAACAATATTTTGAAAAGTCCGTGCCTTTATATTATACTAGCTTTTGCCCGCGACTTCGTCCGCGTGGAGTTCGGTTATATCACGCCTATGTTTGAAAAAGAGTCTGCTAGTACAAGCCACAATTATAGCTGGATGTCGCGGGCAAAAGCTAGTTAACCACAAAACTTCTTTATACACCACATATTTGGCTAATCTATTACTGTGTGCCAAAATTATGAGACTATTGGGTGAACTTTCGCGTGAGCAAACCACATAGAATTGCCCGTGTAAAATACAATTTTCTCTCAAGTCTATACCCGCAAATTTTAATGTCTTCCCTTGTGATTTGTTTATGGTCATTGCAAAGCCAATTTTGAGGAGAAACTGTATTCGTTTCAATTCAAAGGGAAGATCATTTTAGTAAAGGAATTCTTGATACAAATACAGTTTCCCCTTGCGCACATCCAGTAATAATTATGGCTTCCACTACATTGCGATATAACGCATTTAATTTTAGCCAGGAGTTCAAATACGAATCAAAATGCAGATGCGTGGTCACCCGTGAGGACTAAGATGGAAAGCCTCGTTTCCAGCAAAATAGGCCTCCAATTCTTTAAACTCACCATACGACACACAGTAGCGTTAAGCTGTTATTTTATACTTTTTGTGCGAATACAATCCACGACAAATATGTAGCCTACCTATATGTAGTATACCTTTAGGTAAGTTTCATCTTAATTTCCAGTCATCCTGGGTAGTAGCTACAATAGAAAGTAGCTACTGTATGTATTTGGCTACAACCAAACGTATTAAATATGGAAGTAGTCTTTGAGAAGTATGACCTCAAGCTCTTTATCTTGTTTTTAACCGTTTGTACATAACAATTATGTTTTTGTTTCAGAGAAATCAACGCGTTGGTTCTTTTTATTTTGTGTAATCTTTGTGCTTGTGGTGCCACAATACTTAATATATTCGATAATCCTTGATAAATTTTAATGTTTTATTTTTTTATTCCGCCATTTTGTTTACTATAATGCTCGAACTGTTGCATGCAAACCCACAGGTGACGGGTCAGCGTTCACTATAGGCATGCGCTGTTGTCGAACTACTTTTAGTGCATGCGCTATTCATAATGGTTGCTCATACGTGTAATATAGGAAAACGCAAGATGAAGAGGAAGGCGCTCTAGTGTTGACATAGAATGAGATTTATCAAAGTCATGAGTGTTTTTGAGATACTGAAAATATAAATTAGACGAATCGTGATGCACGTGATGCTGCACTAGCAGCATTTTCATAACAATTAAGAGTTCTAGTTCTTTGGAAGTCTGGTTCTAGTTCCATTAGAACAGGAATAGCATTAAGTTTTGGTGTACTTTGCCTTTTTTATAGAAGAATCAACTTATCAAAAAAATAATAAAACTGAATTCTGTTCACACAAAACATGTCCTTAAAATCATCTACGTTTTCCGAGAAAATCTCTTCTCGTTATGAATTTTTGATCGAACACCTATTTTTACGATGTTATCTCAATATTTCTTGCCTCTGAAGTGTAGCAATGATCAACTAACCCTCTGCACTCATGTTTGCAAATGAAGAAAAAATCTAATTGAATACAAGAATTGCATAAAATTTTAATTAGAAATTGTTGTATGTGTTGTTCACACCAAGAAAATTATTGAATCGAAACTTGTCCAAAAATCAAAAATGTTGAGGCCCATTTACATGATGCCATTTTCTTGATTATACAAGAGCATAATGATTTCTTAAATTTACGCGAACACTACACATTGAATAAAACTAAATTTACGGATTCTATCGCGTTTATTTAACTGATTTTAATTATTTTTAATTCCCGACGTTTCGGGTGCTTTACAGCACCCATGGTCTCGGGGCTACCTTCAGTTTTTGATTCATAAACTGAAGGTAGCCGGGCTAACAATGACATTGGGACGTCAAACATCTCAGTCCCCTCCCCCCGTGATGCTATAAAGCACCCCAAAACGTCGGGAATTAAAAATAAGTAAAATCAGTTAAATAAACGCGATAGAATCAGTAAATTTAGTTTTATTCAATATACAAGAGCAATTACTGAATTTAATTAAATAAGCGCAACAATTGCTATTCAAGAATTGTATGCAGCTGTTAACACGCGGATTATTGAAAGTCTTGACAAGAAATAATTGCTAGTGTGTTTTGTTTACACTAAGGTAATTATGTTTAGGAGATAATTACTTTCAAGTTTTGTCTGTCTAAACACAGCCTTATACATGCTTATGCCAGTTTTAACGTGTTGATTCAAGTATTGCACGTATTCGTAAAGTTTTGATTACCGTGTTGAACGTATTGGTAGAGAAGTGTTTATTAAAAAATGAGTCAAAAATTCTTAAAATTCTGTTCTGCTGATTCTATGAAGTTCATTGAGATATATCGAAGTCATGAGTGTTTATGGGATACTGAAAATGGAAATTACATGAATCGTGTTGCACGGAATGCTACAGGAATTTGGAGTTCTAGTTAAAGTTCTAGTTATGTGGAGTTCTGGTTCTAGTTTCATTCGTGCGGGAATAGCATTACGCATTGTTGTATTTTGCTTTGTATAGAATGATCAACTTTATCTAACAAATAATAAAACTAGATTATGCTCCAACGAAACGTATCCTTAAAATCATCTTCGTTTTCTATTTGTAACTTCATACAAAGACTGTTAGATGCTCCGATAATCTCCCATCTTGTTATCCATTTATTGATTCAACACCTGTTTTTAACCATTTTATCTAAATATTTCGGAAACAACGATTAACACACCCTCCGCACTTATGGTGCAGACAAGGAAAAAATCCAATTGAATAAAAGAATTGCATAAGAAATTTATTGTATGCGGTATTTTACACCGAGAAATGTTTTGAATCGTGACATGTCTCTTAGATCAAAAATGTTACGTGTTGTTTGGACCATGCAAGTCATTTATTGTTTCAATTTAATTGTATGCAACAGGCAAGAAATTTGCATCATGCAAACGGCCTATGAGACAGCCTCAGACAGCTTCAATACATTCTGCCCAGTGCATAACTTATATCAGATTGAGAATTGAATTTGAAAATATAAAAAACTGCTGTTCAAATAACTAAGATGGAATAATTTATAGATGTTTGTCACGGAATTTCGGGAGGTTCATAGCCCTCCTATTTTTGTAAGGATGTACTCGCGGTGTGAGTAGGTATTTTCAAAAAATATTATCTGTTTCATACTGCGAGCTCCGTATCGCAGTATCTTGCGTGAGAGACTGTTACAAATCTTGGAGGTATTTTTTCATTTCCATTTTTAAGTATTGTTTCCATCGATATCGTTTTCACCCCTCTAAATCTTTACAAATTGAGACAATTTTCTCTTGGTCTCATTAGATTCAGTACACCTTAATCTAAATCTGTACGTTCTTGCTTAGTAATTCAGTTTAGATTAATTTAATAAAAAATAAAAACGCCCCAGTAAGATTTTATGTCAAAAATATGGATATTTAGATGCTAATAACTTATATCGTAAGCAATAGTTCTTTAAAATAAAAACGTACGGACCTACTTTTTCATTATATCTATAAAATTTCCAAAAATTTGAAAATAAGACTATGTTTACGGGCGGGAAAACGTTATTGCATTTTTGTATGAAAATGTGCAACCTCACAATCCTCTTAAAATGATGTGTCATTGTTCAAAGCACATCAACAGTGTGCTCACTATAGGTGATTTATCCATGAAACAATGGAAACCGTTAGAAATGTTGAGGAGCATTTCTAATAAAAGTAACTTGGTATTTAAGTTGAAGCAATTGTTTTGATTACGGAGCGTAAAAATATATGGTAAATATATGTTTAATCCAAGTCAATTACTTGGATCAATATTTAACAAATTAATAACACTATGTTAGTTCTGCGCAAATTAATGCTTGAATACGAGTTATAGCCAATATATTTCGTATCGTTATTGTAATAGATATTTGGTACACACAAAATTATTGCTGTGGTTTGTTTCTAGTTTTGTATTTGAAACTAAGTGCTATTAGCGGTACTGATAGTTTAAATTAAAAATATAAAACAACAAACGCAAGAAAATATTTGAACATGAGTGTTCATTTTGATTAATGAAAGTGAAATTAGAACTTTTTCTTTGAAATTTTTATTGATTTTATTGATTGATTGATTGAGTCTATATCTACTATTCACATATATATGTTATTGGTTAAGATTTTCCTTTATTATTACGCTGCCTCCAATAGGTCTGGGCTTTTTTCAGCTGACGAAAAGATATGGTTATATTTCTATCGGAAGCCACAAAACCTTTCTGGGACTCTGGGATCGACCAAACGAAATGGGGTGATGGATTGCCTTGCATCATCTTTAATCACTTATAAGAATTTAATTAAGGACATTAAAAGGCAGTATAATATACAGTTTTTATGGGCATTTTATATTTTACTTTTATCAACAATAAGTGGCTTGATTTGCCTCTGTCTGAATCTCACTTCGTTATCTTATTACAATTTGGTATAAGACAAAAGTCTACGTATTCATAAAATGAGCTGTGAACTAGCTCATATTTCGCTTTACGACTTACGTCGACGTCATTATTTTCTCACCCATGGAAATTACTCCTACGCTGGGAAATTAAGTACTGCGTTACGGGGCATATTATTTATGTATTGTAGGCATATTTATCGTAGTTGAACGTCACTATGTATAAATATGCTGTCCTATAATTACTACAAGAATAATTTTAATTTCATGCGTAGTGAACTTTAATCTTATAAATGTTTTCAAAATTTTACTGCTAATCTATTTATAAGTATAGGAAGTATCGAAGATTTTATTAATACAGGGTGGGCCATTTAAAGTGGAATCACGGGCAACCCTTTATCTTTGACATTATTTGTCGGATCGATTAATGACATTCCGTGTTGGATTTTAACCATGGAGCAGTACACACCAAAAGAACGCGCTGAAATTGTTCAGCTGTACTTTCAAAATAACTTTTCAATCGTGAAAACTAAACGTGCGTTTCGTAAAAAAATAAATAAAATGAAAATTGCTCCAGGTATGTCAGTTTTATGCCACCGAAAACCCTCAAGTAATCGAAGAGCAGCGTCTTTACGACCAAAAAGTTATTTGCGCGGATATGGTTGTCGGGTCGTATTTTTTTGAAGACGATGATGGAGCTACGGTAACCGTCAATGGTGAGCATTATCGGGCCATGATAACGGATTTTCTGATACCAATTATTCGTGCAAATGACATTTTACGATTACTGGTTCCAACAGTACGGCGCCACATGCCATAGAGCTCGCGCAACAATCAATTTATTGCGACCATTGTTCCCTGGGCGACCGATATCGAAAAATAGCGATTTTGACTGGCCACCTGTTTTGACGCCACCAGACTTTTTTGTGGGGTTATTTAAAATCCACGGTATACGATAACAAGCCAAGGACTCTAACTGCCCTCAAGAACAATATTCGTCAAGAAATTGCCGCCATATCCGCCGAAACATTGACCAACGTGATTGAAAACGCCGAAAAAAGGACACATTTGGTTGCCAAGGCCAGAGGTGGCCATTTGCGCGATATCACTTTTTAAAAAGTAATTATAACAAATCTCCTTAGATCAAAATAAAATATTTTACAAATGAACAACAAAAAAATATTTCTTAACAAACAAATGCTTCAACTTTAAATGGACTATATGGTATTACAACATTCAAAGAAAGTTCCCCATTAGGAATTTCTCATGTAGTCAAACGATTAGCCACTGTACTTCCAGTCCTTCAATTATAAGATTTTTTTTTATAGAATAGGGGGCAAACGAGCATGCGGCTCACCAGATGTCAAGTGACTACCGCCGCCTATGATCAACCGCAACACCAAGGGTATTGCAGGTGCGTTGCCGGCCCTTTAGAAAGGACTAAGCTCTTTTCTTGAAGGTCCCCAGGTTGTATCGGTCCGGAAAAATCGCCGGTGGTAAACTATTCCACAGAGAGGTTGTACGCGGAAGAAAACTCCTTTTGAAACGTACAGTGGTGGACCGCCAAGCATCCAGATGGTGTGGATGGTATCGGGACGTTTGCCGCGTTGGACGTTCACGAAATTTTGTGGCTGGGATTAATCCGAACAATTCCTCAGAGCACTCTCCATGGTATATGCGAAAGAAAATGCAAAGAGATGCAATATCTCTTCGCAATGCCAGTGAATCGAGCCGATCGGAAAGCACTCGGTCGTTGACGATTCGAGTCGCTCTACGCTGGATGCGGTGAAGTGGAAGGAGCTGGTATTGGGGATCCCCAGCCCAGAGATGGGAACAGTATTCCATGTGCGGTCGAACCTACGCCTTGTAAAGTTGGAGGCGGTGTGCCGGCATGAAATACTGTCCCGCTCTGCTGAGCACGCCAACCTTTTTAGGGGCCAATTTGGCCTTCTCTTCCAAGTGACCACGTAACTGCACGTCACTCGATATGTCGACGCCGAGGATTCCGATACTGGCTGAGGCAACAAGGGGAGTGCCTTGAAACTGAGGAGATACGACAAAGGGGTTCTTTTCAGCGGTTAACGCGCAAACTTGTGTCTTCTGGGGGTTAAACTGGACTAGATTTAGTCGCCCCCAATCCGAGACTCTGTTCAGCAAAGACTCTACTTAAGACACAAGTTTGTCCCGGCACTCGGAGACGTTTTTCCGAGAAATATTGGCTCGGCCGGTGTAAAGAGCATCACCAGTGCTGTCATCTGCATAGCAATGCATGTTACGGGTTTGCAACATATCATTGATATGCAGAAGAAACAGAGTTGGCGATAGCACGCAGTCTTGTGGAACACCAGCATTAATAGGCTTGCAATCGGAGCTTGCACCGTCTACAACGACCTTGATTCTCCGATCTGCAAGAAAGCTGGTGATCCAATCGCACAATTTCTCGGGAAGCCCATAGGAAGGGAGCTTCGAAAGAAGCGCTTTGTGCCAAACCCGATCGAAGGCCTTCGCAATGTCCAAACTAACGGCCAATGCCTCCCCCTTGGACTCTACTGCCTCCACCCATCTGTGAGTTAGGTAGAGCAGAAGATCACCAGCTGACCGACCACGGCGAAAACTGTATTGGCGGTCTCTAATCAGCTGGTGATCCTCAAGGTACCTCATGAGTTGGCAGTTTACAATGGACTCCATTGTTTTGGAGAACAAGGTGGTGATGGTGATAGGCCGGTAGTTGGACGGGTCTGAGCGGTCGCCTTTTTTAGGTATCGGGTGGACGAAAGCCGTCTTCCATGATTTTGGGACTACGCCTAAAGAGTAAGAGTACCGAAAAATACGCGTTAAATCCGGTGCCAACTCTGGAGCACTCGTCCTCAGCACGACTGGGGGGATTCCGTCAGACCCACTCGACTTGTGGATGTCCAGGGAGAGGAGTGCTTTGCGAACCGAGCGCTGTGTGAACTGCACTTCCGGCATGGAGCACTCACACCGCGGGATGGTCGGCGGCGTACTCCCCCCGTCATCGACAGTCGAGTTGGACGCAAAGAAAGAGCCTAGAAGATCGGCTTTCTCCTTTGCGGTATGGGCCAGTGTGTCGTCCTCCCTGTGCAGATATGGAAGAGATGGCTGACAGAAATTCCCCTGGACAGCCTTGGCGAGAGACCGGAATGCACGGGTTTCAGAAGGAAGGCGAACTAGTTTCTAGCAAATTCTGCCTCTTTTGAAGGACCTAGAGGCGGAATTATACTTCTTTTTTTAGAGCGCTGGTGTTTACATCCCGGGACGCTGATGCGTCAGCCCAGGCTCGGTAGCACTCCTGCTTATAGCATGATACTTTTTTACAGGAGCGACTGAACCATGGCTGAGATTTGCCTCCAATGGGCACCACAGAGGAAGGAATAAAAAGTTCCATACCCTGAAGTACCATATCAGCGACAGAATCCGCAACAACGTTGGGATCGTCCGGCGAGAAGCAAACCCAAGCCAAGGGTAGGATGCAAAGAAAGACCGCATCCTATCCCAATCGGCTGACCTATAGTGCCAAACACGGCGGTAGCCCGCAGAATGCAATTGCGATTTCAGCGTGAGGTCCGGGGAGCCTAAAGGGGCTTCGATGGAAATCTGATATCCGTCCGGGTGAGAGGTCAGCAGAAGATCCAACAGGGTATGTGCATGATCCTCCACATCTGGAATCCGCGTAGGCAAAGTAACCAGTTGTGTCAGATCATATGCCAAGGCAAAATCGTGAACCAAGCCATTCGGCGTGATGGGCATTAAAGTCGCCGAGGATCACGATCCCTGCGGAGGGGATCTGCTGTAGCAACGAATCTGTAGCCATTTGGACGTGGTCGAAGAGTCGGTCTGTTTCGGCATTACCGCTATGGGACCTGTAGAGGTACACGTAGACGCGCGGATGGTGCATACACAACTTCTAGAACTTATAAGGTTTTTATGCAAAGTTAAATGAAAATGCAAAAGAAAATTAAATATATATATATATATATATATCTTTTTTCTTTTTTTATAAAGAATATTAACAATGCTATAAACATTACTAATATACCCCTTAACAACTCGTGGTAAGCTTAAATTGCTTGTGTTACGAGTGGTTCACGCCAGTAGTCGAATGGTGGATTCGAACCCACGACCTTTTTTAGTTCACGGTCCGTGCCCTGCCATTAGGCTACTAAATAGTATATATATATATAATGGTCCACGTAACTCATAGCCACTTAAGATCTCGTGAAATATTAACTCCTTCGTCACAAATTGCTCGTATGTTGTAAAAATTTAATTCATTCATTGATTGCAGCCTATCTAAAGTCCACTTAGGAACATATAGGCCAACCTGATAAATTGCATCATAATGGGGATATTTTCCAGAGTTGCTACGATTAGCAGGCAAATTGGCAACTGCTACTATATATATACAATATATATATATATATATATATATATATATATATATACTTTTTTGTATTCCTAATACTTTACAGCACCCGTGGTCACGGGGGGGACTGAATTATTCAACGTCCGATGTCATACTCTCTCTGCTCAGGAGACATACAAGAACACACATAAAGGATTCCTACCATTTTGTCAGCGAGATTAAAGACCTACATCTGGCAGACAATGAAACTATAGTCAGTTTTGATGTGCAGTCATTGTTCACATGCTTACCTGTTGGAGACTGCATCTCAATTGTAACTAGAAGGCTGGAAGAAAACAACATGCCTTACTCAGACATTGCCTTACATCTGGCTACCTATTGTGTAAGGAGGAGTTCTACAAGCAAGTAGATGGTGTGGGGATTGGCTCACCTGTATTTGCCATTGTCGCCAACATGAAACAAGAATTTGAGGAGAAAGCTCTGCTTACTTCTCCCGTAAATCCAAGATGCTACGCGGTACGCAGACTACACTTTCATAGTTCTACCTTTAGATTAAGTAACTTCATTTTAAGACCATCTTAACTTTGTAAATTCTGAAATTCAGTTCACAATGGAGTTAGAGGCAAAACATTCTTTGGCTTTTCTAGATGTATTAGTAATTCGAAATCCGGATAACACCTTGAGCCACACTGTTTATAGACAAAAGACTCATACAGATAGATATTTAAACGGTGATTCTTACCACCATCCTTCATAGTTAGCTGCCGTAGGTAAATCTTTGTTTCAGAGAGCACGAGCGATATATGACAGTAAACACGTGGCCGCCGAGCTCCAACACAAGCAAGTTTTGCATAACAACAAGCTTGGAGTCCCTCGCCTATGTCAAAGTGAACGCGTGGAGCCGGCCACAGTCCAGTGTGTGCCTGATGTACTGCCATATGTTAGGTGAGTCACTGACAAGGTTGGCTACATCTTGAAGCGCGCTTCTATTAAAACATACTTTAAGCCGCCGAAGAAGATTAGTCAGTTTTTACCATCAGTCAAGTATAATGTTCCTCTGCAAGATTCAGGACTGTACAAGCTTGATTGTGAATGCAGTCTCCCTTACATAGCATTGACTTAAAGATCAATTAAAACCCGCGTTAAGCAACATATAGCTGATGTGAAGAATAGACGCTCGGGGAAGTCTGCAGTCCGTTAACACGTACGGGATTGCTCCAGTCACTACATCAGATTTACAGAACTCTTGAACAAATATGACCGTCTTCTTAATAACTGCATTCGATTCATTTTTAATCTTCGAAAGTATGATCATGTGTCTACTTATGGCTCTCAACTCAACTGGTTACCCATTCGTCAGCGCCGTAGTCTACGTGCACTCACTACTCTTTACTCTATCTTGATGTCTCCTAATCCTCCATCTTATTTAACTCCTCATTTTCAATATCTTAGCTCCAATCATGATAGAGTTCTCCGTTCTAGTAATAACCTTTTGCTTCAGTGCCCCCCCTTTTAGTAGGAACTTTGTTCAATCATCGTTCTTTGTTCAATCTGTTCTTCTTTGGAACGCTCTGCCTTCCGAAATCAAGTGCCGAAAACCGGATTACGTTCAAGTCTAAAGTGCGAGAAATGCTCGTCAATAAAATGGCAGAATCAACTTAGCGTTCATAGTTAGCAGTATTTAATATTATATTTAATATATATGTGTGTGTGTATGTATGTATATATATGTATATATATAGATATGTTTAATTTTATGTATATATACTTACATAATGTTTATATATGTATATATTTATACCCTTATATATGTATGAGTTTATATATGTGTATATATGTATATGTATATATGTATATATGTATTGTACATACTTCTTATTACACCTACCTCTTTTATCTCTGCACTACTCTAAGGTAGACTGGTAGATAATGCCTCAGGCATTAAGTCCGCCTATATACATCTAATGTGTATATGAAGTTAAATAAATAAATAAATAAATTTGATAGACCACAAATCCTCTCTAAAAATACCGATTCCTTCCAAGGATGATTCGGGAGGCTACTGAAAGCAAAAAACATCCTAATTTCAATAGAGAAGACTAGGCGCTACCATCTGCTTCGTATCCTATAATTAACCTAATTAAATCTCAATCTAAGTATACATATGCAAGACTTCAAGATACATAAGTTCATACTGTATAGATCAGAACGAAAATTAATAATTTTAATCTGTGGGTAACCGCGGTTAACTGTGACATTTTTACTTTGAAAAACTCGTAAAGTACTCGAAACGTCAGGAATATAAAAAAAATTAACGCGATAAAATACGTAAAAACTTGTTTTATTTAAATATGTAATGTTTGCGTATAGAAATGAAATCCTTATATCTGCTACCAACTCTGATGTAGTTCCTATATCTACGAATAAATACTCTGAGCAGTCGCACGATCGCTATAGCGTCGATTGCTATTCTCAATGCGCCTGCGTGGACACGGCCTATGTAGCCTTCTAAGTCTTCTAAGGAACGGATCGCCTTTGCATAAATGTAAAAATATTTTTTACACAGTCCTTAAAAATCAAATCGAAATGAATAGGGAAGTTGTTTAAATAATGTAGTCGGCAAATCTCCCTAATATTAAGTAATTTCATGACTCAAAATATAGCAACACTGATTTCCGTGCTACCAACATTACGGCGAAAGGAACCCTTTCGTGAAACGCACTATATTTAGTAAAAAGCTGTTATTTTGATATTACAAACAGACACTTCATTTTTATTTATCTGTATAGATTAGAATAAAATCTAGAAACCTTTTTACTGAAAACGAGGCAGTCCATCTTAGTCCTCACCGGTGACAAAGCATTTGCATTTTGATTCGTAATCAAATATCGGGCCAAGTAACCACTTAACATCAGATGGACTGTGTGCTCGTTTGTTACCTTAATGATATAAAAAAATAAACAGATGGAAAAGCTGTTATTTTTGGTACTGTTGAGCATAGGCTTTCATTCTAAATATTTGGGATAGGGAAGAATTTACCACGATGCTCCAATGCGTGTTTACGGACTCAACGTGTCCTCATAATATTTTTTTGGTTTTTGGAGAAAGTTGAGGTAGCTTATATACTTAGGATATTTTTCTTCACTGCCGAGTATATGGCAAATCAGCACTAAATAATAATAATAATAATAACCCCCCTACGGGATCACCTTGTCGTGGTGGGAGGGCTTAAGGGAAAGGCGTGTACTCAACTGCAGTTTGAACAACTATACTCTGTAACAATAACAAGGCAGGATAATCTTTATGCCTATTATTATTTAATGACCCTTTCCAAACTAACGATTCCACACCAGGTTTAAAAAAATGGGTGCACGGCGTAAACTACGGCCCCCAGTGCCCGGCAGATTTAGTAACCATGTCGACTCTGACGGAAGCCGAGATGGTACTGTATCTTGGGGCGCATACAATCTCCGGGCGAGGAAGATTTCCCGTCAAACGACTCAAGCGAGATCCACGGACACCGATACCCTTAGTGATAGTGATAGTTTATATACCCCCGGAAAAAATAGACAAAAATCAATACCAAATATTTCACACAAGTCTTTATCTTCTTCGTTATCATCAAGTAGCCAATTGCTGAAGAATATGCACAGAAAATAACTCCTGTTATAGAAACTGTGCCCACCATCAGTAACTGTAACACGCGTAAAAAAATGGACTTCTGAAATGAATGAATTTATATTGCGTACTTACCTCTATTTAACGATGGATACTGACACTAAAGGTTATTTACAACCATTACACATGAAATTTATAGAACGATTCCCAGATATGCAAGTTACTCGTCAAAGAATAGGAGATCAGCGAAGAGCAATAATGAATAACAAACTTTTGCCCCAAGAAATAGTAAATCAAATTTATAATGAAGTGCAATCAAATTTACAGACTACATTTGCCCAATCAATCTCTGTTACACAAAATAATCAACACACTAATACCCACCCTTTACAAACACAACAACGCATGAAATAGACGGACGAATATAATGAAGCTATAATAAGAATTTACTACAAAATAACTCAATGTGAGAAAAATAAAATAGCATATAGGAAACTCTTACACCAAGAGTTTATAAACCAATTCCCCCATTTAAGTCATTTGACAGAGCAACGCATAGCTGACCAAAGAAGATTAATTCTACATAAGAAATATTTTAGTGTTGACAGTTAAGAATTAATTAGGAATGACTTGCAAGAACAGCATAACGATATACAAGCCAATGACAACTCAATACTTCAGATAGATATCACAGACAACGAAGAACCAGATACAGAAAGTTTAGATTTAAATGCTGAAAACCACACAACAAATGAAAATGAAAATTTACATAGGGAAAAGATCATTGCCATAGATGAAATGTTTGCTAAAGCTTTAGAATATTTTGCTAATACAAACCCAACAGAAAGACAATTTATACCAAAGCAGAGGTCATCAAAAAAATTGAGTAAAATAGTCGCCTATGTAAATAATATTTTATTGCCACAATACATCAACAGCGAAATTGAATTTAAAACATTTCAGAATTTAGTGTACTGTGCAGCATGGACTTCAGCTAAGCTCAACGGAGCTAAATTGAAATAGCTGTACAAGTTGATAATCCGTTAGGACCAGAGAAATAAAAGAAATATAATAAGCCAAAATGGGAACAAAGATTAGAAAACAAAGTAAGTGAATTAAGAGCAAAAATTGCAAGGCTAATACAATATATTAATGGAAACCGAGGTCAAAAATTAATCAAACACGTAAATTCTATACTCGAACAACATAAAATTCATTCTGTCCACGAAGAACATAACACCAAACACGAACATTTTTTAGACAGACTTAAACAAAAACTAAAACTTACTAGTATTCGTTTAAAAAGATATAGCGTATGCTCTCTACGAAAAACTCAAAACATTCTATTTTGCTCAAATGAAAAACTTTTCTACCGTAATATAAAAAATCCTTTTAAAAATAAAATCAGACGTTTGAAAAGCTCCGAAAATAATATCGTACTATCACCGAGAGAATTACAAAGTTACTGGTCTACACTATGGGAGGAACCTAAAAATTATAATACAGAAGCGGATTGGATCAAAAATCAAATAGACACATCACGTAATCAAAAAACTGCATAATTGGAAAACATCTGGATCATATAATATACATAGCTATTGGTATAAAAAGTTTACAACTATCCACCCGATTCTGTTTAATTCTGTTAATAAATTCATACAAAGCCCGCATACTTTGCCGCAATACATTAATTCAGGAATAACGTATATGATACCAAAAGAACCTAGTAATCTTGACAATCCTGCAAAATATAGACCTATCACATGTTTACAAACATTGTACAAAATAATTACATCTTGCTTAACCGAAACCATTTATGAACACATAGAAGCTAATAACATATTGTCAGAAGAACAAAAAGGTTGTAGGAAATTTAGTCAGGGTTGCAAAGAACAGCTCACAATAGATGCAGTAGTATTAAAGCAGGTACAACTAAAAAGAAAAGATTTATTTAGCATGTATATTGATTATAAGAAAGCTTATGACTAAATACCGCACACTTGGTTATTAAAAATTTTAGAAATATACAAAATACACCCAAACATAATACAATTTTTACAACAAGCTGCGATGACCAATTGGACAACGAAACTTAAAATTAACTCACTAGATGGAATGATAGAAACAGATATTATTGCAATAAGAAGAGGTATTTTTCAAGGGGATGCACTTATTCCTCTCTGGTTCCGCCTTGCAATAAACCCCTTATCACAAATGTTAAACTCAAAAAACATAGGGTACTCTTTAGAATACCACACAACACAAGATCATCTTACATATTACATATAAACATACTAACAAAGAAGAAAAAAAACTTAGTCATCTTTTGTATATGGACGATCTAAAGCTATATGCTACTACTCAAGATGAGTTTGATCAATTAGTTATATTAACGAAAAAATTTTCACGAGATATTGGAATGGAATTTGGTATTGATAAGTGCAACATTAATTCAGTACGAGCTGGACAGTATTATGAACATAACTATCAGTAGCAAACAGGACAGCAAATCAAATGTTTAGAGGAAAATGGAGTGTATAAGTATTTAGGATATAATCAGTATAAACAAATACATCACAAAGAAATTAAAAATACATTAACAGATCAGTTTCGATATTGACTTCGCTTAGTATTAACATCTCAATTAAATTCTAAAAATATATTTAAAGCTATTAACACATTTGCAATTCCCATACTAACTTATTCCTTTGGCATAATACACTGGTTCAAAACTGAACTAAAAAAGCTACAACGCGAAATAAATACATCTCTTACGAGGCACCGTAAACACCATCCAAGATCATGCATACAAAGACTAACATTGCCACGAAATGAAGGAGGAAGAGGGGTAATAGACATAGTTAACTTACATAACAGACAAATAACTACACTCAGAAATTACTTTTATGATAAAACAGCAATATCATCACTACACAATGCCATAGTACAGAATGATCATAAATTGACACCGCTTAATATGCATGATAAAATATTGCAAAAAAAAAAATGAGATACTTATAGATAACAACACAAAAATTGACATATGGACCCAAAAGTTTCTACATGGAAGACATCGCCATGATTTGAACCAACCTACCGTAGACAAATTAGCGTCGAACGCATGGCTTCAACGTGGTGAGCTTTTCCCTGAGACTGAGGGTTTTATGTGCTCAATTCAGGACTAAATCATAGAGACACGCAATTATCAAAAGCATATTATTAAAAATATAAAATTTACATACCGACGCATGTAGACGCTGTTGTAATGCTTCAGAAACAATTCAACACATCACTGGTGCCTATAAAGCGATTGTTCAGACGGACTATAAGTATCGGCATGATCAAGTAGCCAATATCATTCACCAAAAACTTGCCTTTAAGTGTAAATTAACTGACCAGCCAACTCAAGTATACTATAAATATAAACCAGAAATAGTCCTTGAAAATACCACTCAAAATGTATTTTGACAGAGCTATACTTACTGACAAAACAATACACTTTAATAGACCGGAAATAACATAACATTAATAGATAAAGCGAATAAATGTGCTCTTATTATTGACATTGCTATACCTAACTCACATAACTTACAGACAACAATTAATGAAAAAATTTCCAAGTACACTGAATTAAAACATGAAATTATTAGAATGTGGAACTTGCATAATGCCATTATAGTCCTTACAGTCCTCTCTACAACTGGTGTAATACCAAAAGTGCTTCATCAATCATTAAAAACTTTAGATTTACCAAAACTAACATATTCAATTGCAAAAAGCAGTTTTACTTAATACTTGTAGAATAGATAGAAAATTTATCTCTACATAAAACTACCCATAACCAAAAAAGTTCATGGTATCCACTTGGCTTTGTCCCGTGGTAATAACCATTAATCCAGTTTTGTTAAAAACAAACTGAGAAAACGTAGAAAATATAAATAATAATAACAATAATAATAATAATATAATAACCAGAATCGTCTCTTCCAGAGTGATCAGAAGAGGCTCTATAAATCATTGGAGCGACCAATGGTAAGTGGAACGGGCCCAGTACCGAATCAGGCCGACACGGTCGCATTCTGGCGCAGCCTGTGGTCAGAGCCAGTAAACCACAACGAGGGCCCTTGGACGGAAGTTGTGGCGAGTCAGTGTGCGGGTATTACGCCCACGGACCCCGTCACCATAACGCCGGATGACGTAGCTGAGGCGGTCCGTAGGGCCCCGAACTGGAAAAGTCCGGGACTCGACGGGCTGCATCACTACTGGCTGAAGGGGTTCGTGGTGTGTCACACTGTGCTCGCCCGACAGTTTCAAGAGGTTCTCAACCAGAAGTCGCTCCCGAGCCTCTTCACTACTGGGATCACCCATTTGGTTCCTAAAGACCAGGGTACCACAGACCCGAGCAAATACCGCCCCATCACATGTCTACCGACCATATACAAGACACTAACATCCATTTTGAGCGCGAGAATCACTCGTCACCTGGACTCAAATCAGGTGATGTCGCGCGCTCAAAATGGATGTCGGGGCGGCGGTCGTGGAACCAAGGAACCACTCCTCATTGACGCGGTCATTGGCAAAGTGGTGAAACGCAACCGTCGGAACTTCTCCGCCGCCTGG